>VXAZ01007128.1:1321-339715 GCA_013399875.1 Gymnorhina tibicen | reverse complement strand
GGCCCCTCCGGCGGGCGCGGCGCCGGCCGGCCGGCGGCGGAGCGGACCTACCTTTTTGTCCTCTTTCTCGCTGCCGTGCCTCCGCTCCGGGTGGCCGCTGTCGGCGGCGGGGGCCGGCTCCGCGGGCTGCCCATCGCGGGGGTGCGGGCGCTGGTGCGGGCAGCCGCCAGACCCCGCCGCCGGGGGGATGGGCTCCGGGCACGGAGAAACTCCCTTAACATCCATCTCCATCTTCCAGTTCACTGTATTGCGAGACAAAAGCAGGCAAACACTTTCCACCACCCCGCGTCTTTCTTCTGCTTTCCTTTNCACGGAGGAACTCCCTTAACATCCATCTCCATCTTCCAGTTCACTGTATTGCGAGACAAAAGCAGGCAAACACTTTCCACCACCCCGCGTCTTTCTTCTGCTTTCCTTTCTCCCTCTTTTCTTTTTTCCTTCTTTCTTTCTCTTTTTTTTTCCCCTCCTTCCTCCCTTCCTTCCTTTTCCCCTCTCAGGAGGCCGTGACACGCATGGCTCTGGCCGCGGCTGCTGCACCGATCCGGCGGCTGCAATTCTCCCCTAGATCCTCCAGACTTTTGTATCCAGCGTGCGTGTGTAAGAGTGACTCTGTGTGTGTGTGTGTGTATGTGTGTGTGTGTGTGCGCGTGTGTGTGTGCGTGTGTGTGTCCTTGGCACGGCGGCCTTCAATCGCCCCGAAACAGCAAACGCTAACTAAGCAGATCTCTCGCCACGAAGATCAACTCCCGGCCCCAGCCTAATTGTGGTGGTTATTTACTTTACGCTATCTGTGTCCCAGGCCCGGACAAGCCCTCCTGGCTGCAGCCCTTTGAACAAAGTTAACTGGAGGGAGCCGAGCCCGGGGAGGGGGTGGGGGCGAGGGGAAACCACCAGGGTTTAACACGGGGGAAGTGACAATAACCCGGTAATGTCAAGTAAAAGTTAAACCTCCCCCTTCTTCCCCTCCCCCTCCCCTCTCCACAGCCCAGGCAAGCGCAATACAGCAAAGCAAAACAAGCGATTTCAGACCTGTGCAAGGTGCTGGTGGCGAGAAGAGACGAGCATTTACCCGATTGTTGCTTTTATTTTATTTTCCCCTCGCCTCTCCCCCCAGCACCACCCGCTATTGCAAATGTGGGCTCCTTGATGTTAATCTCCTCTCCGCGGTCTGAGTCTATGCGTGTGACTGGAGCTCCCTCTCTCTCAGGCTGCCAGCGCCACGCAGCACTGCACAAGGAGAACCGGAGTAAGGAGAAAAACAGGAACAAATCCAGGCTGGAAATCTAAATCAGTACTAGCCACCGGCTCTCCGATTTTATCAACACAGATAGAAGAAAAGAAAAACAAAATCGCGTGTAAGCTGCTAAATCAGTTGTAACCGCGGTGCACTCTCAGTGTTTTATTCTTTGTGTTATCTCCCTTCTCAGACTGAAGTTAGACATGGTAGAGGAAAATGCAATCTCATTAAGAGTGGTTTATACCAAAACAAGAATTTTCTTGGTGATGCCAGAGCCAAGCCAACTCTTCAGCTATTCCCCTTTTCATTTCAAAGAGATGAATGGTGAGAACAGACCTGATCGTTCTTAAATCAGGACACCATCAGGTGACCAGTCTGCACTTCTAAATATAACACCACATTGTCCTGAGGAGCAGCTGCTCTGGAAGTTAACTGGAAACATCTCCTAAGAGCCTGCAGTGCAAAGATCTGATCTATACATCATCTGGCTGATGCCATGTACTGACCTCTCCAATAGCAACTACCCACTCTGCAGAGATACCTGGCCACATCCTCAGGAGCTGGTCTGTTTTACACCAAGAGAGAACCTGTCCCAGGATATTTTGGGAAGCAGGTGACTATCAGGTACTTTATGACACCTTTTTATTCCTGGCCTTGGGTTCTGTTATCCCCAACAGTGTTGTTACTGTGGGAACCTGAACAGTTCTTATTGCTACAATATATTTAGACAAAGGGCAAGAGGTAATCTCACAATAGAGAAAAAAAAGTCTTTGTCATACACCAAAGCTGTAATTTTAAAATACACATCTCTAAAGATCCTCTCATATTATTCTCAAAGCATGTCCAGTATTTGCAGGCCCTTGTGTCTTCTCAGATTGGTGCAAATTAGCCTTTCTATTGAAATTACCGGCACAAACGTTTAAAATTGAGGTAAATAATTAGACATTCAAGTCATATACATCAACATTTATAATCAAATACTTTAGACTGCTTACAATCATCCATTTGTAAACATTGCAATAGACTTTATTGAAAGACTACATTTTGGGGTAGAAAGCCTTAAATCCTCTGGATACTCTTGCAGTTTTGGTCTCATAAGCAAAAAGCAGTACTTACCGCAGATGGGCGCTTTGGGGGATGTTTGAACAGCCACAATGGCTGCAGAGCATGTACCAAGGTGGACGTGACTGTGGAATTGCCCAGAACAAAGCAATGAGCCCACACAGCTGATAAGCCATCCCACTGTCCGTGCACCTGCACAGTCACCCATTCCACAAAGGAGAGGACATGCAAGGAACAAACTTCTGTCCTCAAGAGCTTTTCCTGTTTCAGTCAAAGTACTTCCAGTATCACAGGTCGGAAAATGGCAAAATAAAAGTGAAAATAAAAATATTGTTCATTCAGGCACTACAGTGCACATTTATAAAAACAACTGAAAAATTACATAGAAAACTTCCCATAGTGGGTAATACTAAATAATCCTGTTAGAAAATAATGATTCCCAATCTGCCATACCAAGGAAAAATTCAAAGCAAAACCAAACAATCTACAAATATGGAAAAACTTACCTAAATACAAATATTTTGCCATGTGCTCTGAAGATTACTGGAGCTGGACATTGGCAGGGAACCAAGGAAAACTAATTCCAAAGGTGAGGGCCCTTGATTCAGAAAGCTCTGCTCCTAATCCTAAAGAGTTTAATTCCCAAAACCAAAAGAAACTTCTGAGATAGTTTAAGTGAACATGATCATACATAAGGGCAGGCCCTAGACTACATGAAAGTCAGTAAAAAGTTTTGTATTTGGCTGCGGAATTTCAAACTTCCCTTTTCTTCTGTTCTCTTTTTTTCCCCTCGCCTTTCCTTTTTGTGCTGCAAGAGATTTACAACTCTATTGCAAAAATAAAATTATTAAAAACAATTCATCATAACAGTGTGCTCTCAGTTGTTCTCTGCACAAACCAGATTGCTGTTATTCAAAGTACTTCAAGAGAAGCCTAAGTAGAATATATTATTTTAGGTTAAGGTAAAGTTCTGAATAAGCACTGCAAATTTCAGTGAGAGAAATTATGATCTCCAGGCCAAGCAAACTTTGAGATACAAACAGTAACTGCGTATCTAGAAACACTAACAAATTGGACAGAAAAATACAATCTGAACCAGCAGGCTGAGGAGATATGAAGCATGACTTCCTTTCAGTCTCTTCAGTAGTCCTTCTGAAGAGTGGGACCACAGACCGTGATAATGCGGTAAGCCACAAAGCTGAACTGTTCATCGGTATTGCCTAATGAAAAGGTTTTGGAACCTTCAACTTATTTGGTACATTCATTAAACTAAAAACGCAGAATTGTATTCGGAGCTGAGGTGGAAGAAGGGTGAACCAGAATGCTTTACCACAGGGCAACTGTATTGGAAGAGGATGCACTGAGAAGCAGAAAGCAGGGAGTCTCACTAGAGGGCAAGCCAATCCACACCAAAAAGGCTGAGTTCCTAAGAAAGCAACATTGTGTTGAATGCTTTTCAGATGTGCTGACAGACTGAAAAAAATTAGCATGGATCTTTCACTTTTGTGTGCTGTGGTAAAACAGCATATAATTTAGCTTCTATATAGAATAATAAAGTGAACTACTGAGTATGGACTATCTGTTACCATACACAACATATATTAAAAATTTCTGAGCCCAGATCTATTGTTAATTTTTCAAGAGAAACAGCATTAAAATATTGCTGGTGAAATCAATACTATGACTCATTAACACACACTCCACGCTCTTGCATATTTTGCAGTTGTGTGTTATACTGTAAAATGGATGTAGGTGACTAAATAGATTCCAGAGATACTGATGTTCTAAACTGCAAAAGAAAAACCTTTCATGACGAAGTACATACTTCATAGTTCAAAAAATTAAACTCAGGGAGTGATGACAATATGAATTTAATTACAGGCCAAGAATTGGAACATTTTGATGGAAAGGGTCAAAGACTTCTTCTAGAATCCAGTGTAATTTTTATCTTGCTATTCTTGGTTATGATCAGATGATAGTAAAACGTACTGTGCAACCAACATGGCAGGGAGATTCTATGTCATCCTAATTAATAAGGCTGGAAATGGTGGGAAGACATGCACAAATTAAATGAGTTGCCTAAGATCATAAAGTAGTTCAGCAGCAGATTAAAAAGAACATTTATGCCCTTTCCACCATCTCCTCCTTTGGTCATTTGTTTCACTTAACAATTTGTCACTTCTTCTTATGAGTAGTTAGGATAACTGCTCAGAAAGTAACTAAAACATTTATTGATATTTACTTACATAAGAATTAATGTTCAAAAATATTTTCAGGTCTTTCTCAAGCACATTTACATTTACATTAATGTGGATAAACTGAAGATGTTGCACGTAAAATGTACAAAAGTGGCTATTACAAGTTAGCAAGATTTATGCAACCTCTATAAAAATGCAGCTATCGGAGCATTTGGCTTTCTGCTGCCTCACAAATCTGTTGGTTCCAGAATCATCTATCCACTGCATTCAGCATTTGAATAATTTTGACCTTTTACCACTCTTAGACAATTCAAATAAAAGGTTTCCTGTTGTCAACAGAAGTTCCTTGGGACCTCACTCAACACTCTTATCTGTCAACTTGCATTCTGGGCTATTTCATTTCTGGCTTAAGAGTTGCAAACAGAGTTGCTTTCTCATGAAGACTCTGACTTTATTGATAATTCTCTCCATATTATACCTTTTGAAGTGGCTAATACAAATATCCAGTGAGTCATTTTCCCACTCATCGATCTCTGCTTCTGCACTCTTAGGCACTTTACAGCAGGTATGCAAACATTCGGTAACCTGGGGACTTCAGTAATTTTTGAGATCTATCTATGCAGGTATTTTCTGTCTCAGAAAGTCTGTAATTTAATATGTTTAATAAATGCTATCCTAAAACAATTACATTGCACTGGGGTATAAAGACATGCTGTGGATGCTCATAGAGAGTAAAAGCTGAATATACTATTTGAATTTCAACATTGTCTACACAGTCCAGCATGCAAATTGATACATTACAAGCTACATTTTCAAAAGCATCTTGTCTTCTAGCTTTCCACCCACAATTTTGATTCCGTTTTCCCCTGCATTCTAATATTTTTGCTCACAGGTACCTAAACCACATAGAATGGCTGCACAACTCAAGCCTTGAGTGGTATTTTTTGACACCTTTAAAGACTTATCTCTGTTCCTGTTTTGGAATAAAGAATCCTGTAACCCTTGGGAGATCCACTGAACTCCTGCAACTCCTTTTCTAGAAAGCTATCAAAAAAGAATTGATAGGTTTGATGATTTTTAAACGTGAACATAGCTCCTTGTAGTTTAAACTCCGCATGACTAACAAATAAAACTATTCTCTGGCCATAGCCAGAGCTTCATCCTTCCTTGCCCAAGACACTGCAGTGAGAGCAATGGCCATGCATTCACTTTCCACAGCAGCGTCAGGATTTGAGCACACAGGTATCTGTTCTTTACGGTGTATGGAAGGCTTTATTCCTCTCAAAATTGTTGTATGAAGTTGAAAGAGAAGCAGCTATTTCTACTGACTTTTCTGAGAGTCAGCCTGGACTCATAGTTAGTCAAGACATCACTGGGTGGGAGACAAAAAGGGAAGAAATGCAGCTCTGAGGGAAATGGGTGGGCAGCACAACCACGTTTGTTCCACACAATCTGAAAATATCTGTATTTCACTGGATGATGCTGCAGTCTTCTCAGTTCCTGTGGTAAGCCTGGATCTGTGTCCAATTGAAAAATTTGACGTAGTTTTTAGTACTTGGGAAAGGAAGACCTCCACTGAGTTCACTCAAGTTAGAAAATGGTAAAAAAGTAATTTGTCACTATAATAATTTTTAGAAACAAAAAAAAGGTAGATGCTTTAAAACAACAGAAAAAGGATTTGTCTGTATAATTTCTTAATGGATGCTAAATCTTCATTACTAGAAGAGATGAAGCTTTCAGAAGCAGACAAAGGCATGAGAATGTTCTGCAAGGGATACAACATCTCCAGTGGCAGCCAAGTGTTGGTGTGCAAGGAGTGAAATTTAGAGTCACACTAACAGGGAGAGATGGGGACAAGATGATGTGTGGGCTAAGCCCTTCAGCATTTCTGTTTCACCAGCTGATCTGAAAGTCACACACAGCCCTGCTGCGTAAAGTGCAGAGGAGATTTGTGGAGGAACTAGTGCAGGTCTTAGGAGCACCAACTCCTGTCTGATTTTCCATGCTATGGAGTGTTCCTATGTGCCTTCATTTCTGCTATGCCCAGTGGAATCATAGGGAAACATCATCGGAGCAGGAACATGCCATGGGGTGAGAAGGGAACCCAAAACAATTGTGTGTTTAGTTCCAGCAACCCCTTTTTTTCTTGGGTTTTTTTCTCCTTTGCCAACCTCTTTTCATTGCTTCTGTCTCTTGTAGCAGGGTGAAGCACAAGGATTCAATGTGCTAATAGCCTCTTATTCTTTTCATAGCAGACTGCATATATACATTGCAAATAGAGTTTTGAGCCAGGATGATGGGTTTTGTTTAAAACTGTCAAAACTGAAGTCTGGAGAATTTTCTTGATGATGAAAATAGATGAGTAATCCATTTGGTAGTATCTGTGTAAAAAATATGCACAAACCCACTTTCTTAAAACATTTCTGCTTTTAATTCTTAAATTAATGCATACTGCTCAATTTGACTACTTTCAACTTCTGCTGGCTCTCTGGTCCTGCTGAGATATGCCCCATTCCCTCCTTGTTCCTTCTGCAGACTGGAAATACGTTTAAACTCATGAAATTTCTTAGATTAAAAAACCCGAAGTGTTAAGCGTAAATAAGACTGAACACAATCCGTCGCATCTTCTTAAGGCTAAAAATTGATAACAAGCATATACATTATCAATTACTCTTCTATCCAACTGCTGGAACTTGAGTACAAGGTTTTACAGTTTTGTCCACTATATTCAGGTCTTAACCTGCAGCTGGTTGAGTCCAGTGAGACAGAGAGTACATATTTAAACAGTATAGTCTTCAACACTTTAATATTTAGAAAAGAGTCTGACTTTGCTGTCTCTGCCTATGATGAACCTGTTTTGATGCCGATATTACAGCCACAAGGTGAAATAAAGGACATGGTTCTGAAGGGGAAACACAAAATCTAGAACTTCCCCTTTCCAAAATAATTTTGAATTCCATAAATAGTTTCAATATATCTGTACTTTGGAGCTAGCAATGTCTCCTCAATTGTAAAAGCCATGTTTTCATTATTTCTGCTTTTGTTGGATGCTATAGAGAAAAAAAACCCCACCAAGTAAAAATTTGAAAGAAACCTTTGCTGAGTGGGTTATCATATATCTTCAAAAAGCAACCTGAAAAAATTATTTTTAATTTTTCTACTCAGAACTGTAGAGTTTAAAACAGACATTTGAATGAGTGAGTATGAAGCAAATAAATGAGGAAATAAGAAGACTAGAAGATGCAAAAACCTAGGAAACTGATGAAAATTAAAAACCCTGCAAATAGTTTTCTGACTCTGAGTGGCAAACTCAAGAGAGATGAAAGATGAATGCATCAAAAAGAACATCTTTTTGTTCCTTGAAAGAATAGGTTATTGTCTACTTGTATTTCTTGGACACCATAACTGGTAGTACACTCACAAAAAAACAATGGAAGACACATCCTTGCCCCAAGGAATGTACAATCAAAAGAGCCAATGGAAAAATGTCCAGTCATTGCAAAATGAATAGAATTAGATCCAAAATTAAGCAAATGTACTTAAACATCAATGCCTCCCGGCATATTAGCAATAGCTCAGCAAAAGACGCCAGTCAGCCTAACCATTCAAAGATAGATGTTTTGATGACAGATTAAAAATAATTAGACATGGTAACGGATATAAAGAAAATAAACTGAAGTTGCAAGGAAATGTTTTTCTTTAAAAGCTGAAGTTCTCAGGTCAAATATGCTGTCAACAGGGTATGACACTTAAGGTCTCAAAAAGCACTCAGAGCTAAACTTCAGCTCCGTGCATGCAAATCACTGGTATGTGTGGTTGTTTATCACTGTCACTTGTACAAGCAAATGATAGAATTTACATCTGTAAAAGCCCGTTTGTGCTTAGTTTGTATTCAGTTAGCACATACAGCTGAGGTTTGTATGCATATCTGTATATTTTATCATTTGCTTGCAGAAAAGGCAGTGCTCAAATTGTACCTGAAAAATAGATGTCATATTTTGAAAATCTGGTTCTGAGTAGCGCTCAGAAAAAGTAAAAAACCCCAACACAATGCTTCAGATAGAATCTAATCTATTTCCAGCAATGACACGAAAATAAGAAAACACAGTTTACGATCAAACAAACAAGATGCCAAGCATCATGCAGATGTTAGAGTGTGTTTGTCTGTTTCCTTTCTTGTGCCCTTTAACTGATGATGAAGTAGTTCGTAATTTTGACAGTCATTAGGGGGCACTTTACCTCAGAGAAGGTTCTAATGCTTTGCTACAAGTAGACACAATTCGTAACTCTCAGTACACTTGTTTGATCCTGCCATGAAGACTCATGGCATATCTGTTCTTTACAATGGTGTCAGTCATGTAAACAGAACCAAAACTCCTGGATCAGGAGAGGTGTGAGGCTGAATTAGTCAGCTAAGCTCTCTCTATGCCACCTTCAGCGTTGAGCTGGGCCCTCCACCAAGTTCTGTATTGGCACAGTCCAAGCCATCCCCACATAATGGATCGCAGTGCACAGGGATCCATTGGGTTTTGCCTATTTGCCATTCAATTATATTATTTTTATATTTATTTGTGTTTCACAGGATATTGTAGTAAGATCTAGGTAAAATTTATTTAAAGTGCTTAGATTCTGAAACACAAGGCTCAACTGCCAAGAAGAGCCTTGAATAAAGTTGTTCACTGTTCAGTTTAGCTCTTGCATTTGCCTCTAAGAGACAATGTTAGCCCTCAAACAATAAATCACATTCACTCATAGTCTGGGAGTTTATCTGCACAGCTGTTCATCTCGTTTCATGGGAGCAACCAGAAGAACTCACAGCTGCAGAAAATAGTTGAAGTCAGAATCCAACAGCAATCCAAGAGATAATATTTTTACTTCTTCATCAGCCACTTAATTTATTCTCAACTTCCAAAAGGTACTTTCCTTGGATCTACTTGTATCTACCTCAATTGAAATTCTTCTTCCAGAGTTTAAGCTCTAGCACTCTGGGATCACTGTACCAGCATGTAAAAGCTGGGTCTTCACATCATTCTATGTGCATGCAAAAGTGGTCAGGATTCAAGCCCTGGGCATCAATAGCTCTTAAATTACCTTGTGTTCTCATGAAAGTCAGGTCACAGCTAACCGTAAGATAAATGGTATCCCACCGTAGCAGCATGCAGTATACTTAAAAATGGAATTCAAGTTTGAGAGCCAGAAGGTGTGTCCGTGAAGACAGGGCCTATGTGAAATAGATCCATAGAATGTTTTCTGGTTTAATGCTGGAAATTTGTCTGGAAGATAGTCAAAGTACTAAACAGCTTTTACTAGAAACAATAGAGCTGTATAATAACCTGTGCTGGTCTGGTCCTGGGAAATTCCCTATTTTCTTAGAACTAAGCTAATGGCAAGATGCCTGTTGTTCCTTGGGGCATTATCACACTGATGTCTCACAATAAGAAAATAATTTTGCGGGAAAAAAAACCCCTATTTTGAGTGCCTTCTATGAAATCAATTTGCATTTCTATTACTTTCTAATGAAAAACATTGCCATTTACATACTTCGCTATATTTATACAGCTTCTATAAGCTTGTCAAGTTATCTATTTTGCTAGCCCTCCATTAAGTGCTCTGGAATAATTGTGTTTACTGTATTAGGCACTGCTGTCTTTTCTAAAGAAAATTAGATGAAAACTAGGAGTTGATATCTTATCTAAGACCAACAGGCCTCCTACTCCAGTACCCTGACAGTGCCCAGTGTCAAATACACTTCAAAGGAAAATAAGTAGGCAAAAGCATCAAATAAATATGCAATAACTAGTTGGTACTAGACTTTCTTCTTAATTACCACCACAGTGTCATTAATTTATGCCAAAAATAACAAATTTTATCTACAGTGTAAAAATACTTTTTGCTGTAACTCCTGTAACTGTTTATCTCTTTACCCATATAAAAGTCTAATACTCTAAGAATTTAAAAGCCATTTTAAAATTCCAAAATAAGGTACAGCAAAGCAAATGCAAATAAGTAGACATTACATTCTCAAACATGAGTAATGACTCAGCGTTGTTCAGATGTGCATTTTGATTTCTACAGCTGCATCTTTCAGTGCAGTGCTATCAGTCAGATTGAAGCTCTAAACAATCTGGTGATTCTACAGTTCTGTGACATCTAATAGCTCATTTACTTTTTTCTACCTGTCACAACAACATAACAATCTATTTAAGGAATTCTTATTTAAGGTTTGCCTCCTACTAAAAAAAACTGTATTCTGGGACATGATTCAGAAGGATGGGAGGGTTAAATAGGTACAAGCAGATAATATTGCCTTTGGGCCATTTTTTCTGAAGAAACTAACTCCACAAATGCCATGCTGACCGAGAACTTTCTTATTCTC
Organism: Gymnorhina tibicen; assembly: GCA_013399875.1. Lineage (NCBI taxonomy): Eukaryota > Metazoa > Chordata > Aves > Passeriformes > Artamidae > Gymnorhina > Gymnorhina tibicen. The sequence continues at coordinate 328,842 of VXAZ01007128.1, read as the reverse complement.
TGCTTAGGAAGCACTTAATATGGTTCAAGTATAACTGCAGTGTACACAGAAACAAAGAGAACAAGAAAATATTAAAAATAACCTCTACATTTCATTAAAACATCCACTCAAACCATTTTGTGTATTTGTGCATTTAAACATACGGGTATGTATCTTTATATAAAGCACAAACACGTATAAAGCATGTATTTCCATATCATATGGCTGCACCTACCCCCGCCATGTGAAGCGGAATAGCGGGTAGATGGTAAACAAAAACATCCCTGCTTCTCATTTGCCATGTTTCAGGATGAACAAGAAAAGCGTTTACAGGCAAGAAACGCTAAGGTATTGGGAAAAAATCATATTCTAAAAAAAAAAAATAAAAGGATGTTTACCAATGGAAATTGAAAAGTTCCCTTCAAACACAAAGGCCAATTGAAAGCAGTCTCTAGGGGAGGAAAACAAAATGCAAAACAATTCAGAATAAAAACTTGATTGCTGAAACAATTCTAAAATGTTGGAAAAAGAAATTAATCTGAACGGAAATTAGCTAACTGGTGTAGCTGATTATGGACAAGTGTTAAAAGAATAGCAGTCTGATTCAGAGAGCTAAGACTAAGTTTAAACAAAATGGATGCAGCAGACTGGCTGAAGAACAAGTTTATGATTCAAGAGCAGCAGAAAGAGACATAAATTGAAAGGATGTAGAACCATATTGGCGGTACATGCTCTCAAGTGGAAATTCAGAAAATCTGGAAAGTTAAAATTACAGGTATTGATTTCACTAAAAAGATAAAAGGTTGCTATTATATTGGAAGATCTCATTTGGCCTGTTCTGGGTAACAAGTTTAGTATGTATTACTTGTCATAGTACAAAGAATTCTTAATTGCTTGAGATGCAATTTCACAGCTCAAGTCTTCAAGTGAATCCATGATTGCTTATTTAGTGCTGTGTATATTTTAAGAGTTGTGGGGAAAAAAAATTCTCTGGAGCAATTTCTTTTTCAAAAATGAAAACTTGATTTTTTGGCATAGCAACCAAGTTATCTGTACTGGTAAAAATACAGCTCCTTGTTATCTCGCTAATACTTGGCTAAATATGTTTTGTTTTCAGGAGGCAACTGAAAGGAATCTGATGTATGAACAGCCTTTATGACTGATGGTGATGGTTTGATGAGTGAAATCCCTGTTCTTCTTCAGAAGGAATTTTACATCAATAAACTTTTTCTCTGCGCTGAAAAATAGGGATTTCAAAACAAGACAGTTCAAAGGTGAGAGAAGTTTTTAAAAATTCTCATGAAATACTTATTTCAGATAAAACAGTTTTGTCATAATGTTTGGGTGCTCAGTGGTAATCAAATTTTGGTTTTCCTTCTCATTGTTTAACATTTGTTTAACTAGGATGCACTCAACATTGTTTATTATCTTGAAAACTTTTCAGGTGCCTGATAGGCCTAAGTTTTAGGAAAAAATATTCATTGTAACTGCAAAAGATAATTAACCTGGTAAGTACAATTCAAGGCTAAAGGAAATACAGCTACATTATATCACTTAAAATTACTTACAATTAGACTATGTCTAAAAAATTCTCACAGTAATATTTCAAGAGTTTTGCACAGGCTGAGAAAAGCTGTACTTAATACAATATCCAAAGAGATTAAGGTGGATTCAGTTTTTATAGACATAAGATCGTCAGAGGGAAACCTTTTAGAAACTTAAATGGAAGGCTTCAGAAAAAGGTAAATATGATCCAGCTTCATGGGCCTCAGCCACCAGAGGATGATACAGCCTATTTGTAAACAAATGTCTATTTATTAGCTGTGGTATTTGAGAGATGATGATTGCTAGGGATTTATGAGTAAGTCATCTCGTTTCTCTTAATCATGGCAATGACTCAATTTTCCTAGCCAGAATGGAGTTTCAGGATGTTCCACCAATCTTGCAATACACTTTATCATTTCGGTATTTTGGGTTTTTTCTTAACTCTAAGCAACAGTGATCATAAGACATGATATCTGTGGGGAGCATTTACCATGACAAAGCACTGCATACTTAGAAGAACTACAGTCAAAATACTCTTTCCTGTTTCATTACAGAACTTCATTTGTAATGTGATGTAGAAGTAAATATCAGTGCTATTTAAAATGACAGCAGGGAAGAAATGGTAAATAGTAAGAAAAAAGAAAAGTATTAAGGTTGCATAATAGCCCAGTTAGTTCTACTGCACAAAGCCAAAGGAAACTCCTAAATGCTTATTAAAACAATCAGTTTTTAAATACAGAGCATCACACAGTGTGTGGGAATGGGCAGTCCCTGTCTCCAGAGCTCTAGTAAATTGGGCAACATAGCTGAAATGACCAGAAAGTAATTTACTCGATTTCTGTCCTTCAACCTTGCAAATTTCTCATCATTGAACTTTTTCAGGCAGCTGCATTTTAAGCTTATACATTTACCCCTGTCTTTTAAACTTTATGAGCTTAAATATGTCTCAGATACTTTCATTACTTGGATGTTCTGATTTAGAATTTTCCTCCTCAGAGGCACATGAGGACAGAAACACAAAGTATAATGTGGACTCTTAAGGGTGTTCTAAGAATGACTGATTCATATCAGGTTTCAGAAAAAAACTTTCCATTATGAATTTTTGAGGAAATAAGTAGATATTATGCATAAAAACCCAAAGACCAACAGCACTGTATTCAGAAAGCCAGTGCAATAGCCTAGCCTTTAAAAGCAAAAGTTCTAAACAGACGTTATATCATATGTACACACTCTCAACCGGTTTGTGTTGGTGGGTGCAGCACAGATCTCTGAGATGTAATCTAGAAAAGTACTTGAGTTGTGAAAAGCCGTCCCTCTTCTGTGAATCAGCCACAAGAGGCAGGTGAGACATGCATGTCATCTGGCCTGCAGAATTATTACCTGGCAGGAGCAAAACACTAGTTCTGGGGGCAGACAGAGATAATACCTATCCATCATTTTCCAAACATAAATCCTCCACGGTGCTATTTCGTGTACATCCATATTACAGTCATGGATTCCTCAGTGGCATTCCCAGTCAAACAATTTCTTTCTGCGATCCAGACTGTTCCCACTCCTTTCTATTAACTTTGCATTTTAACTCCACTTTTCTCTGCCTTCATTTCTTTTCCCTGCCTTCATTTCTTTTCCCTAATAATTTCAGTCACTCTCTCTTGCCCTGTGCTCCTTCGTTGTCCCCATCCTTGTAACACTCAGGCCCAGCTCCTAATGCTCCACTTAGGCAGTTTTCCTTTTATTGCTGTGGCATCAGCAGGGGTTCTTTGACACTAAAAGAGAGATAATCTCTTGCTACAAGCTCTGTTCTCCAAACCACAATACTTGTCAAAGAGAGGAGGAATTGCACAAAGCCCCACTTGGCCCCTTCAGTCCAGGCAAGGAGCAGATCCAGTGAAGATGAAGCTTTGGAGAAGGTAACTGCCAAAACCTAGTGGCTAAAAATATGGAGGCTGTTTCTTTTTTTTTTTCCCCAGGAGGTTATAAATGCAAGCCAAATGTAGGCAGATTTTCGCAGGGTAGCTGATGCCAAGCTTTAGGCCACTGCTCCAGAACATAAAGATAATACAGTTTCCTTGGTAATTGTAAACATTTCTCATAGGAGCAAAAATATTTTCCTATGAAAACTATTGTGAGGCATGGATCTGCCTGCTTAAGCTTTCCAAAACAAGTAAAGTACTACATTCATTTCAGCCTGAGGCAGACACCTGCCATGGAAATCTTCGAGTTGAGTATTTAAAATTTAGCAAAATTGTGTTATATCTGAAGACACTTAATAATGGGAAAAGACAGTGTCTTAAATAAGGGGATTTCTTATGTGTTTATTTTAGATTTTAACTGTACCCAGCATTGTGGGGATTGAGTTATTTCCTCTCAAGGGGATGAGAGTCATTTTGCAGACAATCTTAAAAACAGAATTTAACTACAGCTGTCTGCTTTGTTCTTCAAGGGCATGGGAGATGCTTCAAAAAGGCTAAATTGTGAACTGAACAAAGCTTGTTTTAATAATTTCTGTGTATGCATTTGCAAGGCATCTGAAAAAATACCCATGTGATTTCACCAGATGCAGTGATACTGGATGTGTTTCCCAGGATGAGATTAGGCAGACTGCCTTGGGTTTGCTCCACAGGGGACAGGTCAACTACCTTTATTGCATGCCATCAGCAATGTGCCACTGAGACATTTCCAAAAGATTAAATACTTCTCAGGATTAAGAGGCCTGGTTAAAACAGAAAATTTCCTTTTTTGTTTTTGCTACATGTAATGCCTATTAGGGGGCTATAAAGGGGATTATGGAATCGTAAATCATCAGCAGTATTGTTTGCTGAGGTCTTTTTGCTATTTTAGCTTATATTTATGAAAGTATGTCTTGTATATGCATGTAAATACCTATTAAAATAAATGCAGAATAATATGTTGTTTAGCCTCCCTGGACAACTGCTGCATTTCTCAAGTCACTGTGCCAGTTAAGCTTTGCTTTGTGGTTGGAAGTGGCAGTTGGTATAATTATTAAAGAGAAGAGATTTTTGAGGATTCAAAGGATTGCTTATCAGCAAGTACTCTTCATGTGACTCCATAATACCTCCCTGTTCTGTAGTAGAGGTTTCTTTAAAATTCCCTCTACAATCAAGAAGAATGAAATTTAAGAACTATGCTAATAATGGTAAATTCTATTTCTTGTTAATTATTTCTCAGTCTCACATAGTCACTCTTTCAGTTTATATTATCTGACTGAATAATACAAGATTCACATATTTTGGAATTTACTCTTTTTGATTGAAATGTTATTGAGTACAAGATACAGAATCTCAGTCAATCAAATAATTATTAAAACAATTATCAAAGTTTCACATGATGATTCCATATTTTTAGTATTAAATTTTTTATTTTCTTTTGGAAGCAGTTGTAACCTTCTGTCCTTGTGTTTGCTCCATACACAAATGAAGGCTGGCACGAGGTACATAATTTCACAACATTACAGGTCAGTCTCAGAGGCTGCAGGACTATGGATGGAGGATCTTATTTTTGGCAAAAGTCTCACAGAGCCCCTCACTTTATCTTTCCAACTATTTTACTCCTGAATCTGACCCTGTCTTTAAAATGGGCATCATGCAGTGAAGCACAGAAGTTCAGATGGCATAGATCTATTTTGAAACTTTTACTCCCAATACATCTCCTCTAGAACTTTAAGAAAATCAGGGTCCCATTGTGCTAGGAGCTGTACCAAAACAAAAAGAGAGAGAACAAAGATGATTCCTACTCCAAAGAACAAAAATAAAAAAGAAGACTGGGGGGGATGTAATAATGCTGGTAGATTTTAATAGGGACTTAGGTATTAGTATAAGCATTAGTAGGCATTAATACTGTAAAGGAAGATGAATTCTGACATTAGAGGCCATGCTATATAATTTAAGACTTTTAAACTAGGTAAGACGTGTCAACAGAAGTGCCAAAGTGAAATAATCTGAGACAGTAGGGCTGTACCTCCCACTTCTGCCAGACTTAATCTAAGAGTAACTGAATTAGTCTTAGGTTTAACTTCGCCTATCTGGAGAAAGACTGACAAAAATAGATACATCCACTTGCCGTATTTGTACTGACACTGCTTCAGGTTAGGGCTCGGAGATAAAGCAGGGCCCTGCCCTGAGAAAATGTTTCACTGCCACTGATTTCATGCTCATACTCGGCATCCCAGCTGCAGATAAATTAGGATCCTTGCTTCTTTGCAGCTTATTGTTTAGAACTAGGATAAGGTTTTTCCCTAACAGCTGCCCAACTGTTGACATTCTTCTGCTATTTTAGAACTCTTTTTTTTTTTTTAATCATAGAAATGCAGTCTTTCTGCCAAGCTTATCAGTAATGTACTTCATATATGTATCTTTTACAAAATGTTCATATTGCACTGTTTTTGAAATTATTTCTTTTGTCTCATGTCTCCTGTTTTCAACAATTTTTTTAAACCTCAATCCTTTGCAATATTTTCTCTCTTTGAGGCAGGAACATTGAACTCTTCCTGATGCCTAACTCAAGTGTGGAAATCAACATGACATATCACATATACTAAGTTTGGGATGTTGAAATGTCAAGTGCAGTTCTGAAGAAGGTATGAAGGACACCCAGTGCCTAAGGAGACAGACTGAACCACCATTTCCTGAGATACCTGTAGCCAGAAAGGATGAATGTGATCATGGCATAAAATACAGCTATTCAAACCTTGCAGCATCCTTGGAAGATGATAGCTGTGCAAACCATCCGTGTTTGGCTCAACAAAGTGACAAGCAGCCACAGAATATTCTAGTGGCAATAGAAATAGTGATTTCCAGTACATTCAGCATGCTTTGGAATGCAGGGTACATATCCAAGGTCTCTTAAGAGTTAGCACTTAGTAACATCCTAACATCATCATCTCATTTACTATTGCTCATGTTAAACTGCATAGTACTGTACACATGACAGTTTCGATTTTATTGTACAGGATTTTTTTTGTTAAGGAATGCTCATTAAGTTCTCTGCAGTTAGCTGTTAGGTGCGTTATATAGGTTTCATCTCTGTTTTTGTGGAGTGTGTTTTTAACACAGGTCCATAGTTGTCCCAGGTCAACACTGCTTGGGTATGAATGGTGTGTTTATTGTGTACTGGAAAACTAAAAGTGAAATAGATTTGGGATGTGCTGCGGACTGAAAACTTAGATCATGTCCTAGCAAGCTGGAGCATGCTTCTGTCTGAATCACACATGTCCAAGCATCAGCTGCCTTGCAGTGCCATAACATGGCCCATGACAGATCAGCCATGGGACTCTTCATAGGAGGGTCCCAATATTGTGATATACAGAGGCAGATGGATTTGTAGGCTGTTTGAGCTCCAGAAGCCTTTCTAAGCCTGTAGGGAATGCTACAAGTGTCCTGTATTTGACCATGAAAAGCACTGAGACACATCAAGGGACACAGCAGCCTTAGTGAGCTCCATGGTCCAGCCCCTAAGGTGCCATGCAGACGTAATCGTATTCATGAACATATGTCTAGTTCTTTAACCCTCTTCCACAAGCCAACCCTTCCAGTACCAAAAAGTGTTTTGATTTCAACTCTTCCTTACAGAGAAAAGAAAGGTCTGAGATACATAGAAAAAATAATTGTAACAAGTACTGACAGTGTTAATATTACCGTGTTCCACCTGCTCTCTCATTCTCCACCATTGCACCAGCAACTCACTTGTTCAGTCTTGACTTGAGTGAAGCACTGCAGTTTCTTTCCAGCTCCTCCAGTGATGGAGGGAAACTGCAGTGCTGTTCAGGACCCGAAAATGTGAGTGCAAAAAATATGCTTTGCAGCTCTTCGGTTGGCAGAATGCCCCACCATATGACCCAGCCTGCAGAGAACGACCTGAAACGATGGAAGTGGGACACAGCCTTTCCCTCTGCCATGAACAGCTGTACTGCACCTACCTCTGGCCTCAAAGATAGTGAGGGATTATAGTTCTTCTGCTTATAGCAATGTAGCTCACATCCTGCATTAAATTTGTGCATGATAAAAATGCTTCTCTTGCAACCAGCTCACAAAACTGGTGAGATAAACTTGAGAGAACAAAATGCACTATTCTGAAAGATGATACAGTTTATTTACATGCTCTGCAGATCAGAGACCTCAAAGGGAGTTTGCCTCCCAAATAAAATTGCTTGGTTTTTATTCCATGTTCCAATTCACATTTATATACTATTTGCTGTTCAATTATTGTCCTTGTAGCTTCTTTATTTTTACTGCTTTCCATATTTCTAATGCTGAACTTTTTTCATATTATTTTTCTCTATATAATTAACTTTGAATTTTCGAAGCAAACTTTCCTTGGTTTACTTATTTTCTTCCTGTATTTGCAACCTCCTTTTGCCCTTCTGTTTTGTCTCTGTTTTCACTAATATTTGCAACACCTTCTAATTTAGCGTCATCTATGAAACTTGCTATCTTCTTTTTAACACCCCTCTCTTTCAGATTATTAATAATACTGTTAAATAAGACATGTTTAAGAGATTGTGCTGCTTCCTTTCTTGCATTCTCAATGACTCTTTGCAGCATGAAACCCGAGGAAATCTGTTTCCCTAAAGATCAATGGGAATAAATGGTAGGACAGACTCGTTAGGAAGCATATTGTGTTCTGAGGAGCTGGTACCTCTCCGATCTTTCAACAAAAAACACTCCTGCCTTACCCTCAGAGAGTTCACAAACTCAAGTTTTACTAAATTTAAGTAGAATACTCGTGGATGGTAGATGTAACTAGAGATTTTTTATAAATCCACTGCTGTGAAGAAACTGTCCTATCCAGCCACATCAATCTATTAACTCTAACTTCAGCTCCTTCCGTGCATGCTAAAGTCCTGCTCTGCATGCCATTCTTGTCCAAGTACAGCCAGCTGAAACAAGATGATGTGCTGTTTATCTTCCCGCAAGGTAGCCAGAAATGGTACTGTGCCCATACTGCTCATAATATTTTGGCTGTCAATCACCTGCTACAAGTACCTGAACAGTGAAAAACCCAGAGATAACTCCTTTCCGGTATCCATTACCAACAATCTGTGGTCAAAATGTTCAGGTGTAATCAAGACACCAAGGAACCAGGGAATTTTCTGTTATATCTTTCTCACCTCTACATTAATTTCGGTAAAACATAAAGCTATTTATTCAGTTATTTGTTTAATGGTGAAATTTTACTGCTTTGTTAAGATTTCTGAATGACAGGAAACTCTTAGACTAGCATTTAACCTAATTAATCAGCTTTTTCTGACTCTATACCTACTAAATATCTGAAAAAAAATACAGATCAATTTGTTTAATATATGTGAAATGCTATATTAGTAAGCATATTTAATACAGTACATCATGCATGCTTGTATTTTATTTTGTAAAACTTCAAGCATCCTGTGAAGTTTAGTTACATTTTTAAGTATTTCTCATAACAATGCAGACAAGACTCTTCTAGCTCAAAAGAATTTTAGTATTTTTTCTTAGTGATTGCTAGTTGGACTGTTGGTTAAACTTCAGTGAAGTGAAATGGGATCCCAACCTAGCTGTCTGGTGAAAATCAATATATAGCTCAAAGGTGTATCATATTTTATTACAGACCTTTTAGGGTATCTCTCATCACTGCATTTATCAGAAATGTCTTGCCATTTGCATTTCCGTCGGAGCTAGCAACTACTAGAGTTCAAGTTTGAACTGAATATAATTTACTTCACTTCCTGTTCTACTACCTGAAGATGTTAGACACAGTTTCAAATATGATGTGTAGCAAGAATAAACAGGTATCGAAAGAAGGAACCTGCTGCAGCCACTATTCCTGCCCTTGATCTATTCCCCCTCTTACATCACCAGATGTACTTACATGGTGAACTGGATAAACAAAGTAACCTGGCCAATTTCTAACTCCTTGCTGGAGGAGATATGGGATAATTTTGACCCAGGCTGGTTTTCTGATCTAATTTACTAAATACCCACACAAATACTTCACTGCATCAAGGGACACAAAAACAAGAGAAAAACAAAGCACCAAAGTCAGGACTGGACTGCAGCAATGTCAGTTTGATACTTTGAAGTTATGATACTAGAAAACTGTGATTAAAATCAAATGGTACCTAAAATACATCAGTGGTCCTAGTGAACTGTGATGAAAAGGCAGTCATGAGAGATTTCCTGGAAATCACCAATCTAGGCAGCATAATTACCAAAACAAGGTAAATTATTAGCTAATTGACAAAAGCATAAAACCTTCTTTTTCCTTTAGTGTTTCATATTGCCTGATAAGAATTCCTCCCTAGTCTGTAAAGAAACTATTTATTAAAACTTTGCTTGTTTTGGCTTGATTACTTACTTTTAAACCTTCTCAGAATTTTGGCCTTACCTCTTGGCTGCTTTATTTTTCTTCCTAGTTTCTTCTGAGACATTTTGTCAGAAATCCTTTTGAAAAATTAAAGTAAATTGCTTCCTCAAGATGCCCTTTATACACTGTACTGTTGACTCAAAGACTTTAGCTGGTCAAGAATATGTGATTTACCCTTGTGGCAGCTAGGCTGGTTTGATCATATCAGCATATATTTATCCAAGCGTTTCATTACTTTCTCCTTAATTATACTGCATCATTTTTTATAATACTGAAGTTTGCCAGCCTGTGATACCTGGAGTCATTCTTGAATCCTTTTAAAAGATAGGAGCAATGCTAAACTTTTCAAACATTGCCTTTTTTTGCTTTAAGTGAGGTATAGATTTTTAGAGCTTCATTTTCACATTTTATGTTTCTCTTTTGCTCTGAGTTCTTTTGTCTTTTAGTCACAAGCAACATGTAGCAAAGAAGAAGTATTTTCAAAGATAAGTCATGTTTGCTTGTGGCCATAAAAAATAGTAAAAGATGACCGGCCTAAATTAGGTGATTTATTACTTAAAATATTTCTTAACATTAATATGTAATTACATGAAACTTTAAGAAACCCCTGTAACAAGAGTTGTCAGAAATAGAAATTTTTTGAGAATAATTTCCGTAATATTTTCTTTATAAGAAGTCTCAAAAGGAATTAAATAATTGCAAATACTGCACAAAAAAATTTTAAGGGGCTTTTCATTGAAAAATTAATGTGAGGGTGATGACCATTTATCCCGTAGAATAGCGAAGTGAAGGCCTTCATATTTAAAATTAATATTTTATCTGTCTCTTTCTGCCTCTTTCTTAATTCCATTTTTATCCACTTTGTTCTGTTTCTCTTTTCCTTCCCTGCTCCTTAGGGTGGGAGGAAAGGGATTTGCTTTGATCTTTATTATATTTTGTAGACTTTTCTTTTTTAAGTATAATTTTAGTTGTAGGACACTGAAACAAGCATGCCTTGGATGTTCTCTAACATATCTAAAAACTGTGTAGCAGGTACTAATCATCTGGACAAACACACTATTTTTAAAGTGAAAAAACTCTTAGAGACAACTTAGAGTTAAATTTTCCAGTACTGAACTTAATGTTAACCAAAAGGGATTATGTATGAGGATCAAAGGACAATTAAACCCCATTATTGTTTAATATTGAAAAAAAGGAGTGTGTCAAGACTATACAGTTGAAATGCAGTTTCTAACTGCTGAAAGATATGTGCAAATCAGTTCCAAACATACAAAGATCCAGCATTTTCCTAGAATGCACTGAAAATTGATTTAGAATCAGAGAAACTTGATTGAGTTTATTTTATCAGTTATCCAAACAGTCATATTTCAGTTATCTGCAATTTTAAAAAATCTAAATAAAAATATTTCTTTGTGGGAAAAAATACTACTTCAGTTTTCAACCTTAAGCTAGAAAATACAGCAAGCTTTTTATAAATTGTGTCATGTAATGATCAATTAAAATAATTATTCCTTTTAGTAGTTCAAACTATTCTACTTCATGAAGAACCAGTGAGTTTGTGAGAAAGAGGGCAATATGTGAGTACAGTTCAGCAGGGCAGTAGTGAGTGTGGTGACACAAGTCACTCAGTGATTCTCCGTGGCTGAATCCCAAGGTATGTTATAAAGTAAATGCAAAGGACCTGGCTTTGAGCACCCTGATCTAGGGAAAGATGTCTCTGCCCATGACTGGGGACTTGGACTAGGTGATATTTAAAGTTTCCTTTCAACCCAAAGCATTCTATGGTTCTCTAAAAAAATAAACTTAATAAAGGAACATTTCTTAGATGCTGTCATTATTTCTGTACCATCTAAGCTTACGAAAAATTATACACAAAAAAACCTCCCAGCATTTACTAAGAAAAGTATCTCATGAAGAGCTACAATATTATTCTGGACTGTGAATATTCTTACTATATTTTCAAGCCCTGGCTCTATCTCATATGACTGGGTGGCTCTACAGTATTTTTCCCAGTACCAGATTCCAAATCAGTCTCCAGGGGTGATGTATCATGGTTCTGAAGATGGTACTGAGAAAACAGATTAAAAATGTGGCTGCTTAGATAGCGTGTGCTTCTGAAGAGAACTGTGGTAGGAAACAGTGCTCAGTGTATGTCTGCCTTCAGAATGCTCTCTCTAGTGATAATGAGCCAGCAAGGTGGGCTAGTGGTATCCTGGGCTGCACTAGGCAAAGCACTGCCAGGCTGAGGGAACTGGTGAGGTCACCCGGAGTACTGTGTCCAGTTTTGGGCTCCTCAGTACCGGAGAAACGTGCTGGGAGGAGTATGAAGAAGAGCCACAAAGATGATGAAGGGACTGAAGCATCTTTCCTATGAGCAATGGTGTGGAGAGCTGGGACTGTTCAGCCTGGAGAAGAGAAAGCTTGGGGGATCTTACCAATGTACACAAATAACTGAAGGGAGAGTGCAAAGAGGATAAAAGCTCTTCCCAGTGGTGACCAGTGACAGGACCAGAGCCAATGGACTCTGAAATACAAACTGAAATACTGGACGCTCCCCCTGAAAATCAGGAAACGCTTTTTCACCATGGTGGTGACTGAGAACTGGCACAGGCTTTCCAGCAATACTGTGGAGTCTCTGTCCATGGAGACATTTAAAAAACACCTGAGTGTGGTTCTGGGAAGACAACTCTGGATGTCCCAGCTAGAACATGGAGATTGGACAGACAATCTCAGGAGATTATTACAACCTCCCCCATCTGTGATTCTGTGGTAATCCTTTCATGATGGAGTAAATTTGCACCAGGAAAGGCAAAACAATGCAATAGTACAAAGGCACGGAGTTTTTGTCCAGATTTTCTGGCATTTCAAAGCATTTGTAGATCTGATGCTGCAGAAGTGCAGCAAGAATATGTTGAAATAAAATATTAATAAATGGGAGATTGAAAAATACTATTTCTACTGCATAGAAATATGAAAGGTAAGACCCTGTGAATGCAGTCACTAAACTACACTGAATCATTACATTTTTCATTTTCCAGTGGGTACCAGGAGTACAGTCCCTTCTGGTACTGCTGCTCCTCCTATTTTCTTTTAAAGCATTTGTGGGAAGAGGCCAATTTTCTGAACAAATTCTAGATAATTTATCCCTAATTTTTTGCACATACATGATCACTTTTAAGAAATATGATTGAAGTCTGATATATGAATCTTTCAATAAAAAATTACAGTACAAATAATCTTGCCAGAATAATTTTTCAAAATAGAGAGTAAATAATCAGGAGATAATGTTCTAAAGAATGTAACACCACAGCAAAGTCATTCAAAAGACAAAGGTAATTTGATGAAAACTTTCTCATCGCTAGAAGGCTTTTGGAAATGCTGGAAGATACCAGGATTTTTTTTCAGGAGATAATGTAAGTAGTAAATAACAGAGTTTGTATTTTATCCAATTTTGCTTTTAGCATTTGGAAATTATTTACTTATACTGAGAAATAATGAAGGAAAAAGAAAATTTCTTCCTTAACAACATACAATATGCTGCTACCACCAATTTAGTTTATTAGAAGTCAATCACTGTTGCAATTGTCCTCTGCCAAAAACTCAGAATGTTAAGATAAACTCTGTCGCAACATCTGAGCAGGTAGAGCCTAAAAGACGATCACTTCTAGACTTTAATTGCTGAGTTCCATCCCTTTGGATGATGTCTTTGATCAAATGCCTTCAGAACCATTGACTTCAGGTATACGAAAATATGCCTCATGCGTTCAACTTAGTCAAACATGCTATTAGATATCTCAAAGGAGAACTTTTGGTTTTGCACATTTTGGAAAAGATTTATAATGTGTCTCAGTTGAAGAAGTGCCTTAGGCCAATGTGGCTGTCCTCAAAGCACACTGCCCTAGCAGACAATGCACCATTCTGAAGTTTCTCTTAAAGCAAAAGTTATGACCCATCACCTTATAAATAATACCAATTTCAATCTGACCTCCCTCTGCATGTCAATACAAAACCACCCTGTGAAAAGAATCAAGAAAACTTTCAGATCCTGCAGAATACTTAAATGCTGTATAGCCCTTCCCATTTGCTTTTTTAAGTAGATGTAGATTTTGCCTTACTGTAGAAAAAAAAAGCACATGAATTCATGACCCCATTCTGGGGAATGGAGCAACAGGGAGGGAAGTTCCTATCCTTTCACAACAACTTTGACTCAAAACGAGGCCCTACAATACAGGTGAAACAAATAACTTCCAAACCGTGCCCAAGAGGCTCTACAAGCAGTGTACATCAGGGTGCACTTCAATGCTAATAACATGTAGATTATATAACCATGGACTTACTGTGTCTGACCTAAAGGGTCATGATGAGAAAATAAAGACAAGAAACAGAAGAGAGCTGAGAGAGCTCAAGTATGTCAAAAGCATTACTCTTAAAGGGCTTTCGTGTAATAAATAGTATAATGGGAACCAAACAGCCTGGCATAAGATAGAACAAACCCTAGGCTTTCCTGGGATAGTGCTCCCAGGAGAGAACAGCAAAAGAAGCGTATTCTCATGTCCAAAGACAATGCAGACCACTAATGTTTCAAGGGCTGTGAAAGGAACAGAGCGTAACAGAGTCTAAAAAGTTGCCCCAAGTGACAAGCCTCATTTTTCTGAAAATAAAAAATTTGTTTTTTGAAAATTGTCCAAAACATTTCTTTTTCAAGTAAAAGAAAGTGCATGGAATAACAAATAATAACAAACGCTGAGTTATAATGCTGTCTTTTAAAATAGGCTGCAATACTCTAAGACATCTTTATGAGGTATGGAAATTTCTTTCTTCAAAATCAATTAGAAATAAATTGCATCAAAAAAGGCAGCCGATTATACATCCCTACGAATTCCCAACACTGAATAATAAATTTTGATGTCAATAAAAGGGTTGAAGTGGGGATCTATTCTGGCATTATCTTCTCCAGCTCAAATATTGTATTTGTGTTTAAATTCTAGTGTATGCTACTCATTGTTGTGTTTGTAACTACCATTGGAACACCAGCTCTATGTAATCAAAAAAGTTTGCTGTGAGACTGTCATTCTCACTTGATTCTTACACTTCATCATTTCCACAAACCATCAGATATAGTAAAACTATACAAGTTATCATTATTCTCTGCAGTTCTATAAATTAATTTCCTATTCACAAGACAGAACTTGTATTGAATCCGCTTGAGACTTAGAAAGGCAGATCTCAGGTGTAATATTTGAGCGCACAATGAGGCAGAAGGGAATAGCTCTGATTCTTTTCCTAAAGGTCTGACCTTAGAAGTACACTCAAGAACTTTATGAAGACTATGATGGCCCACTTGAAAGCTTACAGAAAACAAACACACCAGCATTCCAACCTATGCATCCTACCTTGTCTGAGAAAGGCAGCAGAAATGTCAGTACAATGTGAAAATGAGTTTCCATATCTGATTCTTTGTGATAAACTGGATGCAAAACAAAAAAGTAAAGTCTTCCTAAGAAAAGAACACAGACAGGATGATAGGATACAGCCCTTTGAATTGCAACACTCTGGACTTGATCCATGTCAGCATGATCAAATCAATCAATTCTCACTAATCAAATGAATTACAATTAAATACAGCTCCTTAACTATATATGTGGACAGAGTAGCAGTTCTGACTAATATAGTACATATTAAAGGACTAAGCTGGGCTAAGAGTGGTCTTCCTTTTTACAGATGGGTCAAACAAGTTACTTCAGAATGAGTAGTACTGCACCCCTTAACAGATCTAGAAATTTTGTAGGCCAACATGGAGGGATTCAAATTTTAGTGTTCAAATGATGGAGTTCCTCATAGGAAAAATTACTTACCATATATAAAATGCTTGGAGTTCTCAACAACATTGTTTGCTTTTGGAAATAATTTTTATTAATTGAAAAGAATTTTAAAATTTCATTTTATAATTATAAATATACTTGCAAAATTCAAGAATTACACTAGTCATGAGTTATGAGCAAAAATAAGTATAATTTATACCTTTTTCCTTGTATCTCTCCTTTTTCCTTCTACATGGTTCACAAGCTGTTTTTAAAGCAACCTGCCTGAGAATTAATTCCAGATCTTTTATGCAATATTATTTCTATTATTTGATCATTTAAAATAGTAGTTCAGAAGGGCACCATTTGTAAGAAAAAATATTATTTTAACCATTAAAGAAAGGGTTTCACATTAGCAAAGCATATAGAACTAAAACCAACAGACAAAAAGATCAGCTCTCATTGATACTAATGTGAGCGCAGGTTAACTCTGTTTTAGGCTAGGACATAATTTATCCCAGAGTTTTTACTTGTTTGAAATAAGTGAATAATATTCAAATGATTGCATCTGAATAGTAAACTATTGGGTCAGTACTATATCTGACAGTAGTAGAAGCATTATTAAAAGTGAATACTTAAGAAAAACATATTATTTATACACAGAAATCAAAATGGACATCTTCACCTTTTTGGGCAGAACACTCTGGAAAAATTGTTACAAAACCACAAGAAAATAAAGTTCCTGAGGCTGAACTCTCTGGAAAGGCCTATGTATTTTTTTGTTTGGTTGGTTTTTGCTCATCTTTTTCTCAGATACAGTATTAGGACAGCTTGGAAGTTCTATTTGGAGAAAAGAGGATTGTGGGACAAAGGACCGTACACAGCCATCTTCCATATTTCCATACATGGGTATAAGGAAAATATAAGAGGGAAATAAATTATTTATATATCAGTATATATGTTAAAAAATTTGGTTTATTTCATGTTTACCACCAATACTTTTCCATTGTTCCTACTGAATAAGATAATTTGAAACTGGTTAATATGTTTCTTCACAACTAAAACTGACTTCTCTAGCCAAGGCTCAGAGCGAGTGCCATACAGGAAATCATTAAGAAGTATTTTACTGCTTTCCAGCATGTTTACATGAACTAATTTTATAACATACCTGCAAAGATGGAAGAAGCCAAAGAATTATTGCTGTTAGCTATTTTTAATACAATGTAGTCAGCAGATAATTGTGTTTGCCTTAATGTTAACTAATGCCACTCCTACTGTGTTTTAAAAGGAACTGGATCAGCAGGAAACATTTAATTTACAGCAGCTTCTTGCTGTTTATGTGAAAATCAGCTACCAGAATACCAAATGGTTATTTTATGTATGATTTATTTCTTCCTTATTGATAAAAATTCCTCTTTTAGAAGAAAACTCACATACCAAGAAACGGGGAGAAACATTTTAAAAATACATGAAATGTGAAAAGTTCAGTGGTTTTTTCACATATTGTAGTCTATACTCAGACTATTACAGAGTACTAAGAATATTTGTGAAAATGTGTCCCTCAAAGCTGTAGCTAAGGAAACACAGTTGTATTCAACAATTCTATGTCCTAAAAGTTAATACTTTTAATCACTTACAATGTCACTGTGTCAATGAATGCTCAGCAAGAAATCTGAAAAGCAAAAATAGAAAATTTTTTTAATTCTGTTTCAATTATTTTAGGATGTTTGGTTTTGCTTTCTTTTGGGGGACCTGACTTCATTTTCTTTTTGTCTGATTGACAGTACATGTCTTCATTAAAAACACCTATAGATGTCCTTATACAAATTCCATACAGTATTTTGAAGGACTTTTCAAATCAACCCACAGCTAGCCTGCTGGGAATGCCAAACAGGAAAACACGGAAATAAAACAAATAGTTGCCATTTAGCCTCTAGTATGATTTTTATATTATACTGAAGGGTTATTTCATTTAGTCTTATTTCCTTACACTTTTAGGTATTGCAACTCACAGTCACTTCATAGGTTTGTCTGTCAAATCCACATACTCTAAAACTGGTTGTGAAGTCTAGTGTTTTTAAGGAATTTTTGGTGCAGTTGAGAATGGAATTTGGTCAAATACCTGCTTTAATTTCCTGGGTTTGCCTGTCAGCTATTTCCCTGGAAAGCACAGGGATATCTAGCAAANGTATAGATGAGGTTCAGGTTTCCTAAGTTTCACTTATTTGGCCTCCTAGATACAGAATATAGAGAACTATATATCAAGACAAGGTAAGTGTAAAGAAAGTCCAGCTTCTCTTCTCTCAGCCCTGCTCCTCCTTTTCCATCCTATCCTTTCCAAATGCTCTGCAGTTCGTATGGAGATGAATTTGGCTGGGAACTACAGCATGGCTTTTTTAGCCTCATTTTTTCCAACAGATCTAGATTTAAAATTCTTAAATTTCATAGCTCTTACTGAGTGGAGTTTTTTCACACCACACAGTTTATAAAACAATTAACTAAATTAACTGATCATCTAAGATGCTGCACAGAGCAATGTGTGGCATGAGAATACCACAGAACCTAGCAGAACCTTTCTACTTTGAAAGAGCCAAATGATGCCATTTATTTATATATTGGTTCACCTGGTTTTAAATGAAGTTAGTCCAACAGAACTATCTCAACTAAACAATGTGAGGCAAAGCAAATATTGTAATCTTTCCTTATGCAATACTTAATAAAACAATAAGGTAAGCCAGCAGGATAGCAAACCATCCTGTGTTCCAATGCCAAAATGAAAACTATTACTTATACTGAAACACTAAGGTTGTAGCTGCTGAAAATTAGGGGTTTACTTACTTTTGTAATTTATACTATCTTGAAATTATTAGAAGTAAAATGTGGTATGGCAATACAAATGTCTTGAAAATTGTTTTTTTCTTATACCATTTATATATACTTATTGTAACTATAGTAGTATCATTACAATTGTGATCATTTGAGCATATTAAAAAAATAATAAAACCAAACAAATCAAATACTGTAAGAAGAAAAATCTTTTTTTAGGCAAAATAATACAGCTGGGAGAAAAAAAAAGGCCTACCAGAAAAGCTGGGCCTGAAGTATACAACTGACTTGACTGCTAAAACGTTGCTATATCGGAAACAAACTCTTTTCTCCTCACAGAGAAAGTATTAAACATTGCACATGTATTATATGTGTCTTTTATATAAGTAATTTCTGATGAGACAGCCCTCATAAATGAGAACTTCCATGTGTCTTACCTCCCCACAAGAACTGTTTCAACAGAGCATCTTAGCACACCTTTCCTTTAAAAAGATTGTATAGTTTTGAGAAATGCCATTAGATACACATAAGACTCACCATTTAAAAAAATTAAACATAGTTTCCAGACATATCATTTCATGAAAGATTTGGTGGCTGGAAATTGACTGTGGGAAAAGAATCATTTCACTATTTAGCAATAATCATAGTACTTAGCTTGTTCTGCTTATATTTTTTAACAGGGAAATAATTCCACAGTTCCACACTCTGAAAAACAGCTTTTCAGTTTTAGGGAACTCTGTTGGCTAAATATTTCACAAACTACCCTGAATTATATAGACCCTTAAGTAATTACTTTCACTGATAAATGAGACACTCAAGGTATAAATGGCCTATCCTTTTACCCAATAAGAATTGTATCTGCTGTTGTTTTCATTAACAGAGTTTGGATCAAAAATTAAAATCTGTTAAAAATCACAATGAAAATCTAACTAATTAGAAGTAGCAATAAGTAATTTAACAAGGAGAAGATGTGATTTTGGGAAAAAAAAAAGAATTCTTACTTAAGAGTGTTTCTAACTTCTGAATAAAAGAATTTCATATTTACTCTTCGAAGATCCTTGCTTTTGGAGATCCTTGAATTTTTAACTCTTACCTTATCTGTGTCTTCTTCTTCAAAATTCTTTGTTATAGGGATCTTGCAGCCACAATGACCTTCTTCCTCTCAACAGTGTTGTGAAATATTTGGGTTATTTATACGGGGTTAACTTTCATTGCATTTCTACAGTGTCCGATGGAGCAGACTTTTTGATGCACTTAATACATTAACAGAAGTTTACTATTATCTATTAAGATTCTCTGAATTAGTACACACTAAGGAAAACCAGGTAAATTTATTGTGATCTATCCATTGAACCGTAGATAAGTAATCATTAAAAAATACTAATGGGGCTGGACAATCAGTCCAGAAGCACAAATCAACCAAACAATAAATGTGCTTACAACTTAAAATCTAAAGCAACTTCTTGATTTGTCAGCCTGTGCATTGAAGTCAGCTTGAGGAGTTACTGCCCACATCACATCTTGAACCCCTCTGCACAGCTAAGATTTCTCCTTGTAACTATTCCTAAGAACCTTAACATAAGCCATGCAAACAAAGAAAAACCTATGTTCTCTCACTTTTACCTGTACCTACATAAATATATGCAACCCTCAGAAATCAGCTCTGTTTTAATAAGACTTAATTGTGTCTTATACCTTGTCTTATACATAAACCAGCCAGGTTTCTTGTCTTTTCTTTTCTCAAGCTTTTCTGTCTCATTCCCCAAATCTCATGAATTTCAAATATTATCCACCCTGTCAGAAATGTTTCCGGGCATTTGCAGACACTCACGAGAGAAATTCAGTAGTCACCCATACTTGTTTTTCAAATGCCTAGAAGGACAAGAAGTCCTGAAGTTTATACTTAGAAATTCTATCAAATGAAAATGCATTACTGTTCTCCAGGTCTGTTTATTGCAAGTCTTCAGTCACTCCAATGTTACTGGTTATAAAAATAATTATTACTTTCCCTTCTTACACTACTAACAATTATATAGTTAGAAGAGTCTGCTTTATGTCATTATAACTTACCTGATTCTCTCAGTCTTACAATATTGTTCTATTAGGTTCTATTGTGAGTGCAGCCAATCTGCAAACGTTTTACTTATCAGTAATACTGTATTCAACAGCCTCAGCTCTTGTGTTCTCGTGTAATTTAAGAAAGAGCAATTTAAATATTTTCAACATGTAGGTTTAACTTATTTTAAGGTGATACTAATTTTATGCCTTTTTGACATTCTTTTTTCACAATATATTTGAACTCTTTGCAAGTTGAAGTGAACAAGGAATCCCATGCACTAGTATGCAAAGTCCTGCACTCATTTAATAAGCAATTTTTATCAAATGATTCTGTGTGAAGAAAAAGCATGTTTAATTAAGAGCAGCAGAAACTGCTACAGTAAATTGCAGGTTTGGATTGAGGTTTGTTCTATTAAATTGTGCGGTTTTAAACAGGAAGTTAAGTAAGAGAGATGATACAAATACGTCAATTATTTTTAAAACATCTATACTGAGAATATACTTCAGATAAACCAATATGCTTTAGTCCTGGCTGCTGTAGATTTCCCCTAAACATTTTTCTATAGGGCAAAATGGTGCACTGAAAATCTGCTGAAGCAATATGCTACTATTTAGCAAGTTCAGCATTTAAAAATGGAGTAGGTAGTATTCCGGTAGCCTCTGCTAGATCCCTGTAAAACCCACCAATCTGGCAGGATTTAACATGACGCATAAAAGCTTCTGTGAATGGAACAGCAACAGTACTACAATTTTAAAGTTATATAATGTACATTTTACAGAAA
Source organism: Gymnorhina tibicen (assembly GCA_013399875.1). Lineage (NCBI taxonomy): Eukaryota > Metazoa > Chordata > Aves > Passeriformes > Artamidae > Gymnorhina > Gymnorhina tibicen. Next base: position 307,493 of record VXAZ01007128.1, on the reverse strand, counting down.
AACTCACGTATCTTCAGCATTGAAATAATTTTCTTTTTTTATAGCTATTTCCACTTCAACTCAAAACACGAAGCTTTCTAAATCTTCTCTTTAAAGACTAAAGTAATTCAGTATTCATCCTGGACATCTGCTCTAACAGACAAATCCAGATGAACTTAGTAGTTTCGCTTCAAATTTGCCCTTACAAAAAGAAATTATGTAACGGTATACTATTATGTTTCACCTCATCATTTTTCAAACATCAAGTAAATGCTTCCTAAACCCTTGTATTTTCAAATAAATGATCATGAGTATTCTGGACCAAAATGCTCCAGATAAAAAAATTACAGAATTCCAAGCATGGATTGAGTACCATAGTGCCCATTTACACTTTCATTGCTTAGAAGGCAAAGGCAGGCTTTCGCAGTAAGATTCTATACCATATTTTAATGTTCTTGAATCAGGTGCCAAGCAAAAAATTAGTATAAATGTTATTGAACACCTAAGAATACTGTATTCTCTTTATAGATTTCTGTAAAACCCAGATGGATTCCTGACCTTAGACCCTCAAGATCCATGACAATTTATCAGTTTCAACTTTATCCTGGAAAGTACCAAAGTATTTTTCTCAAAAGAGTGTACTAATTAAACAAATTTTATATTGAAAGTGTACTAGATGACAATCTATTAATCCATCTGTCAAAGACTGCTTATCCATTTTTACTTTGATCATCTAGGTTAAGATTTCTCTTAAAGGTCACAGTTAATTCAGACTTCTGAATTTTACTTTGTGCACAATGTCAAGGAAAGTTACCCCAATAATCAGTAGTTCTGTGCTTGTAAAGTGAAAATGTTCCTAAACTAAAACAAACAAACAAAAATCCCGTCTATGTTTATCTCTCCATTCATGCTTCTTTTTCCTCAAGTCAGGATAACTTTTAAATTGTTCAAATAACACAAAAACAAGTGAAATGACATGGGAAAAAAGAAGAAAGTGATATAATGAAATATTTTAAGACGCAATATTTTTAAACGAACTCATTTTTATTTCCTATTTCCTCTATCAGTTTAATAGAAACCTCTTCCTTAATTATTTACTAATTAATGAAGTCTGGAGAGATATGGAAGGTTCAATAATTTTCCTTTTTTTTTTACACTGAATGGTAAATGTAAAGCATAGAACTTAGGCAATTTTTGTTTATAAAACCCAGAGATCCTTGTGCCAGTCACTTCAAGCAGTGGCCAATCTACTCCTACACTTTGTATAACTAATAAAATCAGCACCATTGCTATTCTCTATGTCTGCCCATCTTTCTTAACGAATTTTTGTCTGTTTCCATAAAACTTGGCTCAAAAAAACCCCAATACTTCCCCGTCTACAACTGGTTTCCCACATACAACTGAAGTGCAGCATTTTGCCTTTTTAAGTGGCTACCAATATTCAGCATATGGGGATTTTTTATTCTTAGTTCTCACAGCACAAAGAAAGCAATGCTCATTTGAAAACAGACTGACTAGGCATTAACTCAAGCTCAAATAATCTTGACTAAATAACAAACTCTGTTGTATTATAAAAATAAGATAGCATTTCCAACACTTTATGGCTATAAAATGCCATCATTTACAGACTATGAAAGCAGGAGGGCAAGCAGATTTCATTTTGTAAGGTCTTTTCCTCCTAAGTGTAGAAAATGAAGATAAGTGCTTCGTACGTGGCAAGCTGAGAAGAGAGGTTAATGTTATTTCCGTTCTTCTGCATGTTTGAGGGACTTGTTTTATGTAGCAGAATTTTTAAAAAGCAGCAGAAAAATATCAAGGCCAAAAGGGACTATAACTACATTAGCATGAGCACACTTCCTCTGCAGGCCAAAGAATCTCCTGCTATTACATCAAACTAAATGTCTTTGTAAAGATTCCAAGTAATGACAATCTAAATCATGTGTTCCAAAGGTTAGTTACCCTCATTGTTAAAAGAGATGCACCTTATTTATTAGTCTGGATTTGTCTACATTCAGTTTCAAGCTTCTGGACCTTATTACATTCCTTACTGTTTAAGGCCATTAAATACTAGAAATCTCATTTTCATGCACCTATTTGTAGACTCTGATCAAATTACATCTGAATCCTCACTCAAACATACTGAACAGATTGAGCTTTCTGAGCCTCTCATTATAACTCACATTACAAGAAGCCCACAAACATTCTTATAGCTATTTCTGAATATTTTTTTCAGTAATTTTTCTTTTTTGAAATATAACAACCATAACTGAAAATAATATTACATGAATAGTCTAACTTATGCCATTTGCTAATATTGTCCTACTTCTCTATTCTTATACCTATTTTATTTCAGCAAACAGTACAGAACAAAAAAGTGATCTACACACCTGAACACATCACTCTGATTTCAGAGTACAAAAAATCTAAAACAACTTCTGAATAAAATAAACCATTAAATATATGAGGGTAAATGAAAATGAGATAAAATGACATGACTAGCAAAGCAATCCTGCTAGAATGACTGGGTATCTTTAATAAAAGAGCAAATTTTATGGACAAATAAAAAGCAGAGTAGTATTTGTCTAGACCTCTTTAATACTCTGCATAAAGTTTTACATAAAATTGGGGTTATTGCTGCAGTTGTAAGAAGTAAGGAACTGGCTGTGGAGGAGATGTCAACTCCTATGTGCTAGACCTCTGCCCTAGAGTGAAGTTAGTAGTGGAGTTCCTCAAAGATCATCTTTGAAAACAAACTTATTCAATATTTTAAAACTGCCTGGCATAAAAAGTAGGAGTGATGTCAGTGCCTCCTAACCATGTGTCAATACAGAGAACTGCACTAGGATAAAGGAAACACTGGGTGACTCGGGGACTGGAGTAATAGAAGTGTCATGACATTTAATAATACGAAGTATGAGGCTGGGGCACAGGCTCAGTGCTCAAGGCTTCTTAGCAGTATATACCAAATTGGATTTTGATGCCCTCAAGGAGAGGATAAAATTACTTATTTTCTCAACATGAACAGGTTTCAGAACTGTATTTTGTGGTGATGACAGAGGAACCAGGACAGGAACATCTTCCCTGAGAAGTTTGTGTTGCTAAGCTAGGCAACACCCCTACCACCAATAACAAACGACCATGGTCCCCACTGCGTTCTGCACAACCCCCTCTCTGTCTCAGGGCTGGGGCCATGCACACTGTCTGAGGAGAACAATGGAAAGCTACCGGCAGAGGCAGAGAAATGAAACATACTCATTGCAGGTGAAAAGAACTTCCAGTTCCAGCATCAGATAGCCAAGATCCCAGTTTCCTCTGTGCTCACCTCTGTCAATGGCCAAATCCTCCTAGAACGCTATGTTGTCCCCAGTCTGGACAAATTAAGAGGAGGAGACAAAGGTGACAACTGAGCAAAGCTTCCCAGTCCCATTAATATGTGTCTATAAGACCTAAACCACCCAGCCCTGTTAGAAGCAGGAACTAGCTTTAAGCTCTTAAATCCATCTTCCACTCCCCCATGTTGAAATGAACTCCTTTCTTTCTTGTTATCCCCTCTAGCAGCCACGCTGACAGTGTTGGGGAAGAGGTGTGAGCAGAAGGGGACGAGTACGCAGCCAGCATAGCAGCAGTCACATGAAATTAATGCTCGTGTGATCTTGGCACCCTGAGCTGCTAAGAGAGGGTGAAATATGGGAGCAATTCTGTACCATGATGATTCTGCAGACACATCAGTCTGTCATCATACACAACTATTTATGCCTAAATCTAGTTCTGTGACAGTTCCTCAGAAACTAATACACTGAAAACCTATTAGGGAAATGAAGATCATAACATATTAGTCAGTCTCAGGACAACTGAGCCACCAGTGTGATGCAACCCTACAAGGCAAACATGACCTTAAATCAGAAATGATCATTCCAGTAGAGTAAGAGAAGCCTTTATGCTATTTTACATTGCACTAATGAGCCCCTTTGTATACAGCAGAATTCTGGCAACTTATATTAAAGAAAAGTGGATTCAAACAGGGACACATGGAGAACTGTTACTAGGATGATCAGAGAATGGAAATTTCCCTGTTTTGTAAGAACAAAGTTAAAGAAAGTGGTGATAGCACACTGCCTTCTTTCCTTACCTCCAATTCCACCATAGTTTGTTTTTGCTTCTGCATCACCTGCACATTTCTACCAGCCCAAATGCTCCCGTATCTATGCAGTGAATTGGATCAAGGAACTAATAATCAATAAAAACCTTTAAATCATCTGTTTCCTGATGGGATTTATTTTCTGAGTGTGTAAGTCTATGCTGGCACACAGAAAATAAGGCCTGAAGCTGAGCTAAGAGTAACAATGCCAACTTATGATGCAAGAGCAGATTATTGTTTGCTAATAAAGACATGTTGAAAGGGAACACCAAGAAGGAACATAGATGTTTAAACATAAGGACATCACAAGCTTGGAGAAAATGGTTATACATCTATTAGAAACCACTTCAGACTGGAAATCAGAAATTTTAGCTGTCACAAAAGTACAGTTGTCGTTCCAGATACAGGGACAAAGGCCTAACCAGTTCTCACAGAACAGCTACTATCTGCTAGCACTTTAGAAGTTCTTTTTCAATCTCATATTTAACAACTGTTCCATATTTTTGATGACAAGTATACATTTTATTGTGTTGAAGTGTAGTATTTTTTTAAATTAATTTCCAGGAAGTCAGAGATTAGTAAATTAATAAATAAAAAAATAGTACCACTTGTACATCTGGACAAACTGTGGCATCTGGAAATGCTACTTATATTTACTAGTAAAGGTAAAAGAAACTTCAGGCAGGACATAATTTCTCTAAAATTCCCAGATTATTCCAACAGGTTTTTTCAGAGAATTACTTCCCATATGTGGTGTGAGACTTTCACATGTGCCTTGTACACCCTGAAACCCATTACAATACTTGTGACCTGATTTTTAACATGGTTTGGTACTTAGTATTTTGGGGTTTTTGAAACTTGTCTACCTGTTTATGTGTTTAAAGCCATTATTTGGCTGCAAAAAGGCAAAGTATGCAAAAAAAAATATAAGTCATTAAAACAGAACTCTTTTTAAAATCACCAAAAAGGCTCCAAAATGTAGGTAATCTGTTTTCATGGATGTTAAGTGGGTGTTTAATGTTAGAGGGGGAAAAAAAGGAAGCACCTTCCAAAATCTTTGATGCCAATTTTGAACACGGTTGGAGCTCATGATTTTGCATGAGAAACTTGACAAACTATGGAGCTTTGAAACACATCAACCTGCAGCGATTGGATTATATTTAAACATACATGGCAACTTCTACTTTTCGTACCAATGAGTTGTACTGTGGCAGCTCCTTTGGGAGTCTGTGCTGGGAGCAATGAATGTGCTTTGCTTTGCTGGTTTGTTTTCACATTGTTTGCATTGAAAGACTGGCTTTGGGAATTAGTTTTCCAACAACTTGATAGAGACTGACTATTAGATACTAGAAACATGCCTTGATACCATTTTAAAGAAATTCTAACACATTTAATTAAATTGAGACATATTTCAAGGGTTAGCAGAATTATACTGTTTGGCATAATCATACAAAAAAAATCTTTTACATGCCACTTGTTAAATAATATTCATACTTGACCACATAAGTCTAGAACTCTGTGTCTAAACACATGAAAAAGCCCTAAAAAGTTTTCAGATTTTACACCTGATCCTGCTTTCTTCCCCCTCAAAACATGCTCCCTTTGTGCCTCACACTTCTACGCTGGTACACTTGAAATACCTACTTTTAAAATACAGAATAATACACACAAAAGAGCATGTGAAAAAATTGAAAAATATGCAAAAAACCAGTAATATAAAAGAAATTAAAAACTCAAATAGTATTTACAAATAAAATTGCTTTTATGATACCTTAAAACACGTTATTACAATATTCTAGGCAGGCTTTAAAAAAAAATTAAATTTTTTCTGTCCTAAAGAACATCGGAATTGTTGTGATGGAGGGGATCCAGTTGTTTTTTCAAAGTACTTTAAGAGCTACAAGTCTAAAATTGATTGACAGAAAAAAAACCACATGCAAGAAATGCAAAAACTACTAACCTAATACCTTGCTTCTCATCGCTTTTAATCAGAACATTAGAGATTTATATTTTACAGCAAATTTTATAAGAGATCTCACTCTTCACTTGAGCATCATTACCACCTGTTTGATTGTCTAGTACTGCCAAAAAGCATTTCAAGACCAATACAGGCAGAAGTCAAATACATCTGACAAACCAAATAAATTATTTTATACTGGTTATTCATAAGATATATGTACTCCTTACCTTTGAAATATTAATACAGCTGTTGTAATTGATTTATTATGCCACACTAAAAACAAGTATAATAAAATTTCAGCATACTTTGCAAATTACTTACATTTTAGATGTGTAGGTCCGTGGTCTCTGATATTATTATTTTTAATGAATAGCAAACAATACACCATTAATAAATAACATATAATAAAAATATTTTTGTATGTCTCATTCCTTCTTAAAACATCACCTTCCCCTCAAAGGGACATATTAAGTCTGTTAATTTTTTGGAAATTCCTGCTAGGTAGAAAACTACTCAGAGCCACTTGTCATCACTGAAAATGTCAGCAAATTTGGAGCACTTGTCTTTTTCTAGGAGAAAAATGTATCAAGTTTGACAACGCCTTTAAGCACTTTGCCACAAGTTATCCAGAAAACCTCTGCGTGGTGCCAGGGATTTTCATGGCTGCTCTCCACCTCATTACAAAGTCTGGTAAAGATGCCACTGTTGGAAGGGATTGTTTTTGTCACGTTGTAACACTGATGTCATCCTGTAGCAGTTTGTGCACTCCTGACTCCAACTACTTTGCTGCAATAGCTCACTCCTGAGTGGTGCAGTGAAGGAGTTTCATGTGCAGTGCTCTCTCTGTAGCCTTAGTCTGGAATCCCCTTTTTATTTCAGTCAAAGCAGCCACTCCATCAGTGGCTGTATTTGTACAATTTTTCCGTTAAACATCGGTTTCATTAAAGAAACCATTTCCTGTTGAGAATAGATCTTCTCTAGTACATTTAGAGCAGTAATTGTCCTAATACTTGTTTCTTCAAGTCTTCAGAAGTGTCTTCTATGCATTTTTCAATGTTATTTACTAACAAAAGAGTGCATTTTAGATTGCTGCTATATTGCTTTACCTACGCTATTTCAGTGATTTTTATTGTCGAGGGAATAACAATTGTTCCCCAGTGGCATGCGGTCTTTTGCTATTACCTATGAAACTTCTAGATTTTTATCATTAAGTTTTGCAAAGTACTGGATTGAGCAATATGACTCAAAACATCACTGAAAAAAGATTGTGAAGGTCTGTCTTAATGTTTTAAATGCACAGTGTTCTAAACGTCTTGCTAACCATAGTGGCTTTATACCACCTTTAGCTCATATCTCAAGACACAATACACACTTCCGGTGAATTTCATTAACAAAAGTCGATGTCAATTCATAGAATCATAGAGTCATAGAATCATAGAATGATAGTTCCAACCCCCCTGCCATAGGCAAGGAAAACTTTACTAGATCAGGTTGCTCAGAGCTCCATCCAACTTGGCCTTGAATGCTTCCCAGGGATGAGGTATCCACAACTTCTCTGGGCAACCTGTTCCAATGCCTTGCCACTCTCATAGTGAAAAAATTCTTCCTAATATCTAATCTAAACCTACCCTCTTTCAATTTTAAGCCATTCCCCTAAGTCCCCTTTGTAAAAAGTCCCTCTGCATTTTTCTTGTAGGTTCCCTTCAGATACTGGAAGGCCACATTTAGGTCGTCCTGAAACTTTCTCTTTTCCAGGCTGAACAAACCAAATTCTCTCAGCCTTTCCTCACAGGATATATCTGTCTTTATAATTTTTAATGTATTTGATCAATTTATTGTCAGATCCAATCAGATTACCATTGGTTTTGATGGCATGTGGCTGACAAAGAATTCACACTTGGAACAGAATTGTCAGCTCTACCATTTTCTTGTTCCCTGCTTGTGCTCAGTATTTTCAATAACAGTTTCTTTACAGGAATCTTTTTAAGCCGCTTGTCCATTTTGTGAGGGTTAATGTAATCAAAACTAGGTAATACAATCTGTAAATCCAGTTAAGCAGGCACGTGGAAATGGGAATTTAGACAATACACTGAAAACAAGTAAGTGAGGACACCACTGTCAACCCCTCTGTGTTGTGGAGCACCCAGTCTTCCCCCAGGACAACTCATGTGCCATACCTGAGGTGACCATCTGACCAAATGAGGGCAGCAGTTTTGTTTTGGGCTTTTTCCCTTCTTTAAAGACAGACTCATTGGAGGAGCTACCACTGAAGCAAGTATGAACAATGTGATCAGATGGAGCATAAAGAACAGCAACAGAGATCATGTTGCTGGTGGTGCCGGGTTGCTGGTGGTTAATCTGGATTTCTACTGAAGGGAGAGGAATTCTCCCAGTAAGACCTAATAAATCTGAACAATTTGAACAGTTAAGGACTGGGTTTTGTGTCTGACTGTTGGCTCCATCAAACTCTGAGATGCTATCCATGCGAGCACTCAGTTATTTGTGATCAGTTGCAACTAGATTCCTGTGGCTTCCTTCTCTGACCCACTTAATACCTGCTTCATTCTGCTTCCCACTCCCAACCAGTCTGCCTGCTGGCTTCTTGAAATAAACTCTTACCTTGCCCTTCTATTTAGTATATATTTTGATTCTGTGGCTTTTTGATTTCAAGTCTGATTCTTGAGTATGCTTTCGCTTTTTTGCCTTTTTTCTATTTTTTGAGATGCTCTGTGCTACTCCTAATTTCTGCTTCTTTGGCTCACCTTAACTTTTTTCCTGCCTTGATTCTAGTCTAGCAACAATCACTGAGCCCGGTTGCCTATTTATAGTACCTACCTATAGATGACAGTTGTTTGACATTGTGTGGAAGTTGACAGTTATGAATCAAGAAATGGAACTTTTACAACTATTGAGCATGTTTAGAGCTGTTGCTTAAAAGCAGCATCAAAACAAATTGAACATTGCAGTAACTTTCTATATGTTTACTGAAACATTAAAACTCCCTTGGCATCTGTAGAAAATCCAGTGCAGATCTCTCTCTTTCACTATGAACACTGTTCAACTCTCATAATGTATCATTCAGGGAGCATCAGGCCTCTGACTGATGGTAAAGTTTCATCAGGTAGAGTGACTTGTGTGTTATGACATTACCTAAGCTAAAATGTGGATTATTTTCCTACAGTTTCTAAAATTATAAGATGTTACTTATGAAAAAGTGATTCTGAATCTGAAAAAAAATTAAGCATAAAAGAGAATATATAATTTAAAATTAACCTTTTTAGTAACTATTTCTAAATTCAATACAAGTCCCAATATTAACATGTATTAGGACTAAAGTCTTCAATATTAGACATTACTTTAATAAAACAATAATAAAATCTACACTTGTAACTGATATACAAAAATAAAAGACTTCTAGATTCAAAATCTACTTTATGGCTTCTGTTCATATCTCATGTCCTTTTGAGATTTCTGGTTTCACAGCTTTAAAGAAGCCTATCTGAAATTCTCTGTATTGGTAAAAGAGCACTGAACTGAAACTTAGTAACTTGATTGAAAAATCTTCCACGAAGGATCAGATATTTTTGGCAATCGTGCTTTCCACTTTTTGACAAGTAAAGAAAGTGAATGCCTGTAAGTTTTTGGCTTCTAAACTTAAGCAAATATTCACATCTGAAAACAGAGGTAATCTTCAACATATTCATAACTCTCTTGGGTTTTGCCATACCCATGTACCAGGACTTGCATCTGAAGATACCCAGAACTGCTCAAATAAAGTGGAAAGACCACTACAAAAATATGGACCCTTGTATTTTGTGTTTTTTGGACTGCATTATAACTTGACAGTTCCTATTCAACATAACATTCACCTTGACTGGGACATAGTTCAATCACACTGGACCAGACACACAGCTGTTGGACACTAATGCAAGTTCCATTAGAGCCTTCTGAGAGTAGCATTGTCAGAATAAACTTTGATGGTTTGCTGTTGTCCAAGACTGAATAAAATCTATGTCTTCTTCTCCACACCATTTTTTAGGGTGGAGCTCCTCATGAACTGCAGCTTGCCAGTGAATTATGAGAAATAAATCAGCACCTTAAGAGAGTTTTGGAACTGGAGAGACTAGTCAGTGGGAGAATAAAATTCTTGAGCATCTTTTATTGAAGAAAATTTACCATTAAGGCTTACTTCTGTATATTCTTGTTCGTGGAATTAGTATCCTCTGATTATAAGCTTACAAAATCCTTAACAAATCTCAGGGTCACAGAAATGAGCATTTGAAACTTAAATGTTTGTCTTAAATACTATTTCCAAATATGAATATGTTGTAAACTGGCATAATCAACTGGAAATTTACTTTTTGCCAGCTTAATTTCAATCTTCCTTTTATTTTAGAGAAAGGAGTCAAAAGGAAGGATGGGAATTCCTCCTCCAGTGGCACTGTTCTTGAAAGCATTCATAAACAATGACTTGGAAAAGTCTGAGTGTGAAGTGACCACACACTGAGTTAAATCTCTTTGATGTTACCTTGAGCAAAGTAAACTTTGATGCAGAAGATGTAGTGGCAGAAAATTTGTGGTGATAATTCTGAGAGAATCACCATTATTAACAAGGAAACTACATTCCTTCAGAGACCTCAGCAGCTGTTATGGCAACAGTCAGAAACCTCGCACAGAACATAAGAAAGTATAAGTTGTTCTCCAGTTAAACACAGGGAAAATGTGTTAAACAAAAGATAAAGCATAATATTTAAGCAGAATTTCTGATTAAGGTGCTGGCTACTGAAGAAGAGATATTAACTCTCCCATGGCTACTCTACATATTTTGATTCGTGCTTCTGCAGTTAAGGCAATAGTATGTAGAATAATTCAAATCCAGGACAGGAACTTCAATCAGACTTACCAGTGAGGATGCATCAGCTATGTATGCAGCTAATATTTGGATAACTCACCAAGTTTTTCAGGAAAATAGGCTAGAATGATGCTCTATGAGAGCCCAACATGTCCCCTTAAGGAAAGTCAAACTGATACTTCAATTCTATAAGCACCCCATTCAGATAGAATAATGTCGATAGTAATGAATTTTGTTTTTTGAAGTTTGATATTTTTAAAGCATCTCTAAGTATGCTCCAAAGTTGATACTAACTTCTTCCAGAAAGAGGAAAGGCACGGGGATAAGGAACTGAAAAAAAACACCAACAAACCAACCAAAAAATAGCAAAAAACCTCACACAACTTTCTATTCTTGACTGGGCAATAAAATGGCAGATGAAATCCAGGATAAATTAAAACTTAAAGGTGATGAATATGTGAAAAAGAATTTACCTTTATAAATATGACAAGGTCTAAACTGAAAATTAATACTTATACATGACCTTGAAGTTACGAGAACTCTATTTAAATATTGGTTCAATGTTCAGGAGCAATGAAAATGGAAATAAAGTATTTGGAATTACTAAGATGGAACAGGGGAACACATCACCATGCCACTGCATGATTTCATAAGGCTCCCAAACCTTACAGGCTGCATGCTTTCTTGTTCCACAAGAACAAGACAGAACAAAAAAGAGAGAGGTAACAAGGAATCAGAGGAGAGAATACTTTTCAGGTACCACGACATAAGGTAGAATTCTTTACCTTAGAAAAGGGATGGTTGACGAGGTCATAAAATGGAGATATACTCAATCTTGACTGGCACAGACAAAGTGAGGAGGTTTTTTATTATTTCCTATTTCGCTATGTTCTCACAAAAATACAGATCTACAACAATAGGGGAAGCTGTTGCTTAAAGGAGAAAAGCAAAATAGTACAGCTGTGAAGGAAGTCCAAATGAATGTTTGTCAGAGAACAGACAAAGTATTTTGACCACCGAGTTAGCAAACGGAGAGCAAATGATAAAGGCAGCTGAAGACAGAAATATTTGCCATTAGGAAAGAAATACTTTTCCGAAGACAATATTGGGAGGGGGTGGTGTGTGATGATCCTCGCGAACAGGGGCAGGGAAGGCAGTCAGTGGTGTGGAGCCGAGTTCCGCACCCACAGCTGGGCTGTGACATCTCGTGGTGACACGGTGTACGTGCAGCCCAGAACACCGAGCCGCAGAGCACCGTTTGTTCTGCTTTCGATATTAAAAGCAGGGACTCTGAAGACGTGATTAGTGATGGGGGGCAGGCGGAATAAAATCAGAAGTGTACACGACTTATAGGCTCTCTACATAGATATGGATTTTTTTCTAAAATTTAAGAAGTGAGGTTATTAGGGGTATATGAAAAAAAGTTTACTTAAATGCTGTACTACCATTAAAACAGACATGCTTTCATTAATACTGTTAAATGTGACTTCAATTATTGAGGAAAACAGATTAAATTTTAAGCCTAGTCTGAGTCCAAAAAATCACGGACCACCTGAGTAATGCTCCCACAGCCGTGAATGGAATTGGATTTGGGTTTTGTGACACACAAACCACATGGTTCTAACAGACAAAAGGACATGGAATCTTAAAGACCCATGCCTCAGAAACAAAATGTATCTGTTTCAATATTTGAAAACCCTATTGGAATGCAACTTCCTCCTAACCTCTTTTTGGCTCTGTGCAGCTTTTAAGAGCAATTCAGCTCATCATGGTTAAAGCAATACTGAAATTTTATTTTTAGATCCTTACAAGAAAGAGATATGTTGAATTTCTCACACCTGTAGTACAAGATTTTAAGTCTTACAGATACTTTCACTTACCTACTTTTAGGTTTGTGAAGAGATTGAATCTTTAATTTTAAAGGCAAATCACAGAATCAGAGAATGTGCTGAGTTGGAAGGGACCCACAAGGATCATGGAGTCCAACTCCTGGCCCTGCACAGAACCATCCCCAAGAGTCACACCATGTGCCTGAGAGCATTGCCCTAACACTTCTTGAGCTCTGTCAGGCTTGGTGCTGTGACCACTTCCCTGGGGAGCCTGTTCCCATGTCCAACCCTATTAAAGTTAGTGTTGAATTTCAATGCATAAATATATTGGATAACATGGTCACTGAGATACCTATTCAAGTGAAAGTTTCTAATTTGTATAAAAAATTTAAATTACTCTATTCATCAGAAATTTTAAATCAGAAAAACAGCATTTCTTGAATAAAATATGAACAAAGTAACAGAAGGTATTTTTAAAGTAGATAAATGTTTTATCTACTTACAATCATTTAGATTTGTTGAATTTCTCCTATTTTATCCACTTACAATAACCACAAAAGAGTTCACTTCTTTAAAAAGTCCTACACGACCTTCTTTAAGGGCTTTTTCTTCCCCTGAAATCTCAATTAGTATTTGGTTTAACAGCATAAAAGAAGTTTATATATGACAAGAGCTCAGTAGTGTTGCAAATCATATTCATCAACTTTTTAAGCAAATTACAGTCTTGGCAAGAATATAGCATTAACAAAATAAAATGAGCATAAGTAATGCTCCCTTGTTAATAAGTTGCAAGTATGCTTTTCCTAGACAAGAATGCAATACATTCATGTGGAATACAACAAAGTGAGGATTAAAGTCTCTCATTTCTATCTATTTGTTTTAAGTAATAAAAATGCAGTCTTCAGCAACATAAACAAAGAGCATTCTGAACATTTCAGAAGGAAAAATCTAGTTCTCAGCAACAGGATGAAGTTATGTAACAGTTTTCTATGAAAAAGATTGAAGTACTATGACCCTTCATAAAACTCTTAGTCAAGGCATAAGTAAGTTCAGAGGGAAGACAGAGGTATCCAAACAAGAGGCAGAGAAATGAAAGATATTTACACAACAGTAATGTGAGTGGATACCTGCAGAAGGAGGGGGACTACATTGCTCTGCTATGAATAAGTGCTTTCTCCCACACAGAAAGTTGTATGACACATACATTTTCAGAGAGCATCATGACTTACAAAGTCAGTTATACTCAGTCTTGTATGAACTAAGCCACGATATGAAGATAAGGCTCAGGCCGCCTTTTCTCCATATGGAAAGGAGATATTGCTAAGAGAGGTGGGAAAATGTCAATACCACTACTATCTGATCTGTATAGAAGAAGCCATTATGACACATTGTGGTTCACCCACGTATCTGTCTGATTAACACTGCAATTGACAGAAACTCACAAAAATAAATTCAACACAAACCCATTCATGACCAAGTTTCCACCCACTTACATTTGACAGCAGAAACTGCAAATACTTCCTATCCATTCGGTCATATTTTGTCTATGGGTAGATCAAGGCACCTCCTGAATAGCAATCTTAGTGTAATACCACAGTCTAAGCAGCACTTGTGAAATCCTGAAACTTGCAGTTGAGACCTGCTGGTAGGGTTTTACACACCTTTGGCAAAGCTGACATCAGATGTACTTGAGAAGGTAAACATCAGTCCCAAAGTGCTACCAGAATATATAAAATATATATACTCCTTTATGTTCATTAAAATACAGCTCTCTTATTTGTGCCTGCTGCTGAAAGACACACCTCTTGCTCAGTTTTGAGAGGAGGACAGAAGGAGAGGGGTCAGAGTTCTGGAACGCTTACATAAAGCTGCATCTCGTACCCCGCCCCTCTTGGTCAGGGACAGCCTCTCCAACAGGGAGATCAGATGTGTCTAACGATCAGAACAGATGGATGTGAAAATTGAAATAAAGTCCTGAAGCATGTTATCTTGCAGTTCTCACAAGCAGATGGTTCTGAGGACTTTTGGAGGAACGCTCCACAGACCTCATGTATAGTACCTATTTGGAGTTAATTTTGCTGCCAGTCAGTGCTGTAGGTAATCACCTTCTCGGACAGATATTAGCAAAAATGCTATGAAAGAAATCAAGAGGACTTCTAATCTCAGGCATAATCTTGCTTTGCTAGCAGAGTGGCATGGCAAGCTTCCTCACAATCTTAACTGTGAGATATGCTTCAGCCAAAGGCAAGAACACAGTAATTCCTTTCAGAATTTTTTTCTTCTCTACAAGAATGGACATGTCTTTATTGAGAAAAATAGTTGAAATATCTGAAAAACACAGAAATAAGTATATTAAGAAATACACGAATGAGTTGGGTGAATTAAGCGTAAGTCGTATCAGGCACCTGACAAATACTTCTGGTCCATCATAAAGGCCAAAGGTTCAGTTTGTCTCCAAGCATATAAAAAAATTAATTTCAGCCAATCTGAGACAAACCGGAAACTATTTAAATTGTCAAGTCTGCTTGGGGGCCTATCCGTCTACCTCTACACCTGTACACTTAATAATCTAAAGATCAGTGACAACATGCTATCTTTCCTAAAGAAACCACTCCAACACTTATCAGAGACATAAAAAGACAGATGGCCTTTTGTGGTGGGTTGACCCTGGCTGGCTTCCAGGTGCACATCAAGCTGGTCTGTCACTCCCCTCCTCAGCTGGACAAGGGGAGAAAAACATGACAAGAGGCTTGTGGGTCAAGATAAGGACAGGGAGGTCACTCAGCAATTACCGTCACAGGCAAAATAGAGTTGACTCAGGAAAATTACTTTAATTCATTACCAATCAGATCAAAGTAAAGAGAAATAAAACGAAACCTTAAAACACCTTCCCCTAACTCCTTTTTCCTTTCCAGGTTTAACTTTACTACTGTTTTTCCTTATCTACTCCCAGCAGAGTAGGGGGACAGGGAGTGGGGGTTATGGTCAATTCATCACACATAATTTCTGCCACTTCTTCCTCCTCAGGGAGAGGACTCCTCACTCTTTCCCTGCTCCAGCATGGGTTCCATCCCATAAGAGACAGTCCTCCACAAACCTTTCCAAAATGAGTCCTTCCCACAGGCTGCAGTTCTTCACAAACTGCTCCATTATGAGCAGTTGCAATCCTTCAGGTACCAGCTGATCCAGCATGGGTCCCCCCTTGGGTACCAATTCCTGCAAACAAACCTGCTCCAGCATGGACTCTTCTCTACATGGGTCCTTAGGTCCCACCAGGAGCCTGCTCCAGTACAGGCTTCCCCAGGGTCACAGCCTCCTTCGGATATCCACCTGCTCTGGCATGGGGTCCTCCACAGGCTGCAGGTGGATCTCTGCTCCAGCATTAACCTCCCTGGGCTGCACAGCTGCCTCACCATGGGCTGAACCACGGGCTGCAGGGGAATTTGTGATGGTGCCTGGAACACCTCCTCCCCCTCCTTCTCCAGGGACCGTGGTGACTGTGGTGGCTTCTCTCACATATTCTCACTACTCTCTCCTGCCTTTTCATAGCAGTTTTTTCTTTTTCTTAAATCTGTTATCCCTTTTTCTCCCTCTTAAATCTGCCATCCTAGAGGCACTACCACCAACACTGATGGGCTCAGCCTTGGACACTGGCAGGTCCATCCTGGAGTCAAGCTGGCATTGGCTCTGTTGGAAATGAGGGAAGCTTCCAGCAGCTTTTCACAGAAGTGAGCCCTGTAGCCTCCCCACTACCAAGACCTTGATACACAAACTCAATGTCTCTTTTCAGATTTTTCCTCTTATAATGATAGTCTAAAAACAATAAAAAAGGACATTCATACTTGGGCTAGTAAACTTATAAATAAGAAAAGTTCATGGTAATATTACAGAATGTTTTTAAAAAATAAACCAGGACTCCCTTCTGCACAAAATATTACATCTCTCAGGACAATTTTTATTTATTTAAAACCAATTTCATTTTCATTTCAACATTCAAAATTCTAATTTATTAGTATGTATGTATGCACAGGTATATATCCACAGATAGAAAGCTGTGCTGTGCCTGAACATTCAAAAATGACAGCACTTCAGCAATTTCCGGCCCAAATATGCGAATATTGAGACTTACAGACTCCTGTATGAATATATTGGCATTCTGCTGTTTCTATTAGTATAAACCAAGCAAGCATTAGCTGTGTGTAACGTAGCAACTATCTTGCAAGGCATTATTGATTTATTGAAAATTAAGGTCATCTGAAAAATGGTTCAAATAATATTAAACAAAAAAAGATTTCACTTTTGAGCTCTCTGTTTTGTATTTCTCTAAGTGGGATGTAAGGAGTAACATCTTCCAGAAAAAACATGCTTGTCACCGAGGAACAAGTGCTGATACACTGAACAGAAGGAAGAATTGATTATGGTTGATGACAGCACACAGAACATACTCTCTTAAAATATCCACAAGCTATTTTACATTCAGAATTCCAAAATAAATAAGACAGAGATTTCATATTTGATTTGTTCTGGCACAAATCTGGGTAAACTACAGTGCAGGGCTACCCAACATGAAGTTATTAAAACAAAATTATATCCACGGTCTAATCTCTGGCAAGCACTCAAGAGCAGTCAAAGCAATAGTCATGAGATAGTTTTATTTTATGGTAAATATCTGACATTTTCATTAGTATACACTGGCAAGAAATGCATATTGGTGTTCCAAATGCCTATGAAAAACAAAAATTAATACACACCCCGAAAAAATCACAACTTAGAAATTGCTTTGTATTTCATATCGGTTTTAAGCTCCTATGAGATTGCCAGCAAGCACGAGTGAAAAAATATTTTGGTGAGAAAAATTTAAGGTTTTATATGTAAGTACTGCTAAGTCAGACAAAAGATCCTAGCACAGTTCTTCAAGCAGCAAAAGGAAATGCTGTGTAGGGAGAACACACACACAGCCAGTTTCTCCAAGCACACTCCCACAGCACTTACAAGTGTTGGGTTAGGAATGCTAGAAAGCACACACTTGCCTACTGCTATTCTCACCAATTAATTATTTTATTTTTGACAACAATTCCTTTTTGAACCTACTTGTACTACCTGACTACACAATCTCCAGTAAATTCCAAGAGTTCAATGCCTACTGCATAAAGCAGCACTTTACTTGTCTGTTTTAAATTCACCTCCTACTACCTTAACTGAATGCCACCTACTTTTAGTACTGTGAGATTTGGCAAGCAACAGTTCCACATTTCTTTTATCCACTGCCTTCATGATCATAGGAACTTCAGTCCTACTTCTGTACCTTCTCTTTTGCCAAATTGAACCTACAGCTTTGGTTACACTACTGTATACACGTGTACTTTCAGATAGACCATGAGTGTAACTTTCATTTCTAAATCTCCTTTATACTTAGATTTTACTTTTGAATGGAATCTTTTAAGCCACTTCTAAAACATGGTTTTACTTTTCAACTTTTGACAGTCAAAAAATCTCAAAATTCCCAGAATAATTAGTGTATTATTCTTGTGTCTGTTAATAGCTATATAATATGAAAAATCAGTTTCCAACTACCTTTAAGCATTACTATATACAGTAACTCATATCTGAAAACATTCTATCAGTCATGTGTGCATAATGTGATATTTTCCCAACCATAAAGGAGTTTGGAATAACTGTTAATGTGTTTTGGTGCAACCTAAGCTCTGGAACAAAGAGTAACCAGGAATTCAGCACGATAGCTTTAACAAAGACATCTAAATTGTACACTGTGCACTGTCTGTTAACTGGACTGGAACAAAGTTTGTCAGAGCACCCTAAAAAGTAAATGAAAGAAAAAAACACCTTCACAGGAAGTCTATTTGAGAGATGTATCCGTATCTCTGCTGCCATCAACTACTGCATGGAACACATTAGGAGGAAGAAATAAAGTCCTTATCTTACTTTGAAAGCTCTCACAGGTGAACAATTATAATCCACGTTGACTTCATCTGAATTTTGTGATAAACCTCTGTACCAACAGAGAGCAAATCCAATCTGATACATTTAACAAATTTAGTTTTTCCATTTCATTGCTATTCCTGCAGTAGCAGGACATACTAGGTGTCCATTTTCTACTTTATGGATTTGCTTATTGTAATTTAAAAGCACAGAAATAAAGCTTCAAAGATCCTTCATTGATCAATTTTCCAATTGATTGTCTTTATAGACATTCAGAAATCCTTTTAATGAATTTGAAGGAACTGTTGATACTAAAATCCAAAAATGCTATGATACAAACATCACAGTTGTGCAGTTTTTCTCAGATGGGGATCATCCTGCCCCAAAATAAATAATGATTGTAAGACTTCAATTGAAAGAATTTCCACAAGGTCTTTTATTTTCTATGTTCTTAACTCTGTTATAAAAGCAAAATTCACAGAAGGAATTAGAAAGCTTCCCCGTTCCACAGCAAAGGCCCAGGCATTCTGTCAATGCTGCAGCTGGCTAGCAAGAGGTAACCTTTCCTCCAGAAGTGCTGCAGCTGTTTGGAATCAATGCCAACAGGCTTGGGAACCACAAGCCAGGGCATAGGAGTGTCTGTGAGCTCTATAAAAAGCTGTGCTGTGGGCACTGTGTGAGAGAGGGGAGTGCTGGGGGTGAGGTTCTCCAGAGAAATGGACAGAGAACAGTTGTCTGCTAGAGAGCATCAGACAGAGGTTTGCAAGAGTTCAGCATATTCATTTGTGGGCAAGATTATGGTACAGCTTCCAAGAGAGTAAAACTAATAGAAAGCCCTGAGGAATAGAAAGCTTTGGAAAATGCAGGGCTGGGGTGGGGAGGTCAGGTCAGATTTTGCTCTGTTGAAAAGATGAGATTGGCTTGCATGTTCTCTTGTTTCTGTACACCTTAACCCAAGCCTTAGATCATCAGAAAAGTCATCTTTGCTCAAAGGCAACTGGTATTAGAAGCTGGAAATCACAACAAAGACTTCTTAAAAACATTAGTCAGTAAAGTTAAATAGGTGTCAATGGAGACAACACGAAGAACAATCAAATTTAAAAATACACTGGTGCTGAAAATTTGACATAAATCATCCTGCCCCCAGTAATGGAGCACAGATTCAACAGTGATTGAAATAATATTAAGTGGTTTTCTACAACTAATTTTTATTTTTCATACACTTGAGGAAAAGAGCACATCTAAAATATTTCTGCATGTAATACAAAGTAAGTATGTGCACGTCTTGACAAAAAGAAGACCAAAAAATTAGGATCATGACCCCTGTAATCTTACCTTAGCTATCTGCATATTTTTCCCAGAACTGCTTCCTGGAGGAAGCTCTGGACAGATTTAATTACTTCCACTCTTATGGAGCTCAGTCTCTTCAGGAAGATACTTGACAGAAATCCAACCCTTAAAATGTGTGTGAGTATCCATATTGCAATGCCATGGCTGAGTTGTATAAACTTGCATCGTCAGTCCCTGCTTTAAACTCTTTCCATTTTCATTATGAACCCACACTTTATATAGATAAATTTTTCTTTTTTTTCAGCCATAGTAAAGTAGTCTTTGTGAATCCTTCATTACAAAGTGTCAAACTGTATTTATTCTAAAATTTTTAAAAATCCCTGAGTTATAACAGCTAATGCAACAGATTTTTTTCAATGAAGATTTACTTACCAGTGGCGTAATTTTTAGTTCTTTTTATGATCTAGAAGTAACATCTTGTAACAAAAACATTTTATCTTTACACACCACAAGGATACCAGGAAACTGTCAGTCAGTGCCTGTGCAACAGATTACTCCAGCTATGGACTTCTCTATCACCTTATGAAGAAGGTAGAAGAAAAAAAAAAGGCAAGAAAATGTGGAGAAAAAGTAGGATTATGTAAAACATATATGTCAATACATTCCCTTGAGATCTCCATTTCTCCATAGTTCTTACATCCAAACAAATATCAGGTATTTAAAACGCGTAATTAATTCTATGAACATTACCGACATTTCAACAACAAAATCATTACACAGCCTCCTTTTTTCACTCATTTTTTAGTTTACAAAACCAGGTCTCTTTTCTTTTATCACAGAAGCATGACTATACCTTAAAATACTTTTTCATTTTAATTTTTTCAAATCTGAATATTGCACAATGGGACGAAGGTAGCCTTAAAAAATCAATTGCTTTGATAATGAGGTCAAGTATGACAGCAACGACCCTTGCCTACATTACAAGGTCAGTGCAGTGATCAGGGACCATGGTAGGCACAACTTGAGCCCAGGACGGGTTTAAGTGGTTTATCTGCAGGATATGACATTGTTGGTACATGTATGCAAGAAAGAGAAATAAAAAGTCATTTTAAAATCAACAATCTGTTTTGATATCTGGATGACATGCCTGGTCCAGACTCTTTTCTTTTTCTGTCATATACATTCCAGATGATCAGGAAAGAAATCCATAAATGCATTCTCAAACAAGAGCCCAGTAGAAAACAATAGAGGAAGAAGATAGGAAGGCCCAAGAACATGGAGTCTACCTTCAGTACAGTATACCTATCTACAACTCTCTTTCTTCTCATGGTTCAAAAAAGATGGAAAAGCCCCCAGGAAAATGCTTTTCTGGGAAGTACATTAGTCTGTCCTGAATTGTGATTAATCCTCCAAAACTAACAAAATTATTTCTCTTTCTTGGCCTTCTAGAACATTCTGCAGACCCATCAAGGAGCAGAGTGGACTGGGACATCTCTCTGCATTTCTTTTCACATCACACTTACCAGCGTATGGCTTTGAAACTGCAGCCTTGAAACTCAGCTGGCTCATCAGTATTTAACTGGTAGAAAACAGAGGTGGAAAATTATGCCAAAGGACTTTCATGTTCATGAAAGAGATCTACACCTTTGCAGTAGGACAATGTTTTTGTTATCGTCCGAAGGCCTCAAAAGAGTCCTTCAGTTTTCCTGAGCTGAAAAGTGACAATTTTCTTGAACTCAACTAAGATACTTAGAATACTGAAGCTGTTGAAAAAGAGTTTCATTGGTTAGGGAAGACTAGAGAATACAAAGCATTTACAGTGTGTATCACTGAACTGGAGGCTTATTAAGCCAGTCTCTAATTAATGTAACTATCTCAGCAGAAAATTACTCACTCATTCTTTTTATAGTACCAAATCATCTATTTATCACAGTACCCCTTAATAACTTCCGTGAATAAGGAATACAAACATTTCCTTCCTATAGCCTGCTTCCCTGCAAAACAACTCTTCCTCCCCTCCCCCCCAAAAAAAAGAAAATCAAATAAACAAAACCACAAAATAAACCCTAGAAATTCTTCTCCTTTCCCCTGCTTACTTAGTGTGTTTCACTAAGATTTGTACAAGAAATCAATAAAGAAACAGACAAACAGCAGGGAATCCTATATTTGAGCAAGTTCTGAAAACATTTAGCTAAAAGAAGTAGCTAAATTTCCAATTCTAAATACTCATAACTGAGAGATGAGCAGTTTGGGATTAACACTGAAATAAAATTCAAAAGCTTAGTCAGGAAAGGGTAATGGAATTTTAACTGGTTTTATCATACTGGCTTATGGAAGTTCAAACTTGTTGCAACTAACAAGAACAAGTTCAGTGTGCTCAAGACCAGTTCCCTTTGCTCAGCTGAAATGCTACCAGAACACACTGCCCTGACAGTCAATAGATCTCTCTGGCTCAGGTACCCTGATTACAACTGCTAGACAGTAACAAAACATTAGGTACCAGCTACTTCAGTGCCTTCCTGAAGGCAGCGCTCATGGGGTGGGACACGGTAGTTTTTGAATTCAGATAATTTAACGTCTTCAGAGAGCTGCAACTCCTGAACATTTCTCTACCTTATATTTTGACATTTTAACAGTCTGTTACTGGAAGTGACAACAACACTCATACAAAGTAAAGGCTTACAGTAAGAAGGGTTATGAATAAGATGACAGAAGATGCTACACAACTTAACTTTAAGTCATCAACCTAAATGGTAATTAAAGCCAAGAGTTATACAGAACAGTTAAAGCATTTCACAAGGAAAGAAAACATCCATTAGAATTCTGACTGTGGAATCAGACAAACAACAATTTGATACAGGAAGCTGTCACAGCACACTAGAATGTTCTGAGGGTATTGTTAGCTCTTACCACCTTCTGCTGTAATCCTGAAAGAAACAGTAGATAGACACAGCTTTCATTTAGGAGACATTCAACAGACAAATTAACCCAGAGCTAACAACTAGCTCGATAATAAAAGTATTATCTATTCAGCTTATGAATTGCATACTAGTTTTATGTTTTCCTTATCACACTAAAATTCTGAGTGTGTTTCATCTGGCCCATTTATGCCACATCCTAGTTGCATTGCAGAATAAAACTAAATGCACACGTGAAACAGGTAAGAAAGAAGTAAAAATAACTAAATGCCAACTAAAAAAAGAAATGCTTAATCAGCTTGATACCATACTAAGCCAGTAGCAAAAGATTGGTCATACTCTAAGCTTCATCCCCTCATCCCTGATTCCTTTCCAATCCAAAACCTATTTCTGTAAAAGCTGTGGTAAAAGTTTATGGAAATAAAATGCCATATTTGGAATGGCAATGCAGTAGTGCCTCAGAGTTTATGCATTTTGTTGACAACATTTTCTTTCAGAACAGAGTTTCCTTTATAAAAAAGAGTGACCACTCCAAAGCATGGTGTTTACCACCAAATTTGTTCTGGACAGACCTTTCTGCTTCCTTTCTCCTCTCATTCACACACATATCTACCTTCTGGCAACATCATACAAAATTTAAAGTAGAACTTCCAAGAGTTTTCCAGACATTTGTAAAATCATACAAAGCTTCAAACAGACAGTTCTTCCGTTTGATACACAGAACAAACCCGATAGATATGTCTTAGCTACAAAGAAAGAAAAGTTAGTCAAGTTTATTGAAAGCAAAAAGGACCTAATATTTTGTTTTAAACTTCAAAGTAGAGAAAGGACAAAGTAGGAATAGCTAAAAATAATATTTGCTTAAGCACAAACAAGAGAGGTTCGATTTTAATGCACAAAACAATTTAGCATTTCAAAATCTAGGGGATTTTGGGGACAGCATTAAGGGGACAGCAAGAGAAATTTAGCTCATCTGAATTCAGTAAAAGGTTTGACACTGATTTTGTCAATCAAAATCCACTCATACTCCTGAAGCTATAGATGATAATGAAAGCTGAATCTTCAGTATTTTATATTTTTAGCCTCTTTAAAGTACTTTCTTCCTTATTAGGAACTTAATTTTTTTCATCTGCCAAAGCATCTGTTCTTTGCAAGGATTCACCATTTCAGCTAATTCACCAAGGCAGAAGCATTAGGCTCAAGGAATATACATAGATCTATTGTGATTAAAAAATATTCTTCAGATCTACTGAGGAGCCTGCTAACCATTAGTTAAAAAAAAAAATGAAAAAAAAAAAAAAAAGCCAAAAAACCCCAACCCCAGCCACTAAGCTCCACTTCTTCCTTCAACCTGTTACGGTTCTGGTTGAGGGGAATGAAGGGAGGTTTTCGCGACGAGCCCTCAGCGCGGGGAGGGCGCCCGGGGCGGCCCCGGGACCGGCTGACGGTCCGAGCCAGCCCCTTTCTGCCTGCCCCGCAGGGGCTGCTCTGCTTTCAGAGCTGCTGCTCTCAGAGCGAACCGGAGCGGGCGCGGTACCTGCGGTATTCCTGCAGCGCCCATCACCTCACGGAAAGCCGCACCCGAGCATTCGCGGGCACCTGAAGCGAGGGGAGGAGGGGGAACCGCGGCGTCGCGGCCCGCCCTCTCGGCGGCCGGAGCCCTCGGGCCGCCCTGCTGAGGGGCGAACCGGGCGTCACTGAGCTGCATCACCGGCCCTGCTGCCCGCGCCGCCGGACAGGGAGCGCGGGGACGAGCCGGGCCCGCCGCCGCGGGGCGCAGCCCGCGCTGAGAAGAAGGGGCGCAGCAGCGGCGTCCCCCGCCCGCCCGACGGCGCTTCCCGCCAGGAGCCGCGGCCGGGACAACGGGGCTGGGCAGCGCCGCTGTGCCCCCCGCGCCTCCGCCCCCGACCCGGGGCCTCAGCCGCTGCCCCGCACCGTGCGGGCATTTCCTCAGCTGTTCACGGGCTCGCTGAGCCCGTCAGGCAGCGCCCGTCCGGCGGCCGGAGCACGCAGGGATGTGAGGGAAAACGCTGCGGGACCGCCGGGTGTGAGGGGACCGGACCCGGCTGTCGATCAGAGCAGCAGTCTCGGAGCTTGTCGGCTTCTTAATTTGGAGCTTCCTCTTCTTTGCTGGCAGCTGGATAAGACAGTCAGAAACCTGTCTTCATAACCTTTTCCAGCACAGGACCCACTGGCGCCCAAGTCAGCAAGCCCTGCCTGGTGAAAACCAGCTTTACAGCTTTTTCTCAAATCCTTTTAAACTAAACCTTTAGAAATTAATCTGCAAGGTCATTTGCTACTGCAATAGGGATAATTTACGTGCTGTAAGGTTCAAAAGAAAGATGTTCTCCCACTGTAGTGTTCATAAAGCATTTGGTTCACTGGAAGTGTCACCCACACCTGTCCCTCATACAGGACTGAGCCTGTGTGGGGGTTTTTAGTCATAGTTTTCTTAGGGGACTGAATATACCTCAGAATTAATTAAGGAAAATGTACCACTTTTGTTAAGAACATAAAGGTGGGCTTTGCTTTTCTTTCGTTCTTAGTTCCCATTTGCTCTTTGCCAGTCATAAAATTACCCAGTTATGATTCTGCATTTTAATTATTAACAAAAATCCTAATAAAGTAACAAAGTATAAACATATCCTAAATCATTGCCCCAGTAGAGACCTATCTTCTTTTTTCCTTTTGTGTTATCAAATTGAGAGGAAAGCGAATGTCTTTACAATTTGATGAGCGAAGGTATGGTCGTTAACGTTTTTGAAATGGGTCTTAATGTCTCTGCTAAGTCTGGGCAGCAGGTTTGTTGCAGAGCCCTGACAGCTCAGCTCCTGAAATAGACAAGTGGGTCTGCACAATCCTGAACTTCTGAATTTAGGGGTAAAACAGTAGGTTCAAGGGCGGAATATGTGGTAGGCGGTTCGGGAAGGCTGCACCTTCCCTGTACCTCAGGCACTGGGGAAAAGAAGAGGGCAACATGCGGCCCGGAGTTTAGGATAAAAAAAGGGTGCGGCCTCTGAAACCTCGAGAGAGGAAACCCTGCAGGCGTGTGCCCCAGTGGACTCTCTCCCTTTATTCGAATAAAGTTGCAGGATACGTCTGTCTCCTTTTTGGACACAAACCTCTGGTGTTTGTGGATTTTCCTGACAAAATCCTTCCTTTCATAACCTTCCTAAAGAGGCCCTGTAACAAAAGCCAGGACAGAACAAGTTCCAGCTGCCTGCCAGGGTCACCAAAACCATGGAGATTTACCTTCCAGTATGGCCTGCATCTGTCAAGATAGACAGATTAAAAAATACCAGTCTACTCATCTCTACAAAGTTTAGTAATTTTGGCAAGGCGTGCATTGTTCCCATGATCTTGCATAGCACATGTTACTGCATGGACTTTTTTTCCTTTTCATGTCTAATAAAGGGCTTGATTTGTTACAAATCCATAAAAAATGCACTTCAGAAATCCCACTGTAAAGTATTTTGGGCTTGGTTTGTTTGTGGGTTTTTTTCACTTTTTTTCTCTCTCTACTGCTAGCTACTGACCTTCAACAGACTGTGCTGGTTTGTGCTGGGGCAGAGTTATTTTAAATGTTACTTATGCTTTATCAGCAGTCTAGAGAAATACACAACAAGGATTTTAATTGCATGCATTATTATTTGGTTCTCCAAATTTTTACTGTAATGCAGATTTATGTCCTACCTTGACTGGTGCAGGATTGCAAAGACAGTATAAAGACTGCTAAGGCATTATCTTTGAGCAGGACAGGTTTTCTGATCTTTGTGTTGCTGCTGTACAATGTCAAGCACAGAAAAGGATCTGAAGAAAGCAACTATGACTTATTTTTGTATTTGCAAGGACTTGCACTGCATAAATAGATGTGTTTAACACAGCCTTTGCATCTGCCAAAGTGAAATCTAATGTAATGTGGTTCATAGAATGCTGATTTTTATATCAAGTTCATTCTATTCTAATTATATGCAATAAGAATTTTGTATCATTCTAATTATACTTATTTAAATCACACATAATAGAAGTAGTCAGGAGAATTCAACACAGTACAGGGAGTAAGCTGTTCTAGGCACATACTTCTAATGCATCAGAGTTATTTAACTTCCATGGAATCATCATAGGATGTTAAGGGGTTGGAATGAACCTTAAAGATCCAAGTCCCAACCCCCCATGCCATGTGCAAGGACACCTCCCACTAGACTGGGTTGCTCAAGGCTTTATCTAGCCTGTCTTTGAACACTTCCAGGGTTCACACTGTCATCTGGGGCCTTAACATTTCTGAATATTTTATCTTCTATTTACAATTTTCTAGATGAAAATCTGATGTGGTGTCATTTAATATTACTTACACTAAACAACGTTTTTTAATTGCTGATCAGTGGGCTTTTTTCATGACAGAATTTTCAACTTTTCTCTTTTGTAGTAAACCATAGTCTTTCCATAAATCTGAAAAACAAACAATGGAATTAGTTAACACACCTGATGGGCCATGAAACTGGAACGTATTTAGTACTGAAAAGTTACTAGTCTCAGTTAAAGACACACCTTTTGACACTGGATGTTCTGGCGCACATCCTTGTGGCCATCTGCTGTGGTGAATTATTCACAAAAGTCTGAAAAGAGCTGGGATTTGGTTTTGGTGGGGTTTTCTTGTTCTCTTTTAAAAGTCCAGGATTCTGGTTCTGCAGGCCTCATGCTTGTGCCTGGCCAATGTGTTTTCTTTGTATGTGCTTAACATGTGCTGGGATTAGGATGTCAAACTGAAGTACAGGGAAATGTCTTGTTAATTAGATGATAATTCTTGGTAGCTTCCAAGCTCTAGGCTGGACAGCTTATAAACAGCTGTGTAGCAACATGATGGTTGCAGGAAAAATCTGCCCATCTAATGGTATGTTTCAATATCTTTTTTTTTATTCCATAGTTGTTCAGCAGAACAATGCATACCCATATGCAGCCGAACTGTGTATGTTTGTACACTTTTTAATTAGCTTTTTAATCCATACCGTGTTCTAGTACTTTCTGTACAAGTGGGGTGATAGTAAATTCATTTTTATCTCTTCAGAAATCGAAGTATCTGTTTCTTTCAGAAAAGATAACTGACATGATGAACTGCTGTCCACCTAAATATTCAACATTTCAAAGAAAAAGACAAACAAAACCAGACCCTCTACTATGGGAAAATTCTGACATTAATTTTAGTATTACTGTCTTTAAGCTGGTTTTAAATATGTCGCACCAGGTTTTACAATACTGGCCATTGTTTGGGGCTATTTTTTGTTTAATTGTTCTGTAGATAGGATGCCAACTGTGTATTTTAATGGGAAAAAGATTATAAATTAAATATATGATTAAAAATAAATGTGATAATTAGTCTGTGAATGCTATCCCCAAAAATAGTGGGCATATTTGATAGCCCATATCCTTATGTGCTTTCCTTCTGGATTTCATAATGGCACTATTTCAAATCAATGTTAATTTATGTAGTAAGACCTCTGTTCTGTAACGTAATGACATGCAAACAGATTTGTATCCGGTCATATAAACTGTTACAAAGAGGTGTTAACCTGGAAATAGTATTTTTTACCCTTCAACTGAAGGGCACTGCTTTGGGTAAGAAATACAGTAGAAAACAGCACTGTACTAATTTGGCTCAGAAAATAAAAAGCAGTTTACATGTAACGTAAACTTCTGGTGAAACTCTTAGTAATGGTAGTATGCTACAAACTTTTTAAAAAGTTGTTTTGAGGTCTGTGAGGATGATTAATAGAGAACTTGTGGTTTTGGTTTTTAAATGAGATTCTTGTCCAAATAACAATTCCCTACCCACAGCAGGGGTCCTGTTTCCATTTGGTCTCTAAGTATTTAAGGAGTACACAATATTGCAATATTTTTCCATATATAGATCAATTTGGCACGTTAGTACACTTCCCTTGCTCCAGCTGACTTTGTGGCACAGTTGCCAAAAGCCCTTTGGGACTTGGCTGAAGAACTCTCACAACATAAAAGCAAACTGCTTGTTTTTTTAGCCGGACAGGAAACTCCTGTTAGTTTTAAATTAGTCTTGAACAGCACAGCTGCTCTCCCCTGTAGATCTACATTAGACTTGTTGAATCAGCTTCCTTTTATTCCCTGTAACAGAGGTCCTGATCTGCAATTCAGATTTATTCTTGCTTCATTTCGACCTTGGCTGAGGAACAAAAGCTCCGTTTTTGGCAGATGAGGTTACATGTGATGATCTTTCACCCTGCTGTAGCAATAGAGTAGCCACTGCCTTTCACCTCTGCCTCTGGCTTGTGGAGGGAAAAAATTTTTTAAAAAGAGTATGAATGTAAAATGATGTAAAATGTTACACCATGTCTCACTAGCTCTACAGCTGTGTGCAGGTGTAACTTTTCAAGAAGCTGGAAAGAGTTTGAAGGATGTGAATTGGATGGGCTCCTTTGCTGAGGAGTACTTGGAGCAAGCTGGGGGCAGCTCCCACTAAGAGTCCCTGATCTTTATTGCTTTGCTACAGCCTTACTTTGAACGATGGCAGGGAGTGCAGTGAGCCTCAGAAAAGGGAGAAAAGGGGGTTTCCAGCTGCTGCCTCCTTGTGGCGATGCCCAGTGGTGCTGGAAGAGCGGGCGCTGACAGGGAGCACATCTGTACCCTTGTCAGAGAGTGGAGTGCTGTGCCCGGTTCTGGAGCTATGGGAGAGGACACAAAGATGATCAGGGGTCTGGAACATCTCTCGTATCAGCAGAGACTGTGGGAGCTGGGCCTGTTTAGTCTAGAGAAGAGACAACGGAGAGGGGATCTCATTAGTGCATATAAATATCTCAAATGTGGGTGCCAAGAGATGGTGCCAGAGTCTTTCTGGTGGTGCCCAGAGACAGGA
This sequence comes from Gymnorhina tibicen, assembly GCA_013399875.1. Lineage (NCBI taxonomy): Eukaryota > Metazoa > Chordata > Aves > Passeriformes > Artamidae > Gymnorhina > Gymnorhina tibicen. Next base: position 277,707 of record VXAZ01007128.1, on the reverse strand, counting down.
TAGAGAGCAATGGCCATAAACTAAAACACAAGAAGTTTCTACACAACATGGGGAAGAACTTCTTTACACTGAGGGGGCAGAGCACTGAAATAGGCTGACCAGGGAGGTCGTGGAGCCTCCCTCTCTGAAGGAATTCCAAACCCACCTGGACACGTTAATGTAGCACCTGTTTGAGGTGACCCTGCCTTGGCACGGGGCTTGGCCTGGATGATCTCTAGAGGCCCCTTCCATCGCTAACAATGCCGTGATTCTGTGAGATCGTTACAGGTGGGAACGTCGCTCTGGAGCAGCTTCCAGGCCCCTCGGGGGCGGCAGCAGCACCGCCCACGGCCGGGCGGAGCCAGCCCGCGGCCGCGCTTCCCGTGGTGCTCGGCTAGGGCGGGCGGCGGCCCGCTTGCACGCCGGGATTTGCAGTCCGCCCTCCCTCCTCCCTTCCCGGTCAGGCGGAGGGGCCGCCTCTTTCCTTCCGGGAGCGGGGCGTGCCCGTTGGCGGCCACCGGGAGCGGCGTTTGTTGACTTCCTCGAAGACAGCGGGGGCGGCGCCGAGCCCCGGGAATTCCCCGCGGTGGCGGAGGCCGAAACCGCGGCCGGGCCGGCGGCGATGGGCGCCCGAGGGGGCCCGAGCGGAGACCGCGAGGGGCGGCGCTGCCTCCCCGCCGAGCTGAGCGCCCGCCGCTGACCTGCCCGGCCGAGCGGGGCCCGGACAGGTTGGTCCTGGCGCGGGGGGGAACGCGGGGCGGCCCCGGCCGGGGCTCCCCCGGGGTGCTGGGGAGCTTCCTGCCCCGTGTAAGAGGAGCAGCTCCCCCTGGGAAAAGAGCCTGGTCTTTAGTGTCTCTTCTTAACATAGAGTCGTCCTCGTAGAATCGCGGAATTGTTAGGGTTGGAAGGGAGATCATCTAGTCCCCCTACCAAGACAGGGTCACCTCGAGCAGGTTACAGGTGACACAGGAACGCGTGTGCAGGTGGGTTTTGAATGACTCCAGAGAGGGAGACTCCACGCCCTCCCTGGTCAGCCTGTTCCAGTGCTCTGCCTCCCTCATGTGAAGTTCTTCCTCATGTTGAAGTGGAACTTCTTGAGTTTCAGAAGGAGCAGGCTGTCGGTCTTGTGCCGTCTCCCTGCCTGTCTTAGCCAGTCACACTTGGCCGGAATAAGGGGGTCATCCCGTGGGGGGACGGTGAGCAAGGCTTACCGGTACCGCTACCAAGCTGGGGTTGAGCCTCGGGCAGGCAGTCAGACTAGTTACAAAGCAGCCCCTAATCAAGCTGAAAAACCGGGTGGGTTCTTGGAGCTGTAGTTTGTGCCTTGGTACAGGGGGAATCTGGCAAAGGAAATGAGTAAAGTAGGACTGTGGGTGTGAAAACAGAAACATGATGGCATATTGGAGCAGACAGGAATACAGGTGCTGCAGACTGTGTTAGTTTGGAAGAGGGGAGTGCAGATGAACATTGAGGTAGTCTTGTATGCTAGCGGTGCTTTCAACTTTTAAGAAATTACATCTTTAAGTCCTGGTGTTTCACCTGGTAGGGAAAATACCTATATCTCCTTAAATAAATTTGGTCCCCTAGCAACTTAGAAGTGAGAGTGTGTGTCAGCTGTTCCAGTGAGTGCTTTTAGGGGCTTTTTGTTTCTTAAGGAATCTTAATTTCCCCACTGTCTTACATGGTATGTATGCAGTAAAGTCAGTGTGCTGTAAGCAGACTCTGGAAAAAGAGGAGGTAGGGGAGAATTATTGCTAGAACAGTTAAGTCTGCTCTGGGCTCCAGAGGTCGGTTTCCCTTCTGAGATAGTTTTCTGGGAAATGTTATGGACTATGGGAAACACATAATTTCCTGTATAGTAGTGTATGATCAGATTCTACTGCTGCTAATAATCCAAGTTATCTGTTCTCACATCTGTTTTAGAATTTTAGCAATTCTACTAGAATTACTGTAGAAACCAAAAGAAATCTAAGATTATGACTACTTTTTGTTCTTTGAATAATTGCTGTTTACGAACAGGACTTTTGTTAGAAGTGTTTCAGATAATTGCCCAGTAACTTAAGTAGATGACTGTGGCCTCAAATTTTAAGCACAATTTTTTCATCTAAACTGTCAGTGAAGTCAGAAGGCAGAAAACACTGGTTGACTGAACTCTAGATCAGATTATATGAGGGGTTTAGCCACCTCCTCACCCCAAAAAACCTTTTTTTTTTTTTCTAAAATTGGTAATTTTTCAGGACCTTGTTTGCTGCATTTGCAGTTTAGAAAAGTGTGAGGTGACCATTGCCTGAGTACTAGGTAGGTTACGTTTTACAATGAAAATTAAATAGTAAAAAGTTTTTCAAAAAAGCAAAGAGGGTGAAGTGACATATTTGTGCAGCAAAAATTGGTAATAAATTAGAGATAGTTTTAAGACTGCCTAAATTTCAGCAAGTACTTTGGTTTTCAGTATATCTCTGTTTTCTATGTGACACTCAAAAGGTGAGGAAAGTGTGAAAATTATTAGTCAAATATATGAACAAACTGTACTTAGTGTGTGTACTCAGGGCAGAGAAATAGAATAATTTCATCTCACAGCATTGGAAAATCATAGAGTTTGCATAGAGTTGCAAATCCAGTAACATTTGTTTTTGTTACTTCAGTAGATGCATTGAATTGGAGATGGTGCACTGTGACTATAAAATGTTAAATGTGGGTTGCCCACTTAGGAAAGTGGAAACTCCCCTGTGCTATCCCTGTGGATAGCACATGCTATGCATATCTGGCTTCTTTAATTAACAGAATTTGAAGAAAAAAAGAGAACATGTAGAAGGAGACAGGATAAAATGCAGTGTGGGTTTACCTTTTGATACATATTTTCATTCTTTCACAGGGATTTTCTAGACAGAGGAAGTCTGACCGTCCACATTGCATAAAACAGTGATAACGAGATCCAGTTTGCTAAGATGGTGATGATAGGATTAACACAAGGGTCAGGATAGGAACCAGCTTGGTAGGAGTTAGCGGGGAGTTCTGCTGAAGGAGACTCCATACCTGTGTGCATTATCCATTGTTCACTTTGGAATCAGTCTTATGTTTTTGCTAAATGTTTATACTATAATTGCATTAATTAACTAATACACTTGATTATACAATGTTTTTATGTGGAGTTCTTAGTGTGCAAAATCGTAGATGCAACTAAAATTTGACAGGACATTTGGGGAGAAGAAATTAAATTTGAGAGGGTAAGTGAAGCGTAAGTGGCTTGAACATTCCGAGTCATCCACTTAGAAGCTGCGAAGTGGAACTTATGTTCAAATGACCACGTTTGTCTGAAATATTGCAATATAAATCTGAATATAGAATTTTAGAAGACGTCCCAAGTTGAAAAGGACCTGAGAAGGACATCTGGTTCAACCTTTTGTGTAAAAGGGGGCCCGGGTGAGATTTGCTGGCACCCTGTCCAGTTGTGTCTTGGAAACCTACATGTGTTGTGTTGGTGAGTTGCAGGATGACCAAGGGCCATCGGTGAGACTCACTTTCCTTCTCGTAGCTGTAACAGGTGAGGCACATTTCTAGTTGAATTAACAGTTAATGCAATTACGTAAGGCTTTTCACTGAACTTGTGAACTTACTGAATGTTAATTAATCTGGCAGTTTAACTGAATAGCGGGAAACTTATGACTGGGAGGTGGGACCTCCTGTTTAGTTTACAAAAGAAGATATGAAAAAAAAAATCCAAAACAAATCCTGTAAACTTTTGGAAATAGTTATTCTTTATAAACCTTTTGAAATGGGAAGGAATGAACAGCAAAATAAGGGTTTTTCAGTAACCTTTTAAGATACTTAGATTTGGTGCTATAAATGTTTAACAGCCAAAAGCCGGCTTGTTCCTACTTACATTTGTATGACAGTACCGCTCCTAATTAGTTTCAACATTAAATGTAATAGTTTAATAAACAGGATTATATGATGCTGAAAGGGTAATATTTTATTGACTCCTACTTCTGGGTTTTTATTTTCCCCCTTTTCAGGTAAAGTGAAAAGTCAGGGAAAGTGATTATTGTGACAGCATCCACAGAAAGGCAGATTCAGTGCAGTACATTGAGGATGCATAGGGTTTGCAGATTAGCAGTGGAGGTACTGGAGTCTGACACTGTTCAGAGAAAGTAAAATTTATCAAGCACTGTTGTCATAAAATGGGCTTTTATTGCTTTTCTAGTTCTTGTGAGAGTAGAATATTTATTGTAAAAACCTTGAGATTGAAAAAAATTGCCTGTTGTACCTAAGGAGATTTTGCTTGGCTTTTCTAGCTTACCCAGATGTTCAGGATAGATGAACTACAGTGATCTGGTGTGTGAGCTTAGAGACAGTGACTTTCCATTTCCTGAAAGCAACAAAATGAAAGTGCTCTGGAGGTCGGACGTGGCTCACATGCTGACGTGTTTCTGAAAGAGCACCAAGTACACTGAGGCGGGCGGGGTGCGCCCGTCACAGGGGGCTCTCCTGGAGTGCATTGGGCCTGTTCTTCCATACGGAAGGATGAACGGCGGCCAAAGTAGCAGCTACTGAGATGTGTGTGTGTGAATTTTTTTTTTCTTTAAAAATGGAGCAAGTATGTGTAAAAAGTAATGCCTTTCTCTGTAGAACAATCTGTTCTACAACTGGAATCAAAGAGAGCCTAAGATTTCCGAAGGAGAGATGCAAAGTGATGGATGCTTAAAGAGACTGGAAATCTTGCTTGTTTTAACATCTTGTGTCATATGTTCCAAGTACTGTGTAGAGTTTTGGATTCTGGCTGCAGGAATTCTGTATTGTTCCTTGCTGTGCTGAAGTGTCTTTTAAAAAAAAGAAAAAAATTCAGTACAGCTTTTCTGAAATTAAGGTGAGGGCTGCAACACGCTCACTCAGGATTCCTGTAGTTCAAACGCATTTCTTGAATTTAAAGGGTTTTTTAATGTGTATGTGCATATATGTATACCCTTCTATGTAAGGCAAGATAAGTCAGTACAAAAATTACGCTGTTGTTATTAACAGCTGGAAACTGTTCATACTACCATTATGAAGTCAAACCCCTTGAGTCTGGAAGGTAGACAGGAAAGCAACCATCTTGAAATTATTTGCATTTGGCATTTGGAAATATTTTGAAAACTATTTTATTCTCTTTCAAATCAACAGTTAGGCCAAAATTGGAATCTGCTTCATACTGTGAAAAATTTAATGTAATCCTGCTTTTACTATCTCTCCTTCTGATCTGAGAACAAGATTAGCATTTCAAACTACAGAGATCTGTCTGTTTCCTATTAGAACCTCTGCATCCCATGTTCCTTGGATGTAGAACGTGTTTTATATTTAACTGCCTCCCATGGTGTTAATGACTAATATTCATAAAGCTTTATAAAGAGAAAAGCTATGTTTATGTCAAGCATTAATAAGATATGGGAAAACATTCTTTTTCTCAAGATATTTATTGTATTAAATCAAAGCTGTTCTATAACCTATGTTGAGCAACAGAAGTGGTTCCTGTAAACTTCTTTTCTTCACATTATGTAACAGAAAACTTAAGTGGTGCCACCTCTTCAAACTCATTTGCTTATAAGCAAGGAACATAATTAGTCCTGCTAGAACTTAGTACTTTGTCCTGTCAACAGTGTATTCAGGTTGGGTTTTTTGTTGTTTGCTTTTAAACATTAGTTATTTAATACAAACAGTAGTACTGGTACTCATTTAATGCATTTATTTTTGGACACAAAGATTAAAGTCCTTTTAAGCAGGCTGTTTTGTGTGCAGATCATTCTAAAGTATAAATGAAATACACTTATCACAGGCAAAGTATTTAACTACTGTGCTGAAGTAAAAGGAGTAAAAAGTATTAGGGAGACCTTTCTTGGGATGGGATGTGTGGTAAATGGGATTGTAAAGCTTGCATTAGGGAGGCCAAGAGGGACATAAATTGTACTCATAGACATTAACTTGTCAGTATATTACTGCAGATATTTTAGTGAGACATCTTTCACTTGAACTGGTTACTGTAGGACAGATTATCTTAGGAATTGCAGCTCCAGAGAGGTCAAAATTCACTCAGGTGCTTCAGAATGACAGCTCTGGGGCATTTGCAGCAGTGCATACAAGTGTGGCTTTGAATTAGGAGAAGTCAAACAGATTAAAACAGGGCAGAACTCTGTGGCTGGACTTGGTGAACCATCCTGCAAGCCCTTCTAGCATCCTTCTGCCAGATTCGAGGAGTTGTAACTTGTGTAATAATCAAAACTCTTCTTTGATTGTTGCTGTCGGTTCATTTTTTTTTAAATGAGGTAATATAATACTGGAGAATCTAAATTTTGATTCCTGTCCTTGAGTGAAGTTAAAGACTACAGTTGTAGTCAGGGACTTCTTACAGACATAGCCCCTTTTTCTATACTGAGGATTTCTGTCTATCCTGACAGCAAAAAAAGCTGGGTGAGCTGTGCATTTCTCCATGGCCTTTATAGTACTGCTGATCTTGAACTGTTCAGTGGCAGCTTGTCATCACTTAGTATGCAATACAGTTAGTAAAAAATGTGTACCTTGGATTTTTCTGAACTGTTATCTTGGGTATAGAAATTTAGAAAAGCATGCAAACAAAGTCCCTTTGAATTATGTGGAATTATATGCCTGTCTTCTCAATAATCTCCAGTTCTCCCTTAGCAGCATCAGAAAACCCGAGTTGAATAATCCTATAAACTAAATGAGATCTTTCAAGTAAAAAAATGTTAGACTAATTGGTCTTCTTAGCAGATGCAGGTTAGGTGTGTACTTGAATTTATAAAATAGTATTTGTATATGCTGGGTCCTATTTGGAAGATGTTTCTCTCTTGGAAGCTCATAAAGGCACTTTTAGTTAACAAAATGCAGAATAAATGTGGTCTCTGATGTTGTCTCCTGTTTTCCCATATTGCCATCTCCTGGTAGAAGTGATGTGTGCAAGAAATAGGGAATGTATGATGTTCATTGTAGGAGCTATAGGAAAGCATGGGGACAAAGATCTATTTTATGTACAAGGTCACAAATCTGCTGCTTTCTTTGAGAGATAATGATAAGCTGTGACACTTCTTTAATGACATTTGAGTCAAGTGTTCAGAGAAAAGGAGATGTGTTGCCTTGAGAGGGCAGGCTCTTGGGAATTTGATGAGATGGGTGACAAGACTTGCAGGGCCTTTGGTGAAATGGGGGAGGATAAGCTGGTATGTTATGCTCATCTTAGAAGACAAAATGAGCAATTCCTTCAGTCAGTTAATGCAGTATGAATGATGTGGTGCTTTTGGTCAAGGTCACCTTGCGCATGGAGTGATACTGTTCGTACAATGAAAACGAAGCAAACCTTTTTTGCAGGGCTCTTTCTACTTAAATATCACAGAAATCACAGAATATTCAAGGCAGAACAACAAGCAAGGGAAACTTAGGCTACTTCTTTTGTCAGAATGCATCAAACAATGTACAAGTCATTTACTTACCTCCTGAACATAACCATTAAAAGAGTTCAGCTTTGGTTTGTAGTGTTCTTGTCTTTTGTTTTCACTGTTGAAACTCCACTGTTGCCTTATTTAGTATAAATGAGCTGTTGCAGTTTTTTATCATGTTGTCTAACTGGCTTGGAGCAAATTGAGACAAATGTGATAACAGCACCATTGTTCAGCAGTAGCTGTACTACAGCTCTTCATAATGCTGCACTCTGTAAGCTTTCCAGCATAGTGAGAGAAATTTGACCATATAGACAAGCTCCAGGCCTTTACGTCTTATAATCTGTAAATGGAAGTGTAGTTTGAATTGAAATAGCAAATACACAGTAGAAGCAGCAATTGTGGCCATGGATTTTTTCTGCACTAATGCCTGCCTTTCCTGCAAAGTTCTGCCAATCAAGTCGGTTTTCTGTTGAAGGAAGTTTTTCCTGCAGTACAAAAAACTGTCTTCATTATGCTCAGTTCTTACATTCCAGCATTTCTGTTGGTTCATTAGCTAATCATCAGGAACCTGCGGATTTGTTGAAGGGGAAAAAAGAAGTCTGCTTTTCGTAGAAGTCACATCAGTAGTTTGTTCAAAGGGGGGGGGTGGTATTATCAGGCACTGTGTAGCATTCCTTAGTATTGTGTAGAAATGCAAGGAATCTTGATGTTCATAACTAAATGAGATGTGTCTTTTTTTGGTTGGCTGGTTTTGAGTTTTGGGGGTTGGCTTGTTTTTAAATAAAACCCCAAAACTTGTTCCTGGTAACTAGTAACTCTAAGGAAAATGCTTCTGGGGGTTTTCCCTTGAGACCTGGTGCTCAAGAAAAATATATAAAATTTCTTTAAGATGGTATTTTCTTATTGAATGTTTTGCTGTGCCTAAATGATGTAGGTTATAACAAAAACTCCGTGTAACGTTTACTTTGCATTTGTCATTCAGGTGGATCTGCCTGGTATAGAGTGACACTTTACTAATGGTCAGTTTATTGTCAGTTTTCTCCATGCATATTGAGACAGGTCATGTTACTGAGCATGTTTTCACTCTCATCATATTTTCAGTCAAAAATTACTGTAAGTGTTGTTCAGAAGGAGGTTTTCTGTGACCAAGGAAAGAATAGCTACTCATGCAGTCTGTTTAAGGATAAATGCAAGTGTACTTCAAGGTTCCATTTTAATGTTTGGGAAAAATGTAAGTATTTGCATTCAGAAATGAAGGAACATTAGGAGTTGTACTCAGGAACCACAGTAGTTAGTTGATTTGCTGGAACTATACCCTCTTTTTACTGCTCAGTGCTGGCTTGCAAAAACTCTATGATATGTATATATGATACATATATACAATATGTATCAATTTGTATATGTATACAGTATGTATACAATTTGTATTTCAGATAGTTGGCATCAGCCAAATTCTACATTGGTGTTAAGGCTTAATAAAAATGAATTTGAGGGTTCATAAATCTGATAGCTACTCAAAATATTTTTATCAAGTAACATGGAAATGTGTCTTTTCTAAACAGTGTATTTTCAATGTAAAATGGATTTTAAGATTTTTCTGCAGTATTAAGATACTTCCTGATAATTCAGTCTTGTCTTGTCATACTTGGACAGAAACACCCTGCAGTATTATTTTGGAAGGTTTTCAGACTCTTGATGAATTTGTCTTTGTGAAAATGTAGCACTTATATCTGTCTTTTTAACAGCTGTCATGGAGGAGTTGGTAGAGGATGACATCTGTATTTTGAACCATGAAAAAGCAGACAATGCTCACAAGAGAGACAGCGATATTCCTGTTCCATTGTATAGTGGAGATGAGTCTGTTGCCTCACACTTTGCACTTGTCACTGCATATGAAGATATCAAGAAACGACTGAAGGAGACAGAGAAGGAGAACTCCTTCTTAAAAAAAAAAGTGAGAATTTTAGAAGAGAAGGTAAGAAAATAGTTGATGTACCAGTTTCTTTTTTGTTCCTGGCTGGATGGCAGAGAAGGTTAAGGATTCAAAATACACACTTAAAATAATTTCCATGTTAAAAAGTTTTTGTAAATAGTTTTATTTGTATAAGTGAAATGCATTTTGTTTCTCTGGTAGTGTAGTTGTGTCATACTGGGATTTTTGATTTCTCACTGGGCATGTATATGATGCAATGCAAAGACAGTGGCTTTGATTCAGACAGATGTCTAGTTGCATAGAATTTGTCACTGTAGTTTGGGTGCCTCTTTATGGTGTTTATTAGCTTGGGCATGTGTGATGCAGTATTGCTGAACAGTGAGTTGCAAAGCTTGTAAATTATCAGAATCCAGGAACTGTCTATCAAAAGACTCTCTTGGGCTCTGCATATCAAAATGATAAGGAAAAATTGGTTGCTAAGAATATCCAGCTAGGTCTAGCTAACCGCAGCCTCAAGTGTGAAATACAAAGTTGCAGTGCTTAACATAGATGTTGGCTGGCTGACTTTGAATGCAGTAATTCTAAAATGTAAATGAGTCTTGGAATTTGTTTTATAGATAGTTTCTCATAGCCGTAAACTAGTGAAGTTCATTAAAGCTAAAAATGAACAGGGCACAGGTTTTTCTCTCCAAGCAAGGAATGCTGTCATTAAACATATATCCATTGTTCAGTACCGGTGTCTTTGTACTGCAGAAGTTCTTGACTTTGATAGATTGCCTTCTTGTATAAGATAAAAAGATAGATCCTAGTGTTAGAGCTGAGATGTGTTTTAGGAATTACTCCTAACTGTGTGCTACTGACTCTTAAAACCTTTCCAAGTGTGTATTATTTTGTGGCATTGGAATGAAGAACTTGAGTTACGCTTGGCACAGCTTTGAAACAATTACTCAGGAATTCTTGGTGAAGACAGGATTGACTTTTTCTCAAAATGCAAAACTGTCTCAGGACTTTCTTTATATAAGGTCTGGGGGGATGTTGGGAATAGGAATAGAGCTTTAGACCTAATATTCTCTGAACCATGCTGAGTATAACATCTTTTATGTGGTTACTCAAAATCACAATAAACAGGATTTGACCTTGACAATTCCTTTTGCCTTGTGTCTTTTAGTTTGGCTCTTGAAGATGATACTTTGTTTTCTGTAGAGAAAGCTTTTTAGTTTGTGAATACCATAAAAATGTTTCTATGAGGGAGGGGTATTGAGAAGGCCAAGACTTACTGACTTTCAGTCCTTGTCAATAGCTGATGTACCTGTATGCTTAAAAAATATACGGGGAGTTACCCCTTTGGAGTTTTCAATTTCAATGTGCATGGAAACTTCCAGAAAGCTTATTAAGGCTTGTATTCTATTTAAGTGGCTTTATTAGGGGAGAATAATATAAAGGACAAAACTTAAAAGGAGCCGTACATGTACTTTGAGAGTCAATACAAAAAAGCAAAGGGCAGGAGCTTCCTATCTTTGTGGCTTGTTTTCCCATACTTTCTTTCAAGCAAACACTTAAAAGAGGAGATATTTAAGGTAGATGCATGAGTGTCAATGCTTTGTTTTAGTAATTTTTTTTGTGTAACTCTTAATTGTTAAGAAAATATGTGCAAATCTGTTGCGACTGTCTACAAGAGGTACACTGAATGTGTTTAAAGGAAGTGTGCAGGATAAAAAGAACAAAAAGGAAAATGCAATAATTAAAGTAATAACTTTTTATATGAATGGATGTAATTTGATGTAAGATTTCTTTTCTTTCTGTCTTATTAAAAACGCTGAATATATTTTAACTCTGTTCCCCTTTTTTCTAGCAATCTAGTTGGTAGTGCTTACTCTGCCTTGCTTGTCTTTTGCCATAGCAGGCAGTGAGATGGTGGTGATCTGAAAGTTAATAGTTATTTATAAAATAATTCTGATTTGGCGTTTCTTACATAAATACACTGAAAAAAATTCTTTATTTACATTATGAGGCATTTAAGAAATTATGTTTGGCTTCCTTTGAACTTTCTATATGTTGTGTATTTACATGCTTAAAACTCCTTTTTCAAAAAGCAGTTTACATTTTTTCAGACCCTGGAAAAAATATGATTAAGGGGTTATCAGTGTAAGTAATCATGACTTAAGAATGGCTTTTAAGTACTCATAGGAGTGAACTCATAGCAGTCTACTGGAAAGTGTCCCTGTCCATGGCAGGGGGGTTAGACTACATGAGCTTTTAAATGTCCTCTTCCAATTCAAACTACTCCATGATTCTATAAATTGGTGAGCATTAAGTATTGTTAGAGATTTCAGAATTTGTAGACAGCCTTTGTTGCACTTTGGTAAAAAACTTTGGCCCGTATCAGTGTACTTGATTAGTTTATTATCTAAACTGAAAAAAAAAGGAAAAGTTAGATTAATAGTGCAGGCTGTACCATTGCCTTTTTAAAATTTTGCAGTTCTCAGCATAACATACAAAACTTGTAATTTCTCCTGTGTGTTCAATGTTCAGGTGCTTGGCTCCCGGCTGGAAGAGGAGTGCAGCTCAGTTGGGCGGGAACAAGTCAATAAGGCCTACCAAGCCTATCGAGAGGCCTGCATCGACCGCGATCATTTGAAAAGCAAACTGGAAAAAATGGTGTGCCTTCTTAAGTAATGACTTCAATGCATGCTGTATCAGTACTGCATAGTTAGTACATGTTCACTGTACAATGAATTTTATATGCTAAAGATCTGTGGTGTTGGTGTTATCACTCTTTTAAAGTACATGACAGTGCTTCTGTAAGTGCTTCAATTTTATTATTGGGCTAGAATAATGCTAAAAAAATCAAAGCAATTTTTTTGTTGTTGTTTTTGTTCTAAAATATTGAATTGTCAGACATGATAGAAAAATGCTTCACAAATTATTTTGGGTTGGGGTTTTTCCCTTTTGAAAATAGGTGAAAGAAAATGCGGAATCCTTGAAAAACTTGAACGAACAGTTGCAGTCTAAAGAAGTAGAGCTGTTACAACTAAGAACTGAAGTGGAAACTCAGCAAGGTATGCATTTGGTTACTTCATCTTAAGGTATGTTGAGGAGCCCTCGTGGTTACATCATGATCTTGGGGCATGAAGATGCTTAACCCTATATAGGGGCAAGGTAAGAGAGGCATGAACAGCAGTGAGGTACTTTGAACTTGTCTTTATTCTTGTGAATGGTGATGTGCATGTTAGGGCATTATAATCCATGGTACTCCATGGTAAAAATCTGAGGCTGTTGTGTTCTTCCACTGTAGGTGATTTACTAATTTGAGAAATGGGCACCACCTGACGGTTTATAGGCTGTGTCATGTACATCTCTGGACCCCACCACCTTTTCCTCAGAGCAGGGCAGGGGCCTGTTCAAGTATAAAGGTCATTCAGTCAATCCCACTTCCTCTGGCACCTGCAGAGGGTCCAGTATATTGTTTTGTCTTGCTGTTGGGATTTGACAAATACAAGAGGATGTTGTATAGCAGTAGCTGCAGTTGCCAACAGTCACTCAGACAGCTGGGAAATGAGAAAAGATAGAAAGATGCTGGTTGTAGAGAGCCTAGTGAAAAGAGGAAGGAGAAACAGACAGTGCATCCTGGCAATTCCAAAAGCCCAAATCCAGCTTCTGTTACTGCAGTTGTAAAGAGTGCTCTCTACATGACAGATGTGTAAAACAAAACACCATGGAAGAAAAAAAACCTTGGTTAATTTAGTTACAAGAAAAGAGAACAAAAAAATGCCATCTGTATAAAGTTAGAGATACGGACTGACTTCAGAGTCTGTACAAAGCAGTCATTTGAAAGGCACTTGTGAGTATGGCTATACTTGAATTGGATTACTCTCCAAGAGGAACTTAAGCATGTAATGCACTACTTCAAGTGCACAAATGTTTAAACCTAGAAGAACAAACTGCAGGTAGTGCTAGTATCTCTGTTGAGCACCTCATGGTTTAAGGAGGTAAGAATTGCAGAGTTTATAAGGAGAGCTCTGAAAATGTGGTGATTTCAATCCTTATTTGTAACTCAATTTTACTATAAGTAGACTCTGAGTACCTTGTTTAAAAAAAAAATCAGTGTAACTTAAGCTTGTCTAAACTATTAAATCTGGAAATAAGTGTACTATGCAGTTGCAGACTTGTGAGTTTTTTTCCTGTCATGTTCTTTCTTGTCATGCTCTCTCACTAGTGTCCTGCTACTGATCTGATGGTAGCATCAGCTTAGGTTGCTTCTTACCGTGTGAATTGCTTCGGTCTAATAAGATTTGTGTAACTTACATGCTTTCCCCTCTTGTTTTGATGGTATCTTTTGTTGTTCTGTTTGGAACTTCTTGATACTAAACTTGGGGAAAACTTAATGGTAAATTATGTAACAATACAAATCTGAGGGTGAAAAGGCTCATGTTTTTAAAGCATGTAAGAAGTGTGCATGTTAGAGTATATGATGTGTCTTTGCCATGAACTGACTTTTCTATTTCCAGTGCCTTTTTATGCTGATACTTCTTTTTCTCTGTGTCAAATCTCTGTGTCTAGTGCATCCCTAGAAAGTAGGGCTCCATGCTTTAAACCCAGAAAATAGACCACCTCTGCCAACAGCTTTACCAGTGTTATATTTCCCTGTTGCCATAGACTCCAGTTTCTTCAGAATATGTTTTTGTAGGGCATGGGCTGCTTGAGGAGAGTCTTGCATATTGAGTTACATTCCTTGGACTGAGATTGGAATCTGATTGTCTTGCTTGTCTTCTTTACAGTGATTAAAAGTCTGAATTGTACTCAGGCTAACTGGGAATTAGAGAAGCTGAACAGTGACCTGAAAGTGCATAGTCTGGAACAGGATCTAGAAAAACTCAAGGAAGAGTGCAACAGCCTCAGGAAGGAGTTGCAAAATTCCAAGCAGAAGGTACCTTAATTTTTAAGGAATTTTTGTATTAATGGTTTATTTTAAATCCCGAGGTCAATCAAAATCAAGGGTTAACAAAAACATGAAGTATACAATTGAGTGAAAGATGAGTATCTTGATAAAATTAACCTTAAATATTTTCATAGACTGTCATTTTTCTTGGAAATAGAAACAGGCTCCTCAGGGAAGTGTTCATGGCATCAAGCCTGTCCAAATTTAAGAAGTGTCTAGGTGATGCTCTTAAGTAAAAAGTTTAGTTTTAGGCAGCCCTGCAATGAGCAGGGAATTGAACTTAATCCTTAGGGAACCCTTCCAACTCGAGATACTCTATGATTCTATACAGGTGAAATTTCCCAGCCATTACCCATATAACAACAGAAAATAAAGCTTTATGATTTTTTCTAAGTAGCCACTGAAGTGTTCTATGTAAGCTGGGCTACTAAGAAAGTTTGGGCAAAATCTCGTCTCTATTTTTTTTTTTTAAACAACTGTGGGATGCTAATGTTAAAAGATGTCATGAACTTTGTTTATGGAGGTCTGGCACTTTTCTTTAGGGTAGTTGCATGAAGCTTGTCAAGAAAGTACCTCTTCTGGCACCCTTCCCTGCCATTTCTGGGGCAAATGCCTGTTTTGAGGGACACATTTTGTAATCTAGATGTTGTTAGGATCTCAAAAAGAAAATTAAGATAACAGTAACAAAAAGCAGTAGGTTATTGTCTAGTGCATTCTTACTGCTTTCCATCTTTCCTTTGATGAAAGGTACAGTGTCAGTCTCTAGGACTCTGCAGTCACACTGAAGTTACACAGTGAATGTAAAACATATAAATGTGATTGTTTGAGGAGGCAGACTATTTTAGATTCCTTATGGTCATTAATAATGATGATTATGTAATCAAGTCACACAGCATTTGAGTGAGTCTGCATTTTTTCCACTAGGTGGGGATAAAGCATTTTTGTTAACTTCCCTTACTGTTGGTTATTTCACTTTCAGTAACTTGTAAAATCTGAAGGCTTGCTGTAACTTGTGTGCAGTTCTGGTGTCTTTGGGTAACTCTAGAACAGAGTAACAGCTGCATAAATAATTGAGGATTGCAGATTGTATTGTGAGAGTGAATGATGTCAGAGAGAACAGACTAAAATAGCAGTTGTAAGGAATACTACACGTGACACTGTTTAAATAGTGTTTATGCCAGAAGCTTTTGTTGCACAGAACAAATACAGGCAACAGCTTTTTGTTTTGTTTTGGGGGTTTTTTTTAGGCTTTTTTTTTGTTTGTCTTTAATATAATTTCTTCTTGATCCTGGTAACTGCTTAATATAGGAAATAAAAAACGGCACATTTTCAAATGTGAGGTAATACAGTGCAACTTTTTTTTTAACTATGAATTTGAGTCTTTGATGGGGGATAGTGAGAAAGTTCAGGAGAGGAAAAAAAATCCGTCAGGTGAAATACAGTCAACTGTGATCAAAGGGCAATGACAAATCAGCATTATTTCAACTCAGCTGGTATTTTCATTATTACTTATTTTCATTACATTAGTTAATTTAGCTAACATGTAATGAAAATAAGTAATAATGAAAATAATGAAAACAGGAAAACATTTTTGCTAATGTTTTCTACCTTAGGCAAGTGTACTTTCTAGTTTTTTGTACTTTTAGATATTCTTACGTGAGTTTTGCATTGTATTTGATGCAGTGCATACATTATATTGACAAGTTGCTTGAAATGTGTACAGGCTGTCATAAAGCCACAGTAAAGGTATCAAAATCCGTAACAGCTTTGGCTAGAGGGAATGGTAGGAAGGGAACATGAAAAGAAGGGATATAAAAGGGAGGGAGCTCATCACAAGTAATGGTCTAATAGAAATACGACTAACAAAGTGAGCCCAATGTTTGATTTGTTAAACAGCCCTGGTAAATTCAGTGAGGCTGCCTGTATGTGCAGTTTAAAAGTAGTCTTTCAGACTGAAGGGATAAATTATGTTCTGTCATAAAAGTAACCTGTGGAAGTAAATCTATACTGGAACAGTTTGCTTTAATTTAAAAGATCTTTATATACTGTGATAGGGAAAGAACAAAACAAAGACTGTTTAAAAAGCAAAAATTGAGAAAGACTTTGAATGTCCATTAAAAAAAGGAATCAATCTCAAATTCTGAGAGTGCAGCTGTTTTAAAAAAAAGAGTATGGAGGTGGCTAAGCAATGCCTTTGTATAAGTAGGTAGTTTAAGCATTTTTAAGTGGAAATTCTTAGTAGAAGTCTTTATTTCCCTTTTGAAACCCACTGCAGCTAACACAAATGAAGACTACTGTACTTGTGAATTTCAGTATTAGGGAACGTGGAGTTTCACTGCCATTTTTTGAGATAGAAGATCTGAAATCATGTTCATTCAGTCTCTGTCTTCCCTTCGCTCTGTTATGCAGGACCAGGCTCAAGAGGAAAATCCATTACATGGAGACCACCTTCACAGGCAAGACATCCCGAGGTATGAAATATTTTCTTTTTCGTTTACTGAGGGACAGTTATTTGAACAAATAAATTATTCTTGCAGACTCTTTAGGTGTGTTATTTCAAATTACATAATTTAGTTCAAAATCTAGGTATACTTATTTAGCAAGATCATTGTCAATTTTTTTGTTATGTTTGTAGTTTGGGATGATGATGATGAACATTTTTATCTCCAGATTGTGGTACAGAAAATGAAAATTTAATTACCTTGGATTTAAAAATCAGCTTTTTTAATAATTAGTTAACTGGAGGAGGTGGTAGATAAATTTTCAAGTCTCATGCCAGCTCTGGAATATCTTCATTATGTGTATGGAGAGCTTTCTGTGTTTGCAAATCCCTTGCTTAGTGCTGGAACATAACGTTCTTTGTTAGTGTGGTAATATTTTACTTTGTAGCAGTAATATTCCTACTACAAGACTTCTTTTTAATATTGGAGAGCCATTGTGTGACATATTCAAAAAGAAATGGCAATTGTCCAGAAAAGTGATAAAATATCAGAAAGCATTTTTTCTCATTTTGCATCCATTCAAATAATAATTTTGCTTATGATATGAACTGTATTACCCTGCCTTGACTGTATGTGCTGTATTAGAAGGTATCTATATCTTTCAATTCTTGATGGAAAAGAACTGTTCATGGATGCATGGAAGTTCCCAAATCTTGTAGAAATGAAACGCTGTGTCTCGTAACAGCCAGTTATGCCTGGTGGTGCACTTACACCATTTTCCACCAGAGGGAAGAGCGGCCCTTCACAATGCCAGGCTTTAGTGCAATGGGCCTTGGTGCTTCCTTGGGTGTTGCAGAGACGGGAAGGGAGATCAGCCATCGAAAGAGAACGTACAGATACTTCCCGTCGCATATTCTCTGGTGCAGTGATGATAATAATGCACGCACTACACACAAATCACACTTTGTCCTTTCACCTTGACTGGATACTTATTCCTGTGGTTTCTCCTGGAACTTCACAGTCAGTCTTACACGCCTGATAAAAGGTGTACTCTCAAGACACAGCAGTTACCTCTTTGATCATTTGATTGCTGCTCTGATCAAACTGCTCATTTGATCAAATGATCATTGATCAGCGATTTATTCCACAAAGTGGTGCTCAGGTGGCAGCTATCTAAAATAGCATATGTACAGTATGGTGTTAATGGTAATATAAATAATGAAATATGTAAGCCCATCTAAAAATCTGTGGAAAAAACACTTGAAAAACCTCCTATGAGAAACATTTGTTGTAGCAAGCAATCCTGCTTTTTATGGGAAATGGAGGCACTTGCACATAGCTATCTTTTTGGAAAGTAGTTATTTCATATTTGTGAGCAGCCTGCAAATCTGACTTTAAATTCTCAGTGTGCAAATCTAATTTGCTGTAGATTCAGACAGGCTGTCATGGTGAAGGTTCATATTACATGTTAGAAGGCAGTATAGGATAAGCCTCCAAGCAAGAGAATCTTTAGCTTTCAATTACAAATTCCTTGAAAATTAGGTTTTGCAATGGCATTCTAGGTCAGTATCCAGAAAAACAATTAAAATCTGTTGCATGTGATTTAAGCAGAATTCTGGTACCTGCAGCCTTTTGCAAGACACTTGTAAAAGTGCTAAATGCACTTAAAAAAAAATCCATTCAAGCACTTTCCTTTTGGTTGGTGGCAGACACTGAGCTGTCCTTATATTTTCCACTTCTGTGTTAAATATTGGACAGTTCTGGTTTGACGTAACTTAAGTTTTTGATCTTATTTTTCAGACCAAAACACGAGAATTAATGAAGTGGGGTTGCCACATAAACTTTAAAATTAAGTTGTCATCTCTGAAGAGTTCAAAGAACCAAAAGGAGTCTGCAGTAGAAAGGCCACAGGTTTAGCTGAACTTGAAATACCAATTAGAAAGTTAAAATTTTCAGATCTGTCAGAATTGCTGACACTTAATCCATTATATATTAAAGTATCAGCTTCCTCTGTTCTTTAACAGAGGTTTATAAATCTGGATGTTTGTGTTCTGGGGAAGTATTTCTGTCCACAGAAGTTCTATTTCTTTGTTTTAAGGGAACTCTCTTAGCAATGACTTGCATAATATAGCTGCTTCTCAGAATGATTTTTTTGGAACACATTTGTGCTTGATATATTTCATGCAGGAGCGATCCTATATGGCTGTTTTAGGAGGATAGCGTTACATACTGCTATAAAGCTTATTAATTCTTACTCATATAAATAGCTTGAGATATTGAGCTGTTTTCAAATAAATGCCTCTTAGGTGAATGCAGTGAGGAAGAATATATTCTGGAAACTCTCATCCACTATATTTGTCTTCAATAAATGTGTTTTGGTAGAATGTTAAGCATTAAAAAAGCATTAAATCAGTGATTTCATGTTTAAGTTGAAGTAACTACATCCTTATGTCTTTGAACATTAAGTTAATTATTAATCAACATAAATGTGGTAGTCGGTGAGCTTGCTAGAAATTTTACCAAGAAACATATGGTAATGCTGACTTCTCTTCTTTTTTTTTTTTTTTTGTTCTTTATTTTCTTACCAGTTATTAACCTGAAACGTCAGTATTGGAGCAGTGCTGCTTTTGCTAAATATGTTTCTCGTATTATGCTGTCTTAGAGAATGAATCGGATCACTATTTTTTACACTGTCTGATAAGACAGTGTATTACCATAAACTGGATGACTTGAATAAGAAACAGTATGTTTTACATTTGGTTTAGTTGGACTCTGTGTGTACGCTCAGTTTAGGTCTCGGGTATTTAGTCTGAATTCAGTGTAGCAACGTGGATGGTGTAAGACCCAAATACTGATTTTTGATTATTTAAAGTTACAATCAGTCAATATTACTAGGCTCATAATATGTGTTGGGGTGCATGGTCATTTATTGAAAGGTATTCCGAGTTAACATTCTGCCTTTTTTATAACCTGGTGTCATTTCATTTAAAGTATTCCTTTGAGATGACTCATTTTGTTGGAAGATGGTTAGTTTCAGATACTGAATTGGAAAAGTATACTTCATATTTCTTTCCTTTGGGGAGTTGAAATTATTATTCTTACCTAGTATGTCCATATATAATGCATTGTATATTGTAATAAGTAAGAATCAAATAAAATATTCAGAGGTCCATCCATGTAAGGTAATTCTCAGTACTGTTCAGCCCATTTGGAGTTATGGCACTCTAACAAAATTTGCAGTGTGTGTCAGGCAAGAACAATTTATTAACAGTTAACACTTGATAAGCATGTTAATAGGCTGCTTTAGAGGCAACAATATTTAACTTGCAATAAATTTTTGTTTTGAAAGTGTGCAACAAACATATTGGGACCTGAAGAGAGAAATGTCTAATTTGCGTGTAGTGGCTGACAAGCAAGCTGAGGTCCTACGAAAACTGAAAAGAAACCCAACAGGAGCCAAGAAAGGCAAGTCAGTGTTTGCAGTAACAGACCTTACAAACACAAACCGTTGATTCAAGCTGTAGCATTTTAAAAATAAACTAGCTATCATATCTTATCAGAATCTCATCAATTGAAGTTGATAAGCTAGACTGTATTATGGTTCCAGCTTACCCATTTTCTGCTTTTGCTTCTGTCTCATACTGGTCAACTTCACACATAAAGGTGTTGCTGATGTGTTTTTTCTTCAGTACTGTATTCTGTTCCCCTTGTGGCTTTTTTCTCAGTCAAGTGTTGCTTATGTGCACAAGGCTGAGGTGTTAAGTTTACTCGTATTTGACCTTTTACCACAACTACTTCGTATTAGGGGGGAAAAAATCTTTTTGCAAATGCAGTCTTATTTTCCCCGTACAGAATATATGAAGTATTAAACTGGCAACATTTTAAAATCAGACTTTAAAAGACTAAAATTCCCATATGGTTCTGTATTTCTTTATGTTGTGTTCAGAAAAGGTGCCTTTTATAGCAAAATGCTACACAGTATGACATTTTCTGAATGTCAGAATACTGGGGAAGCAAAACTGCCTTAAATAATTTCAAGGGTTAAATATTTTTCACGTAAAGTATTTAAAATTTCTGTGAGCAGTTCATCAGACAGTTCCTCTATTCCATACATATGTTTCTCTCAAGCCAAATGCTAGACTATCAGTCAAACTGTGGTAAAGAGTTAATTTCCTTTGTTTTCTGCTCACTTCAATTGTGGTCTATACTGTGCTCAAAATACTGGTGGAAGACAGTGAACTTGGTTACAGTGTACTGGTGACAGTCTCTGATGTCCCTGTCCATTACCAGATCAAGACATTTTGTTTCTGAACAGCTCAGTGAGGTAGTGACAGGATTCACCTCCCGAGCAGTCCCTGCCTTTGTGGTCAGCAGTGACTAATGATCACTTTGTCTCTAGTACTTGGCTGATACAAACTATCAACCCATTTTGCAGAGTTGGCTGTATTGTTACCAGGTGAGTCTGTGTTCCTACAATTCTAAAATGCGTTTGTCAAATAACTTCAGCAGAGAAACTGGGAACTGAATGAGTCTAAATAATCTTAAATCTGTCACGGTTTGATGTGATCATATAGTGTCTTTATGTCCTTACTTTTAATTTGGAGTTACCTGTCTTGCCACTACACAACTACTGATTTTTCTCTTCTCCTTGGTGAGGAGTCTCATTTTCTGCAGTTCTTATGCAGTTGTTCATCCACAGCCATAGAAGGCATTCTTGGTTGATCAGGAAACAGTGGACTTTTGCCTTTTCATCTGTAGACTTTTCTCAGTAATTTTTCAGAAGTATGTGAGAGTGGGCAGGTCTGATGTTGGTCATCAGCCACACTTGTGAATGCAGTACAGATGTGTCTGTGCTTGTACTTATAGACAAATCTTGGCTTATGTAAAATATGGGTAGAAGTGACTGAAACCTTCCACTTCCTATACCTCTTGTACTGGCTTTTTTAGCATCTACAAACCAGCTGCCATTGTCAGAGGTGCATTAAGTCTGCAGAACACATGTGCATTACTCTGTGTGGGACATGAACAGTATCAGTTGGCATGTGGATTCTACTTATCTGTTATGTATGGAGGCATTTTCCACAAATGCGTGTGTCTGTGGGGTTTTTTGGTTTGGGTTTTTGGCGGGGGGGGGTTTGTACATTTTCAATCTATTTTCAGTGGATTCAATTTTTCTTGAACCTCTAAAGGTCTGTAGGCCTCAAATTGCTTTTTACACCTGCCAGCACAAAGAGGCCAAATCCAGTGCCTTAGCATATCTTTCAGACATGACGCCTATGCTATTGGAAAGTGGTTTTGGCTGACATCCACAAATTTTAGTTTATTGTGACAAACAGAAGTTGTGTTCTTTGACCAAGATACCGGCTTCTTTTTCTGTCCCTTAAGAACTAGAGTTAAAAATTACAATTCATGCTCAAGATAACAGCTGCTCTAGAAAACTCTATGTAAGATGTGAGTTTAACTGCAGGGAGCATTAATCTACTCTCATTACATGTTTATATCGCTATAAAACAAAATGACCTGCTTGTATTTGGCCATCTGTTCAGATGTGTGTGGAAGGTACAGTTCTTCCATTTCAGGTAGATGCTGTTCTGTTTCAAAATCCCCTGCTTCCTAACAGTTTAAAACTCCCCTGGAATTTCAGATGGCTGAACATTGCAGTCTCTCACTTTACTTTTGGAAGTCAGACAGTAGTGAAGCACAGAGAACTTGTGAACACCATGTGTTTCCCTCTTACTGCTTCATGAGAATTCAGTGAGAATTCAGGTTCTGGGTGGCACGAGAACACAACTTGTTAAATGAATTGGTAGAGTAGGAAGCAGCATTCGCTGTTCTGCATCTGGCTGATTTCTTCAAGCATGTGAAAATGTTTCAGCATTCCTTCCAGTCTGGTCAGAAAGATCCATCAGTTTATCTGTGTTGAAATGGGAGTTGGGAGATATCCTTGGAGTTGGGTATATATTAGACACTGTGATTTCAGGATTTTGGGTTCATCTTGAGACTGGTGAGGGTAGTATTTGTTTGTAGCTTTCAAGCAGTTACTGAATATGGTCTGGAAACTTGTGGCTTGAAGAAACTGTGTTTAACATCCCTGCTAGACTGTAGTACATTTGGAGTACATGAAAAATGCATTAGATAATGTAATTTTAAAATCTTTTTTTATCTTCTTCCTTTAGCTGCCTCTACTGCACCAGTGCAATGTGTTGACTTGAACACTTCAAAGCTGAATTTGAGATCTGGAGCAGTTTATAAAAACCTCTCACAAAATGATAAAGCCCTTGGCAATGCTGTGTCTCCCCCTCTGCCGAGAGATGTCCATGTCCCATCAGAAAGGGTGACCCTACAGGCATGGACAGATGAGAGACCAATTCCAGCTGATGGCAGAACATTTCAGGAACACCATTCTTATGGAAAGAGCTCTCTGGAAGATAATTCCTGGGTATTCCCAAGTCCTCCAAAGCCCAATGAGAATATGTTTTGGGAAATGAAAAATAATCCAACTTTGTTAAACTGTCCAGCAGATTACCTGGATCAGTGTAATCAAAACTGTCTCCACAAGAGTTAAACAATTTTTCGAATGAACTGAGGCATTTCTGGAGTGATTCTGAATAGGCACCTTAATGCTTGAACTTTTAAGGAGAGAAAACAAATTGCTTGAAATGTTCTTTCTTTATTTTTGATTCTAGTTCCAAATCAGAAAGCCTAGTCTTCCTCTGCTGTAAATCAGGAGCGAGTTCCTTGACATTGAAGCTGTGCTGGTATAATGTAAATACAAAGAAATCTAGCATGGCCTAGATAGTCTTGTACTGCAAATGACATACATTTGCAAAAGGTTACACTGAAAAGTGAGTTTGTGGAATAAAACAAAATAATCCAGTTCTGTATTTGTTTGCTATTTGTATGTTATCAAGAAAATACTTGGTATCTGGTGTTAAAGCTTGTACCAGCTCTGAGCTTGTATTTTGACAGTGTTCTTTTTCAGAATAAGACATAATATGAAGAATTGGATTCTCTCTTCTTCCTCCTTTCAATTAGCTTTGATTCCTCTGGTTTGGAAATGCATTTTTCTGTAATTTTTAACCAAAAAACATGAGAATTTTAAAAAAATTTTTCTTCAACCTTGATTTTTATGAGGTAGTGGCAAGAGAACAATCTCCCCTAGGCAATCCTGTTTGGATTGCCCCATTTGGGGCTTGATTGTGAATTGTGAAAGACCGTAAGTAAAGCTGCTGAACACTGTGAATCCTGGAGGTTCAGCTTGTTTGCCTCAGTTCCTGCTGAAGGAAGCTGATGTAACTGCACGGTGGTGCTGCCACAGACCCAGCTTGCTCACAGTGCAGTTTTCCATATCGTGCCTCCTTTGCACAGCACCACAACTCTGACTCTCTATTTGTGTGGTGGTGAAGGCTACTAACATTTCTTCTGTTAAAGAAACAAAGCCTTAATTTAATTAAGACTTGGTGTTGTTGCATTGTTGATGTACAAAAAGGAGTATTTTTGTGGTATCTTTAGTATGCCACTGAGAACCAGAGCTACTAGAATTCCAACTACCTGCTTTATAGATTATGGGTGTCTAGGCACTACTTTTTCTTTTTTTTTCTTCCTCTTACGGCCATGAACTGTTTCTAGACACATATAATTTATGCCTTTTTAATTTTTTTTTTTGTAAACTTCTCTGCTTTGTATCTGGCTTAATACAACAGGGTTAAATGAAATGTCTTGGCTGCTCAAAAAAGTTGAAGAAAAATGCTATGTATTTTAGATCCACAATACCTAACTTGTAATGGACAGGAAGATATTTAATACTGAATATGCTATTTACAGATGTGTGGGTGGGTGAAGTATTCAGCTTCACAGATCCAGCTTAACATGAAAGTAATAAAAATTAATTTCACAGCTGTTTAGTAGCAAATTATCTTAAGATTGCTTGCAAATACATGGGGAAGCTCTGACTGTAGCACAGCCGTAGTACTGATGGGCTGTAGAAGTGTTAGGAGGGTGCTACGTGACCTGTGTGGTTCCAGACGCTCTTCCCTGCACAGTAAGTACTTCAGACAGAGCCCATCTTTCACTTGTCTATCAAAGGCAAAAAATGCATTCCAGATACCTTCTCCTATAGTACAAACAGCATACATAAATAATGTTTCCCATTCACCAGATATTGTTTTTATCTTTCTATTATCTTGCTCACGTATACTGGCTTGTCTGTGATTAATGGAAATGGTGTCAGATGCTGGAATTTATTCTGACCAATGAACACAGCTGACTCAGGGGAGTACAATCTCCTGGAAAGTAATAGAACAAAATCCCATATGCATAAAACAAATCCAAGTCACTAGGCGTTAGCTGATAGAACCAACTACCTATGTAAAATGAAGAAAACATTTCTCATGTGGCTGCATAAGCTATATGGTACCTAGTTCTAAAGTAGCTTACTTTTGGGGTTCCCCACCTCAATATTACAGAGGCTTTTCATTAAGGAATGTAATATCCAACAGGCATTAACATGATTTGTGCAATGAAGGAATTCTATTGTGTAAGATATTAAATAAATTTATTTTTGTTTGAAATTGGTTTCGCTAACAAATCTCCTTTCTGTATTTGGCACAAAATTTTTTACTGAAGTTTTAATTCCTTTATTGTGTATAAATGTTATTCCAAATACAAATAATTAGATTTGAGGTTCATCCACTTTGATTCAAGGAAAAAAACCAGCCATCTGCTGTAGCCTGCTTCAGCATCTTCTGGGAAAAGTATCCTCCTGGATGTTGAAACCTGAAGGCTTTAGTTACCTTACGCTGTGGTGCTTTGACTGCTTGTGTCAAAAGGTTCCTGGTCAGCCTGTTCTCTCCTGTCCTGTGCAAAATTAAAATTGAGCTTTTCTGTGCAGAGCCTGAGAACTTCCAGGTTTTGCATTTGACCCTTGGTTTATATTCTGTGCTTCTTCCCGTGCTGGAGAAGGGAGCAGCAATGTTTGCTGAGGGACTTGAGGAGCACTGCGGCTAACGAGGGAGAAGAGGGGACTGATGTTGGAGAGCTTGCTGCAGGCAGCATTTCCAATCCAATCACTCACTGCCATGTCCAAACTGTAACATTTGAAAAGGAAGTCCCCAGATTTGAAGCCACTTGGGAGCTTGCTGGCTGGTGAAGCATCTGTTGGTCCAAAGCTTACAATCAGATTTTGACTGAAGATGGAAAAGTCATTTAAATCCACACCACTAGTGGCTTACAGTGCTTTTTCCATTTTCAGAAGTGAAATCTTTTCATCAAAGTGACAGCAAATTACATGCAGAAGTAGCTGCAGTAACGGGGTTCTGGTGCTTGTGTGTATGTGTTACATAAAACTGTAAAATTGCATATAGTAAGGACCAAAGTTCTCAAATAATTATGTTAAATGACCCCAAGACAATTTTCACTTGAATGCAAACACTGAACATTTTAAAACCTCCCCCAACCCACCAATTTGACAATTTTTAATTTAGGAAAGCACTAACTCCATTTAACAGAAATGAAAGCCAGCTTTTGGGGCAGGAGGACGTTGTTGCTTTGCACATTTAAATGAGCATATGGCAACCTGATGAATATGTATTTGGATATTTGGTGACTTGGATGAACCTTCTAATAACTTACACGTAAACTTGCACTGTTTGGTTAATTTTAAGTATTTTTAAAATCTGATCATTTAAAGTTTCCCTGCCAGTTTTGTGGGGTACAACTGATCAGTTTTCCTCCCATGTGAACTAGCTATATTGAAGAAAGCAAAGCCCCAAATTAGCTTTGATGCACTGTCCAATTTTTACAGCTGGAAAAAGACAAGAGCAGCACGAGACATATGGTGGAGTTACAGTAAAACAATACCTGTTCCAAGTAACGAAACACAGGCCCATGTAAGTATCACATGAACTATACTAGTGGGATAAAGCAGATTGAATTTTCTTCCAAAACCAACTTGCAGCAGACTTTGACAATCCTGTGCTGAGACACCTGTAGCTTTACTGATGCTGGGGCCTGATAAAGGAAGGGCAAAGAGCTCTTGTACCTGACTGACACCTGTATTGTCTTCTGATCTGCAGACAGGCCCCGTGAAGAACAGTGGTTGCAGAGGTGTAAGGTATTTCCCTGGTTCTTTATGTAGTTTGAGTACAAAAAAGGGCAGGTGGAGGTTTGGGATGTTTTTTGGATTATTTTTTGAGGGCTTGAGAAGTCAGACTTTTGCCCCTTTCTGTAGGGAGAGTGGTGTTACTACATGCAATTGTATGAACACAGGACAGTGGATGAAAGCATTTTATTTTTTTATGATCAGCAGTAAAAGTTAACGCTAATTTTAACTTGCAGTTGCAGTTGAACCATTAAAAGAAAAAACACCCTGTGAGATCAGTGTCCAGCAAAATTAATTTAATTGTATTTTAAGATGGAAGAGAGCAAGTCAAACATTAAAATACAGTAATTAAAGTGGTAAGATGATAGTGTTTGAGTATGGCTGTTTGATCTAGGGAGAAGCATGCAAGAAACTCCCAGGTGCTTACTGTTACTGAACCAATTTTTAACTAGGTGGAATACTTACATTGGAAGTGTATTTGACCATTTTTTAATCAGCAGAGTAAACATGACACAGGAATTAATTGCAGGAATTACCTGAGGAGGAGTATGGCTGTACTAAATGTGGAGCAGAATGGGTTTCTGGTTGCAGGTTAATTTCTGGGTGATGTCTCAGACTGCAGCGGTTGGCTGTTCCACTCCCCTTTGAAAACCATGTGCATTACAAACTGCCCCCCATCTTCCCTCCGAGTTTGGGTTTTACTCTGTGAAGGCAAACTTTTAAGTAAGTATATAGCACCTTCTCCTTCCTTCCTCTCAGGTCTGCCATTTGTACGGCGCTCCCCTCAGGAATTTGAAGAGACCTTTAATACACCAAGAGAAAAATGAGTGAAAAATGGGAGTGCCTTGGGTGCTTGCCAAGTGTTCTGAAGAGGACAGATAGGCCCCTGTGCTGCAGGAACAGTGACAGATGCTGTACAAGGGTGTTCAGTGACACATCAGCCTTTGAGCTTTAAGGCCTTATTCCATCAATGTCAATGATCAGTGCCTTGCCAGGGGAGGGTTTGAAGCTGGCTGGGCACATGGTTGCCATTACAAGAAGCAACCAAGGGGTGCAGGCTCATCATACAGCCATAGTGAAAGCCTTGCAACTTTACAGAAGCTGCACAAGCACAAGTTGTAACAGGCAGGGTTAAAACTGGGATGGTAAACACTTGATAATGCCACTTTCACTTTTCAGGAGGTCACATTAGAAAACAGCAGACGCTTTTACTCAAATGTTAACCATGATGGGTGAGGGGCATTGCCACGCTTCAGACTTCGGCTGTCCTGCCTCTGCACTTCTGCCACCTTTCTATATATATAAACTACCTTGAAAACACTGGAGACACACCTAGAATAATTCCAAATTATTCCTAATTGTTTATGCCTGTGCAGAATAATAATAATAATGTGTAAGAATAATTTATTTCAAAATTAACAAAAAAGGAAAGTATTTAGGGACCATTATTTAGAGTTGCAATCCCTGACTTAGCTGGAGATGGCCAGATGAAGTATTGCATGTCTGTACAGCTTCCTGCCTCATCACCCAGAGCTGGCTGCTCTCTGTAAGTACAGGCAGTTACCATGTTTTGTATAGCTGGGAGGTGGAGGGGCTGAGGGGGTTAAGACAGCCAGGCTTCCACAGTTGTACCCTCTCATCAGTCACAAGTAACTTCTGACAAAACAAAAGCAGTTTTTAAGAAATACTCGTACTTCCAGTTCCCTGCTGCAGCACAGCTGAAGACTTTGCAACAGTACCATTGTTACATTGATTAGACTCAAGGGCTGCCTCCAGTTAACCTGAGTAGGAAGGAGAGTTTACAGCTGAGACAAAATCAAAACCGAAAGTAATTTAGTGGTATGAGTTTGTCATGTCCTAGTACTCATTCTTTCATTTAAACTTTAAATAAAAGATGTAAATGCAATTCAAGTACAGGATATGCACAAGACACTAAGAAAATGAAAGGTGTGAAACCAAGAATTCAAAACTAGGGAACATCACATTGAGGCCAGGGGTACATTACAGAGGAAGCTGATGCCTGATCCAAGGGCCAATCCCTGCTCTGAATGCATCCCAGGGCAAAGAGAGGCGCTGCAATAATCCAGATGTAGGAAAAGAGAAATAAATGGCTGACAGTACCATCCAGTACATGGAATTTCAGGCGTGACATCAATGCAGATGTGAGCTGTGGCTGTTGTTTACATACAGCCTGTATCGAAGGGTGGGGAGCGATACCTGCAGGTTCACCTGGGCTTTGTTCCATTCCACGCATTCATTCCTCCCCTGCAGTCCTGGTCACTGCACCGGGGGTCCCCCTCACCTGCTGCACACAATTTCTGCTGAGCCAGAAAAGGAGACCCCCATTGCTGGTGCTGCTGTCTGACTCAGACCTGAGTCATAGCTGAGTATGACCCAAGTGAGCCCTCAGTGCAGGCACACACCACTGGCAGCACCCAGCATTGCCCCTAAGAGAATGCTCCCTCCCACGCCAATCCTCTGGGGAAGGGCTTTTGCCAACACTTAACAAACACCCAGGCTGGCTTTCCAGAGATTGAAAATACTGCAGATTTTCATAGTGGGATAACAGAACAGTCACTGTCCTTAAAAACACATTTCACCCTCTACCTTAAATTTCCTCTTTTTAAAAATACATACAGCAAAATAATTAATTTGGAATATTTTTCTTTTCCAAAATGCTTGAGCTAAAAAGCCAAGAACATGTGCAGGACTCTGTTCCATGTAGACTATTTCAAGGTGATTAGCTTTAGAGCTGAGTGCCACTTAAGTTTGCCTAACAAGGCAGAATGGTACACAACTTTCCCGTTTGTCATTTGCAAGTGTTCCCCAGTCCTCCACCCAATCTGCTGAAGCAACATTATTAATGATTATTCAGTAAAAGGCACAGAATAAAGGGCAATGACTAACCTGCAGCATGAAGTCCTTCATATACATGCGTCAGTCTGAGCTTCCTCCTTGAATAGCTTCAGAGGAATACTGTTTGTGGTGAAACAGTATTAAAATAAACAAGTAAAATGTTGCCTCTTCTAATGGAACAGTATCAAATCCTATTCCTTACTCAGAATTTTTTTTTCTTTAATCAGGGCATTAAAGTTACCAAGTTTAAGTGCAGCCTTTCCTTGTAAAGAATTTATTTTTATTTCAGAATGCTTGGAGGATACTCCAAGATAGTTTGTAAAACTTTATATTAGTAGCTCTAGTGAAGACATTTATGCATTTGAGAGTTCTACAATTAAGCAGCTTCAAGTACCAGTACACAAAATATCCTTTGTGTGCTCTTTTTAAATTAGGGACTTGCTTTACACTTAGTTCCTGCAAGAGGTGATCTGTATCTTATGTGCCTGGTTTAGTTGTTCACTCACCTCTACCTGGAATAATTTTTCAAGTGTGGTCACTCACTCACTCCTGAAGCATGGCATCTTATTCCCTGTTCTCAAGGAAGGTCTGGATGAGATTACTTTCTCCTCTAGAGTTGAAATGGTCAGGCTGGGCCATGCACAAGCACAAGGCATCCATCCCTTCTGACAGCGTAGACTTAAAAGTGAGTCACAGTGTAGACTTAAAAATGTGTCACAGTGAAGGCACAAGTACTACCAGGCTCTCATCTGATAACATTTTGATGAAAAGAGTAATTCACATTGGTCTGCACAGCTCTTCTGCATTTGCCACCCTTCTCTTCTAGTAAGTGCATCTTCATATGCAGTCAGCTTCAGGTGATGACTAAGAGACCAACTTTAACGTATACCCAATCTGTGATCAGTTAATACAACTTAAATTATTCACCCCTAAGTTTTTATGTAGCCTGGCTCATGTAACTAGTATAAGCTTTAAATTCCAAAAGGACATCCTGGAATTGTAAACTCCAAATTGTACACTGGTAACAAAATCTCAAGTCCACATAGAGGAACACACCTTTGCAACTTCTCTTGCAAACTGTGACAGCATGCTCTAGATCTTTAATTACAAAAAGTTTTAAAATTAATTCTTAATTTCAGACGTTACTTTATTCTCCATTCATCTTATTTTGTGTAATTCAGTTAAACTCCACACAGAAGGGTACAGATGATTTAAGTCTGTTTAAATCAAGTGAAATCCAAGTTGCATATGAAATTTGAGAAGTTCGTTTTAAGTTTTAATTACACATTTGGAGTAAGCTTCTGTCTTTTCTTCTTAATTCCAGTTGCTCTGTATTCTTCTCTCTGCTTCAAATATTCTGCTTTGCATTCTTCATAGAATGATGGATCAGAATAGCTACAAGACAGAAGAATACGTATTATTTTTCTCTTGGAATATGGAACAGATATTGCATGAGTACCACTCATAACTGACTTTCTTTTCACACTCAAAGAAAACTTGTGTGCCTTTAACAGTAAAATACCTTTTTTTATAAAGTACCTAGGTGTCAAAGTTATCTTTGTAAAGTCTAAGTACTCTGTCATGATAGTGTTCTCTCTTGCAGCATAGTCCTTTTCAAGCTTCTGCAGTGAAGCCACCAAGAGGAAAGGCAGAAAAAGGGAAAGACATTTGGTATTTACGTTCAGCTGAAGAATTCATTTGCAGTTACCCTCCTCAGCATGGGAAGCTGCTGGAGTTGACTTTTTTTTATGCACCCAAGTAACTACTGGGAATAGGTTCAAGTGTATGTCTTGAACAGTAGATATGTAAGTCCTTGATATTACATTAAATTCCTTTCTCTCATAATTTTTAAAAATATAATGATTCAAACTCTATAAACCTTTTCTGTCAGAAGCATTTTGTTTAATTTTTTTTTTTTAAGGTGAAGGTACAGACAAATAGAAGTGAGTAATTCCAGCAAGTTCTGACTTCAGGCAGTTAGGCCTGAATTCTTGTTTGGCTGCACATGTTTTTTTTCATTAGTTCCTAAATACTTGAGAATAACTGTCACTAGTTCAAAGGCATTTATTTTTAATCTTAATTGCTGGTTTAAGAGAGCAGGACACACCAAAAATCAAACCAACCTCCTTTTTCCCCAGTCAAACTCAAAAAATCCCCAGCCCTTAGCCTGGCAAATTCAAGAATCTAACACTTCAGCCTAATGGCAGTGGGGGTAAATTAGGACTTCCAAAAGAGATGTTTCAATCCACCTCATCATTGAGTTGACCTCTCTTGTATCTAACAACTTCCCACTGCTGCAACTACTACTGTTCACAACAGCAGGACACTTTCAAGACAGACTTAATCTTAAAAAAACAGAAGCAAAATGAAAACAAATTTATCCTGTCTCACTAACAGATTATGAAGGAGCTTCACCACGCACCCCTATCACCACATCTGTGATGTACCAGAGCGAATAAAGGGCTACAGGTCCTCTGGGCTGCAATCTGTCACCAGATGAGTCAAGAGGAGAGTTTCTGTAGCCATGTATTCATATGGTAAATAAAATCTTGTCAGTTAGGGCCCTGACCAGCACAGTTTTAATAAAGCAAAGATACCATTTTCAGAAAATACATCCAAGTCCCTAACCCTGCACAACCCTTTTCAGAATACTTAACATTTCTAGATTAGTACAGGCCATGCACAAAAACCCAGCAAAAACTCATGAGGGACTTACTAGCCAACCAGACAGTCCTTCAGTGCTGTGTTCTCCTGCCGACACTTCACCACCATCAGAAGACCAGTTTCTTGACAGCATTTAGTAAATGCTGGGGGGAAAAAAACCAACACAAACTAAACTGAAGTTAGAAAAATTACAATAGGTGAAAAAACCCTATGTGTAGGAGGTATCAGAGCAGATCTGATTTATTATTAATATAACCATAGTTGGCCTAGATTCTCATACTGTTTGCAAGGTCTTTGTCACTTGTTTAGCAACAACACTTTAATTGGGATTCTCCCCTCATCATGTAACACATTCACACACATACTGCTGTTGCTAATACCATTTCTGAAGTTATTCTTGAAGCAAATCCATGATTCTTGTGCCTGCTTTTCACATGCTCTACTCAGGGCTATCATCTACATTTCTGCGATCATGACCTCTGGCATTTAAGAACAATGAAGTTGCTTAATGAAAGTGAAAGTACCTGGTCTGTTTTAAGGATTTCAAGACTTAAAAACAAGTCAGTAAGATACTAAAACAGAACAGCAAAATCATGGCTAAGGACATGGCATTCATCTGGGAGTAACTAAAATTATGCCTCATTGCTACCAGCACCCTGTACAGATGTTTCACTGAATAATAACCCTAGATAAGAATTGGCTGTTATTTCTATCAGGAGATTTCAAACTGTTCTGTTTTAAGAGGTCTGCTAAGAGGTAATCAGCTACATTTAGCAGATGGAAAAAAGATAGAAGGAGAAAAAGAGAAAGCTGTGTGTCCAAGATCAACGAGGAGCCAGAACAAGAACAAAGCTCCCCCCTACTGCATTCCCTTCCAGAATTCCATCAATTTCTCCTCCTCTAAGGTCTTCCTAGTAGTGATATCATATCCAGCAAATTTAGGGCATACAGAAATTGTTATTTTCTTGCACATACTTAGAAAAATTTACAGCTAATCTAGTCACATCAAAACTTAATGTTACTACATCATACAACAGGCAAATCACATTACCTATGCTCAGTGTATATGTACATCAAGACTTAAATAAACAAGAAAGCAGAGATTTGTGCCTATAAAGGCAGCACTTCTGTCCTTTGCTCATAGCAGATGCCCGCTGAAATGGGCATTAAGCAATTGTGGACCTCAGTGGAACAAAATGCACCTTCTAGGATCCTGGACACTACTGGCAAGACTTTGAGAAAGTGATCCAACAGATGCAAGCAATCCCTAGGTGAGATTAATCTGCTTGTCCACAGCTATTATGAATTAGGCTTTCACTAAAACAATTTACAAGAAAGGGCAGTATTTGCTGAAAGTCCTGATGACAGATTTAAGTGTCCTTATACTGACAAACTTTGCAAAGAACTGACTTCTTATCTACTTCAAACGTATTATTTATTGATGAACACTTAAAAAACGTGCACAAACACAGCACCCAGCGTTACACACTGGCAACTCCACCACACCCTACATGAAAACCAGATGAAAGTGTGCAGAAAATGGGTTTAAATTAACCAGTTAATTACCAGCTGGGAAGACACTGTAACCTGTGTTTAAAGGTATCTATAAACAACCACACCCAATTTCTAAGATCTATGTGTTTTAAAGTCATCCAAATGCACAAGCACAACTGTAAGGAAACACCTGGACAGCTGAAGTTTACTAAGCAGTGTAAGTTCAGAACAAGGCAAATGTGTTACTAGGTTATCAAAATGTTTCTTTGGTTTTCAAAGGTGAATCTGACATTTCTTCTGTTCTTTCCTGGGCTGTTTATCCTGACTGTTCCTACATCAGCATCTCAGAAAAATCATACCTATTAGTACATTTCTAAAAATGACCTTTGTTTTTTTCTGGGAAAAACATCCAAAGCTTTTGAAAGCTTATGGTCTGTCTAGTGACCAGTTTGATTTATACTCTCTACAGGCACTTCTTCAAGTGCTGTGCTGAGGTTTTGGGTTGGGTTTTTTTTTTGTAGAAGTAATCATTTCTTCTGGAAGCTGTGAAGTTAAAAACCACTGAAGACAACAGGAGGTCCCTCTCACTTGTTAGCTCACCAGTCTTGATTGGTTAAAGGCGTGATGTCCCAGTGAACAAAAAAAGCCTGAACTGCAATTGCCAGCATTCCCTGGCTTCAGAAGGCCCTGCCTGTGGTACGTGGCCAGGCGCTGTTGCAAAGTGATAAAACTGCTTCCAGCTGTTTAGCTTTAGCATTACTGATGCTTAACAACAGAGAGGAAGAAGGAAGGTTAAAGCATATTAGGCATCCTTATATGAGCACACAAAACTTGATCTTCTGTTTGGCAGTCATGTAAGGAGTGCAAGACAGGTTTAGTTATAGACACTTACCAGAAACCTTCCAGGAGTCTGGAGAATGTTGTTTTATTTTTAATTGTGCTTTGTCTTGCTCACAGAGGGGCAAGTACCAATCTCTTCGCTCTCATGATCAGTGACCGAACTCAAGGAAACAGCACGAAGTTGGGTCAGGGGAGGTTTAAGTTGGCTATCAGGAAAAGATATCCACCCAGAGCGTGGTTCAGCACTGGAACAGGCTCCCCAGGGAAGTGGCCACAGCACCAAGCCTGTCTGAGTTCAGGAAGCATTTGGACAATCGTCTCAGGCACGTGGTGTGATTGGGGTGTTCTGTGTAGGGCCAGGAGCTGGACTTGATGAGCCTGCTCATCCAGCTCAGCATATTCTATGATACTATGATTCATGATTCATGAACTCTTCCATGAAATGAAATGTGTCAATGTTGAGCAGCATGAAGAGTGTTTAAACTGTTGGTTTGGAGAATGATGTCAGAAATAGTGCTCAATAGTTCCAGATATCTCAAACCAAGAATTAATCTCCATCTCTATAATCCTGACAATCCTTACTCATTCTTCACTCAGGCAATATCTGCATTGTAGACCAAAGTTTCAGGACGCATAGCAAGACACCACAAAAGGAGCAGATACACAGGACCTGATTACAAACCTATTGTAATTTAACACTTTAGCAGCTATGAGGGGTAATCAGAACACTAAAGAATCCAAACAAACCTTCTTCCTGATACACTGCACATTATAGAAAGAACAGAATTCATCTTTTCATAATCTTGTGTATGAGCCAATCTTTATGACTTTAGCAAATGGCTTTCCATGACTTTACAAGTTCATGGGCTGATATGTTTTCTTTCTTCCTGCAAGTAGCAAGCTACCAAAACAGAACCTCAAGCAGCAGAAAAACTGGAGATAAATTTGGGCCAGTCTGCAAATTCACTGTGAACTGTAACACAAAAGAAAGACATGTTTCAAACAAACAATAAAAGTTATCCCCAGTATTTCCAAATACAAGCTAAATAAACTGAGGAACAGAGCTCAACACAACAGAAGTGAAAATGCCTAGTTGGAAAGGGGAAAAAGGCTTGCCCTCCATAAAATCAACCCTTTGCCAAGGCTTTTCTAGGACAGCTACATATGTCCATCACTGAATGCTCTGTGCACAGACAAGGACAGATCCACTACTGCGTCAGCGAGCTGCAGGTGCCTACCAGTTACCACGGAAACTGGCTACAGACCCCCCCTTTCACCTGCAGCAGTCATGGTTCATGACATCGTATCTGACATAGGTTACCCCACAGGCTCCTCTCCGTGCCATAGGCTCTGTCCAAGGGGACACACACGGAGAAAAGATCTCTTCTCGAGGCTACAGCTCAGAGAGACTTCACTGAACAGCCTATCACTGATTTGAGGCTGGATTTCTTCTTCCTCTTTCACAAAGAAAACTTTGCATTTCTGTTGCAAGGCAAATCCAAAATGAGTTTTGGTCACAGTTCAGAGAATTTTAAGTCTCATTACATTTTGGCCATTACAGCCACATAGAGAGATTTTAACTGTGAAAGCAAGCCTGCAATTTAGTACCTTCTCTAAATCAACCAAGTATGTAAGGACAAAAGGTAGCTTTGCCAAGACAGAGGTCTGCTGTCAACTGAACAAAAGCTGAGCGGCCATGTCTGGATACAGAGCCATTCAGTTTTGCCAGTTCTCACCTGCTCACTACAGCATGCTGGTATGTGTAGGTGATCTGCCTATGATGGGAAGACCACATTTCCAGGGACAGACAGGAGGGC
Organism: Gymnorhina tibicen; assembly: GCA_013399875.1. Classification (NCBI taxonomy): domain Eukaryota; kingdom Metazoa; phylum Chordata; class Aves; order Passeriformes; family Artamidae; genus Gymnorhina; species Gymnorhina tibicen. The sequence goes on along the minus strand of VXAZ01007128.1, from coordinate 241,224 downwards.
TTTTTGGCTGAAGCCACAGATGAATGAGTCCTTCCAAGGACTGACTCTTCAGCAGGGAGCATCTCTGGCCCTGAGCAGCTCAGGGAAGCTGCTGAGTTTGGGTCCTCCAAACAGCACCTCCAGATCTGCCCTGGATCCAAGAGCCCGATTTCACTGGGTCTCCCTATCCCAGCTTACCTACTTGGGAAAGCACGACACAGAGAACTAGGAGACATTAGATCCTGACATATGTAAAGTCACAGAACAGGAAAAAAGAGCTTTTTAAAGCCTTCTTAATTTATCTATAAAGCTGTACAGACATTCATTTTTTTAATAAAAATTCTATTCCAAGTCTTTCTATAATTCCATTCAGATACAGAATTATACAAATTATGTTGGAGGTATCAAGAATTAGTTTTGAGTGCTTGACTTAGTGTATTTGATGGTTGATTAAAAACTTCTTTAAGTTACAGAGCACTCTTTTTATTAAGGGTTCTTTGATAATTAGCTAGAAGGTTGACACAGTAAAGAACACTTTGTTTACAAAGATCTTTACAGTTCACACTAATCTTTGCTGTAAAAAACAGTATCTAAGAAGAATGATTTTCTTCAGTATTTTTAATTGCTTTTTTCCCCAACTCTGTTTTATGACTTTACGACAAGCTAATATGGGAAGCAGATGGAAACGAAGTGAAACTGGCTAACTTATCACAGAATAAAGACTGGACAAATTATTTCCCTGTCTGTCCAAGCAGTCAGACAGGCATATGCAATACACACTGAAGTATTAATTTTAAAAGATCAGATACATTACCAGAAAGCTACAACAAAGTTGGTGGGGGTCCACCAACAGATGTCCTGGTACATACAAATCCTAATTTAAAAAAAGGACATAAAGAGCCAGGGTGCTGCCCATTTCAACTTTAGAACATAGGAGTAGGTTCAAGAAATATTTGCTCCATATGACAAAAATCTCGTAGGATTTTGAGTCAAAGGGACAAACCAACATCTGGCATAAGACAGAGGCACAGCTCTGCTGAATGAAGATTATGATTTTCTTCCACCCCATTAAACCAGACAAGGTTAAATTTAAACTGTTAATCTCAGTGTCTGCAGGACTACAAACAGTGGACAACAAAAACAAGGCATCATATTTATGATGAAAGTGTTCTTTATGTAGCCTACAACACTATCCCACCCCGAAGCAGAATTAGGCTGGTCTTTTCACTGTGCTGCATTCAAAATGAAACAGTGGAATAGGTGTGTTGCACTGCTGAAGTTTCAGTTATGTGTCTGTAAAGGAAAGACTTTATGGAAAAAACCTGTTATGTCCTGCCCCAAGCTTAAAAAGAAACTGAAAGTTGTGTGGAACACCAGCATCAGATTATATTTGTAGCAGATTTTTAAAGGATTTTTTCTCTTTGCTTTAAATATTTTAAAATATTAGATACTTGATTATTTCTTTCTGCAAACATAGAAGTCTCCCTATGTGCAAAACAAGAAAAAACAAAAGTGGGACTTATCTCCAGACAAGCAGTTGCATGGAAACTGTGTTGATATAACAACACCAAGGAATCATCCTCATTACTTTCAATGTATGAACTGTTTGTAGTGTGAAGGCTATTTCTGAAAGTTCATTTTTTGCAGATTCAGATGATAAAAATACTTGGCACTTTCATATTGCCTCATATTATGAAGTGTTGTAAATTTCATATAATATTGCAACTGTAGTTTTATCAATTATAACTGTGCATCTATTTTGCAGATATGCTTGTACACAAAATAAATGAAATATTCCCCATTATCAAGATAAATTGATCCTCTCAGGTCTGGCTCTCGTTTATTTAAAGACTTTACAATTTTACTACTTAAGAGAAAGTCCTACAGAGGTGTTATCTCACCATTTATATTTTCTCAACACTTATGATACTGCTATCACACTCTTAAAATAAGAAAAAAAAAAACCAGCTTGCATCATGATCCAGACCAGGCTTATTCTGGGGTAGGTTTTTTCCCTCTGCACAGAATAAAAAAGAAATAGTTTTGTCTGGTGTTTGGGTCACTCCTTGGGCTGTACCACTGAGTGGAGAAGAGATGCCCAAGTAACAATGGGGATTTGGAGGTGATGGTAGGAGGAGGAAACAGTCCCCTTTAATATGTAAACAAGGGCAAAATTTTAAAACCTTTGTTTGTAAAATGTGTACAAAAACATTAAATGATCCAAAACATTACCAGCAACATTTTTAGGGGTAGTTATTATGCTTTTAATTTTGTATTAAGTTATAATTTATTAGCTTGTTACTTTGAAGATTACTCAGTATGCACAGAACAGATTATTGGTGCATTTAATGAGCCAGAGGAAGTAGTAGCATGAAGAGATTGTTTTACATTGCAGAGTATGAGCTATTTGATATTTCCGACACAGTACAAAAGAAAGCTTCTCTGTAGATTGATCATGGTTCAGTTAACATCACTGAATATCTAATACCTCCAACTCAATTAATTCTCACCTGATTAAGATCAGTCTGATATTCAAACTAAATCATCTCTCCAGTCAAGTAGAAATCAATATTTCTGATTTTACTTTTAAATTACAATAACAAATAAAATACATGCATCGTCAGTATTCTAGGAGTAGCCTTCCTATTCTAGCCTACTATGGCATGCATAACACAGCTGATTAAAGAATTATTCTAATTTGAGCAACAATATATATAAGACAGATTAATTTGAATAGGAGATAGCATGAAATAATTAAACGCATCTTATATAGGGCAAAGACAAAATTGACATAAAATAACCTTGATTCTTTCAAGTGAACCTCTGTTATCAGATCAAATACTTTGTCTCCACAAATATTCATTTGCTATAACATAAAAATCATACACTTTCCATTTTCCTGCTCATCACCAGCCCCCCAAAATCTGCTGCATTTCAGCTTTTGTAGCTGGAGGCATCTATCTGTCCTAGGAGAGATGATCAATACATACTAGCACACAATACAGGACTGGGGAGGAGAGAATCCCAGGAATTCAGGAATTTTAAGGAAGGGGTGTTCATCCTCCTGCCCAATCTTTTCCAGGGCACTCTCAGCATAGAAAAGCAGCTTTATCCTAAAGTATAAAGTGCAAACAGAGGATCCCCCAGCAGACCACACCATCTCTGGCACTCCAGTACAAAATGCTGAAACATCCCTTGTCTCGTGACTGAGGTGAAGGAGAGAATCATCAGGAAGGCAAATAGCACAACTGTGATCTGCAGAGGAGGAATGTTTCCCAAAAAACCCTAGAAACTGTTTGTCTAGACACAATGCCTTCGGATAAAGAACACATCTTATCAATACCCTAGAAACAAATCTGAAGACTTTGCTTTAGGGAACATTTAGAGATGAGAAAATAACATATGGAATCAGACAAAGGGCCCACTTCTCCTGTACACCATCTTTCTCAGAAGCCAGTACTAGCTGCTTTAGAAAAATGTGTCAGAAAGTCTACATTATGGAAAAACATCTTCTCAAGTGAAGTTTCTTCCTAATCCCTATCAACTGTATGCTTGGCTTATACCTTGAAGCATAAAGTTCTCACGTGCCCTTCAAAACCCTTAGGATGCCTTACACGGTGGGTCTGAACAAACAAGCATCCAAAAGAAGAGGAAGAAAGAGCGAAAACACCCTGAAACCAGAAAGGTAAATGCTAGCCTGGATTCCTTCAACATCTATCTGCCCTGGCCCACTCATGTCCTGCTAAACTCCCAACTACTCAATTGTAGTTATTTGTTTCATACCATGCATGCTTTTTTCATTAGCAGGTTTTCAAAATCCTGCTGCAAAAATTAATTGGCCTCAAAGTATCTCTCAGCTGGATGCAGAACAGGCCAAAGCAGAAGGGAGCAAAGACACTCTACACAGATCAAAAATGTTTGAGGGCTGGTTGGGGTTTTTTTCCAGAACATGTTCACTCTGTAAATGCCAACTACCTACTTAGGAACAACAGTCTCCAAAGTTTCCATGTCCTACATACATCGGTATTGCAAGGATCTAGGTTTGGTCAACTTCTTACAAAGGGCTTTTAAAATCAGTATAAGAAATCGATGGCTTATTTAAACGTTCTGGTTAAAAAATTATAAAAAAATACACAGAGTTTTTTTAAAACCACAATACCACAGCAGTTTTGGAAACTCATGTGAGGCACATAGGGATCCTCCAACATCACTTAATTCAAAACAGAAGTCATTGCTCAGATGCTGATCTTTTTATTACAGAAACATTTAGCAGTGTTTCTCTTGTTTTCAAACCAAACAATCATTAAAGACAGAATTTGTGGGGGAAAAAAGAGGATCTTAAGAAACTAGCATCAAGGAACGACGAGCAAGTTCAGGAAAGCCCAAACAATGAAGATACAGTCCCATTCCCACACGATGCAGAGGCTTGCGCTGGAGGAACCTCTCTCACCAGACTCACATGTGTTCTGCTCTTCAAAATTTGCTACCATTCAGATTGAGAATTGTGGATGCTTGTAAGAGCCATAACCAGAAACCTCAAGCAACAGCAGAGAAGCACTTCTGTCTGTCCCAAGTAACCCACATTTATCCACAGCATATCGCTGGACCTTTCCTTTCCAACTTCATAATAAGCACCAAGAAACAGAGAATGAAACTGAAAAGCAAAGTTTAAGAAAGAGAAGAATTGTTTTAAGCAAAACACATAGAACAAGCTGAGGAACGCAGCCAAACACAGTAATTCAAGCCAACCCAATCAGTTCAACTAACAAAACCCAGACAAATACTTAAAAGTGTTAACAAAAATATGCCAGATTAAAGTAATCACGAGTTAAAAAAAAGAGCTCTGAAAATAATATACACATGCAGTCTCAGGATATTTTTAGGAGCATTTAGTTCTGCCATTTGGATAAGGACAGGTCAGCTCTCCTCATTCTATGTCCTGCACACATGAGATCTGACCAAAATGTCTTTCTGCAGACAAGGAGTGGAAAGACTAAAGTTAGTTTTCAGTTTGATATGAATACTGAAAGCACACATGAAACTTGACTAGGAGAAGTGTTTTCCTAAGTAGTTACAGAGTCAGAAAATATGATTTTTAAAGAATATACACCTTAAAATGTCAGGCAGTGCTTTCCTGACTACTGCTAAATAATGGAATACTGTGGTAGACAAAATTTATTAGCAAAATACGTTTAGTCACTAGAATTTCAACAGAACTTGGACTTCAACAGCAAAAGGAGCTTTGGCAGAGATGATACAGAGAAATGTCTACTTAGTTTTAGTGCCATAGACTGATCTGATCTGGACCTGATCTGATCTTCCATCCTGGATGTACAGAGCTGTCAGCATTTTCTGTATGCATACCTATCTATGTATGTGTGTGCGTTTTGCCCCAAACACACAGAAATCTAGTACAATGTCATATTTTTTACATAAATTCCAGCAACCCAGCTTTATAAGAGCTACGAGACAAGTCCTCCTGCTTCTGACTAAGCAAGACAGGCAGAGCACAGCAGTACACAGAAGAGGGTTATGTCCTCAGAAGACACAGGAGAAGTAGCAAGGGCATAACTATTATGTATAAGGCTTTACAGTGACTACTTTGTCAGTCAAGGCAGATTTAAGTCCTCAAAGATGACAATCTGCTGGGCCATGCAGGCAGATTTTTCAGGAGAAGCAGACCTCCTTTTCTTCCTAGCGAGATTACAAAAATTTACTCTTTTAAGCAAAGTAAGCACATTGCTGTGAAACAGTTTATTTGGGTAAATCATGATTTGTCCACTAAAGAAACCTGCTTGAGGAATGTTCTCATCAAGTATAAGCATTACCTTCTCTAGAAGGTTTCAGGTAAAGCACGCCCAGCAAGCACAGCCACTTGGCTAAACTGCACCGGTTTTAAACAACTGCTTCCTTCAAGACTGACTTGATCTAATTTTCCTCCCACCCTTACTGCAGTAAGTATCCCTGACATCGAGCGTTACAGTACCAGGCGCTGGAAGAGGCAGAACTGGAACAAATGCAAGTTCCCCCATGGCTACTGTCTGTCACTGCCTGCTTTTATATAAACAAGTGCATCCAACTTGAGCTGCGCAGAGCAGCCTTGCCACTGCTTATCCTCCCGCCTCCTTCGGGAGCTGCCGAGCCACTCAGGGACGGCTGAGAAGTTAGGATAACAGATGATTTAAAGAAACAACATCCCCCTCCCTCTGTCCCATAGTGACTGACTCTTTAGCTGAACTCCAAAGTCAAAATATATCTATTTCTCAACAACAGAGCTTCACGGAGTGGAAGAAGTAACAGTAATGTCCTTCTACCACACGGTGGGGATAGAGCAGGGCATTTATATAACTCCTGAGGAGGCATTTGTCCAGCTATTCCACCATGACACCAGCTCCCAGTTACACCGTGCTGTGTCAGGGATTCTTCCTTTCCTCCCTGCCCCCGGTTCAATTTAATGGACTTCCAAAACCATGTATTTAATTCAGAGTTCCAATACCGAAGGTTGGCGGTGGTAGCAGTAATAGTAGTTCTCACTCCTCTGAATGAAACAAAATATCCTCTAAGCAAAAGGAAAACTGGTTCCAGGGTTCCAGGTGGAGGGTGGGGGTGAGATGGGGCACACAGAACAGGGTCAAAATCTCAGGTCTTTTGGGATAGAATATAAAAGATTTATACAGCTATTAAAAGAGGAAGTTACTTCACAGGTCACAATTCATCCCCAACCACCGTTCCAGCATCTCCAAAGCAGTTATCATGTACTTACCCTACTCTGCAGTACATGTTTATTCTCTTTTTTCAAAAATTACTAGCCATATGCTGGTGTAGAAGCAGTTCTTCACCACGGAAGAACTCCTGCTGAATGAGGTACTACTCAGTGCTAGTAAGGATGACAAAACCAAAATGCAAATTTTCCAGGAAAAAAAATAATTCTGCTGTGCCCATATTCTGAAGCAAATAGTGAAGAGTAACTTGACACTTTGCAATTGTGGCCATAGTGTGATAAAGTATGTAAAATTAGTTTTTAAAATGAAATTGCATCATTGACTATGAAGGCACTTAGAATTTCAGACTACCCTACTCATTTCATGATTTTGAAGAGATGACTTTAAACCACGTGACAGGAAAGCACACTACCAAAACTTAGCAATATCTGGAAATTTGGTAGTAACTGTGCAACATTTATCTTCTATCTTCTCTAAAGTGTTTTAAATAAATGCCTGCAATAACCACGTACATTTCTTCAGAGGAGAAGTTATAATTTTGAAGATAGCAAAATGAAATACTGGTAGACTGGATTTACAAACAAGTCTTTGGCAAATCTATAAAGCAAAACAAAATGCACCAGAAACTAGGTATGAAAGCCCGTCAAAAAAGAGAAACTGTTTTTCAGTGTAAAGCTTAACAGGTAAATGGCATAAAAATCTGTATAAGACCATTGACTTTACTAGCACAAATCCAGGTGTAGTTTGGTGTACTGAAGCCTCAGGAACAGTGCTCTACCTTCTGAAAGTTGACTACACTGTGCTCCTCAAGCTGTATGCACAGGGACTCAAGTTTGGCAGGAGGGGATTGTTTAAGTGCATCTATTCTGCTTGCTCCAATTATCTTGTTTCTGGTGCAAAAACCTTTTAGAGTAATACAATGTCAACACTGTTATGAAAGAACAGTAAAAATAATCACATAAATGTGGTTTCCATATTTGGAAAACAACTGAACTGTTTGTGAATTTATTTAGCAATTGTTCAAATAAGTATATTAACAGTGCATCTGCTACAAAATCATTGGCAAAGGAGATACTAAAAATTAAGACAAGGGGTTATATATACATATATATGTAGCTCCAGTATAGAAGCCATTTGTCACACTTCTTCGCATGGCATGAGGATACTTCCAGTGAAATATCACATGCCTATCCAAACAATCAAGAACTACTGTTTTTGTCAATTGCTTTCTAAAGGAGGAGACAAAGTTTGTTTCTAACACATTCAATCACGGGACCCATATCCATGGTTCAACCTGCTGTAAGACCAGAAGTGACAGAAGACCCCTGTGCATTAGTCAGTAGCAGCTGAGGACACAAGAATTTGAAGCAGCATTCAGTGGCTGGGACATGAGCAGAAACTGACTGAGGGTCCTGGTGCTGCCATTACATCCCCCTGTGACTTTTTGTCTTCTCTTTACTTAGGACTAAAAGTAAGGACCTTTCCTGGTTGGGACTTCAGTGCTATGACTGGTTGACTGTGAGTGCATTCTCCACTGGTACAATGAAATTAAAAAGAACATAATCTGGCTAAAAATCTTTCCTCCATTTTCTGGGTTTTGAACTAAATGAGTTTTACTCACTGAATGCAGATGTACACATGCCTCTACCACCATAGATTTGTCAGTATGTAAGTTTTTTCCAAAGACTTGTCTCACCTTTATTCTGAAAGAAGAAAAAACCACCCAAAAGCTAGCATATGCTGTATTAATGTAAAACCCCTAGAGGGCAACTAAGCTTCAATTTCAACCTGCATAAATATTCAGCTCCTTAACTAGTTTAGAGATTATGTAAACTATTTCCTTCAACCTTGTTTTTTTTCCCCCTCATTTAAAAGAAATGAATCCTTTTCATTCTCCGATCACATTATTGCTGCCTATTTAGTGTAAGTTAATCACCACTGCCCAACCAGAGACTGAGTCCTCAACCCAAGAAAGCTCAAATGTGCGCAAAAGAGAACAATAAAGGAAACACATGCAAAGGCTTAATTTAAACAAAGACAGAATACAAGCATATGAAAGTCTGAAATCACTTTCTTTGCATTAAAGACCTTTAACAATACATCTTGTTTATTATTCAGCTTAGTATTAATTTATTGCATGGCATCTGTTTTCTTGTACAGCAGTCTGGTTGCAAGTCTCAGATTTATGAATTGAAGTTTACACTGTTGAGATTATTTGCCTGTTTTCCCCTACATATCAAAATTTAGCCTTATATATTTGGTGACCAAAAAAAAGTGATGAAATAGGAAACAAGATGTGAATTAGTTATGAAAAATAGTTTCTTTTAGATTTTGGTCTTTAGCTAGAGTCCAGGACTACTGCCAGTGGTGAAAGTAAAAAAAATTAAAAAAATAAAAAAAAGAAATAAAAAAAGGAAGGAAGAAGGTCATTGGAGCCATAAAAGTAAAAAGCCTACATTCAATTCCAAGTGCTCTTCCCAAATTTTAAAATTGGTAACCAGTGTCCAGCTGAGCCTTGTTTGCCATGAACCAGCAGGCATCAACTGCGTTTCCCCTACTCCCATCAGATCTCATTGGGAGCTGAAAGACACTATCCTGCCAGTCCACACTTGCACAGAACCTGCAGACACATGGACGCTTAATGTCAGAGAAGGCACTAACAAACCAATGGGATTCCCAAGATATGGAAGCAACCAGAGACAGACAGGAAAGACACAGCTCAAAGGAATCCTTAGGAAATGCTTGCAAAGTCTAAGGGTTTCTACACAGCTTTTGCAGGAGATCAAATACCCAAACAAAAACTGATAGCACTGCCATCCTTGCTTTATGCATATCAACACCATGTCCCATATGCTTTGATCATGACAGTTCTCCTTCATTTATGGTCTTATCACCATTTACATGTCTGAACAAAGAATAAGAATGACTACCAGTGGAATTCACTGTACCTCATTTTAGCCACCTAAAATTTCCATGTCCTACCCAAAGCTAATTCTGCAAGTACCTTGCTGTCCTTGTTGCCTTGAGCTTTGACAGAGAAGGGGTAAGAGGACGGGGAAGAGAGAGAGAGAGAGAGAGAGAGAGAGGACTACTACTGGGATGAGATGTCTCCCACCCTACATGACTTAACCAAAAATCAAAGGCGGAGTTTGAGGAACTGACTTAAGTCTCCAAGGGTGTTCCACTTACAAGGGTTTCCTTTCTGAACGCTGCAGAAGAGGATGAAGTAACTTCCATCCCTCTTGAGCTTTGAAAGAATGCAGAAGAGAGAAGAGGAAGGCTAGACTCTGTTTCTTACTCAGATTCATCCCCTCTGATTGCCTGCAATACAACAAGCTTTAGGTGTTCATTCTGACTTTTTTGCCACAAGTTCAGCCATGGCTTAGAGACATGACGACTTGAAAACTGTTAGCACAAAAATGCCCAACTAAAACGTTGTTCTACAATCAGTTAGGGTCTGGACACACAAAAGACTTGTTACTACCAGATCTCTTTATACGGATGCCCGCAGCACACAGTAGAACCCAAACATCAGTGTACCAACCTTATAACCAAATGTAAAGTATGACATTGACTGTATTATACTAGAAACAAGGGAATTCTACCTGCTTCCCACAGAACAATTGCAGTCACTGTTACAATTTACTGTTTCTGTGAAACTTATCTGGCTGAACCTGATACCACAACCCAAACATTATTACCTTTAAGTACTTTTAACACACTCAACAGAGGTGGTTATTTCTCCTCTTTATTAGAGTGGCTGAATTAGCTTTCAGGCAAGTCAAGTCACTGCATCTCAAACATTAGGGCCACAGAGATCTGTAACATCAGGTCTGGGACAAACTGCACTGCACTGAGACCACTGCAGAGAAGAAAATGATGAGACCAGAACTGTTCATCTGAATTACTGTTGGGAGAAGATAGCCAAAGCAAAAGTTTGCAACTCTGTTAAATATCTTCCTTCTATAGAATTGCAAACATTATTTTTTGGGTTGTAATTTACTAATTATTCTCTGCCCAACAATAAATGTTTCTCAATGGTTTATGCACAGTCAGTAATTAGTATTTGCATGAATGTGACAGCAGAGTGAAGAGGACAGATTCCCCCAACAATATTTTGGTTTAAAACTGCTGAAGTTTTATAGTTACTCAACAGATGGAGCATAAAAAATGAACTTACGCAACAGTCTAAATGAAGCAAAAGCATCTTTTCCACACCATTCTCACTCCCCACAAAGGACTCAAAACTTCCTCAAGCTGTTTGGAATGCATAAAATAAAAAAAATCATCACACATACATACATGAATATGCTTTTTAATTTCCTTAAATTTGGAATAGTTTTCAAAAGTATGGGGACACCTCCATTACAAAGAAAAAGCTGAAAAACCATTAATACTATTACTCAACTGTCATGGAGCATTTACACGTAGCTAATATAAAATATTTTAAACATAGGACTTTTAATATAAGTCATTGAAGACACCAGAGAAGCTGTGAGCTCTTCTGGCACCCCATTAAAGATTAGTTAATTACTAATTAAATCTTACATTATATAAGCCCAAACAGTATATGTTCTCTTATATTCCTCTTTTCCATATTCTATGGAAAGCAATGGTTAGTTCCTGTTCATTAACTAGATACATGCTGAAGCCTACATTACGCATAAAAAAACCAAACCACTCAGAAAACACATGCAAAGAAACACGAGGAGGAAATCATGACAGATAAGAAATGACAAAGATTATTGACACCAGAGAAAAATAAAGAGTACTTTTCACCATTGGCCTCATGAATCATTTTGACTGGGCTGTCAGATTCACTGTAGAAAATTATCACCCCAAAGGCAGGAAAAAAAGTAATGAGCAACAAAGTTTGAAGTTGCAGACTGTGGTCACTCTTGTTTACTGGATATCATTTTCTTCAACCTGATAGCATGAGTTCTCCCTGTGAATTTAAATGTCTTTTTTAACATCACAGCATTAAAGATTTTGGGGGGTTGTGTTTAAAATTCTTCATGCTCCTGAAAACAACTCTGGAATCTCAGGGTTCAACACCTTCCCTAAGCCATTTTGGGGACTCTGATAGAAATAGTTTTCCAGACTGGTTACTGAACAAGTCTTTTATTTTTCTTCTTCCCTTTTGCCTGTTTAACATAAATCAGATCCTACTTCTTCTGTTTAAAGCCCTGCTTTTGTTCAGATCACTACCAGGAATCTGCCCAACGTCTGAGAACATAAATTGCTTGATATACAAAAAAAGTTAGCTTAGGCATTAAACCCCCAAAAAACTTAGAAAGCAAGAAACATTCTTTGAATGGTAAAATAAAACTAAGCACTGAAACATGCTGTCTATGGTAGCTGAAACACTAACCAGATTACAGGACAAACACAGGCATACTAGATACGGCCCCAAGAGAAGATGATGGCCCAAAGTGTCTTCTCAAAGTCCTTTCCAGACCTGCATCCCTTTTGTGCTTGATAAATGTGCGCTCCAAGGGCACTTAGGTTTGATAAGCATTTCACAGAACGGAAGTTCATGCTTTTGAAGCATACTTAGACCAGTCCAGATCGCATCAAGAAGTCCTATTTTTAACTCTCTCCTATGTCTTTCCACATTATCCACTTTCTGTACATGTCCCACATACTAAACCATAGCATTCAGAAGTTCTTTTTGCCAACATTAGCTGTGTCTCCCTAAAATAACTTTTTAGAAGTCTGACAGTCTACAGCCATAGGTGAGATTACATCTCAAGCCACAACTTTGCAGTGCTTTATTTTCACGAACTTCATGAGCATCCCATTACAGCACAGAGTATGGGACATTTCTGTCACCAGGAAACAAAGCAGGACCTGTATCAAGCCTGGCGTGCGGATGTAACAATAAATTTTTGATTTTGTGCTTCAAAAAGGACCATTTAAATATCCCTGAAGTATGTTGTTGATCTGAAAGCTTGAAGGGTGTATTTAGTGTATACTGAAGAGGGGGAAAAATAAGAACGACTAGCACCTCCTTGAGAGATTCTGGATCACGGCCAGAAAGAAAGAAAACTATAAAGTGTACAACATTATAGGTGATAAAAGTAATACAAGGAAATCCTGAATGTGAATATCAGAAGTCCAAAAAAAGGCATTACAGACTCAAAGAAACATTTCTTTAAACTCATTTTAGGAAAAAGGTAAGAAGGCAGATCTCTTAATACCATAATTAAAGTCCCAAATTCCCTACAACCATTTCAACTCCTTCCCAATACACTGGATAAATACCAAGAGAAGAATCTGTTCACTCCATCCAAGGGAAATTTTCATGCACAGGTCTTCTACATTATCTTCTTCAAAATTCCTAATATAAGTTCCTTTCCTACTCATTATCCCATCAGAATGATTACCTTCCCTCTGTTCCAGGATTTCTTTCACACCCGTAACTAGTATCCCTCTCAAAACTAGAATACAGTAGCTAAACTGCTTTTCTTGTTCCTTGATCATAAAGCCTCATGCATACCTCCAAAGCTCTGTATAGCTCTAGCATTCCTTGACCATCCCCTTTCCTATCCCCTGACCAGCTCCGCAGCTCTTGATTCCTCATCCAAAACACTTCTGTTATACAATTAGACTTCCTGTAGAGGTATCTATCCTGGTCTGAGGTAGCAAATGTTCCAGGCGCTCTTTTCTGCAGGACTCTTAAAAATAAAATTCAGAGGGACGACAATACAGGAAAAGTGTTTTATGACCTTCCATTATGTAGCCTTTACTCCTTTCTTAGGCATCAGACCTTTAAGTAGAACACTCTCCAAAGCACAAATCTCCCTACTCTTTTTCTATGCAGCACCACAGAGACAACTACTGGAAAGCAATTACAACAGCAACAAAACTAAATTTGTGGGTGGGAAAGAGGGGGATTATTTTTTGTTGTTGTTATTAAAAGGACCTGAAAAATAACGTACAAGAACATAGTTTTATTCATCAACAGACAACATAGTTTCTACTATAAAAACAACCTTGTGCATTGTCAGTGTCGTTACCACAGGACCCATTAATTACTACATCAAAGAATAAGTGCTGGAGGGACAACTCACTCAGTTTGAGCTATGCAATCTTTAGAACTGCTGTTCTACTTGGAAAAAGAAGCTTAAAAAGTGTTCATCCCAAAACAGGATGAAAACTTGAGATTTCATTGTTTTTAGGAAGCAATGAAGAACACTTAGAACAAAAAGCATGAAGAACATTTAGAACACCACATCTTGTTGAAAGTGTGTGTATTTGCCAAACTACAGTTAAAGTTGAACTTGTGTTCCCTTATTGCCTGATAAAACCTGTGATTTCTGCCCCCTTTTTTTGACTGGCTCTGCTGACTCATAACATTCTTCACAAAGATATGTATAACAGGTATAGGTCTCCAATCTACAGGAAGAAATGGAGATCAGAACTACAGCTCTCATTATCCACTGCCTCATTAAATCAAAGCATATTAAGTAAAATCCCAACTCCTATTCTGGTTTCTATTTAGTATTAATTCTTGCTGGGCTTCATTTCAATTTCTGAGATGTAGATAAGCAATTTTCTTTGGCAAATACACTCGTCAACTTCACGTGTTTTCTAAAGAATGGACAGAAGCTTTCCCCTATCACCTTATGCTGAATACAAGGTCAATACATTGCTTTTCGGCTGCCTGAATGCTCACTATTTATTGTATTTCTGAATACAAAGTAGCTACTTTTTGACCAAACTAAGTTTTATTTTCCACTGCTGAAACTAATGGTACCTATACAACGCATTCTGACTTCAATAGTTGAAAAATAACCTATTTTCTGTCTGAAAGTAACCCCAGGGTAATATTTATAATTTATATACAACATAAATATTTATACACAGGCAATGGGGATATAGCATGACCTCTTAAAAGTATTAAGATTTATTTACACTTCGTGCTAACTGTATAACTGTTGAATACAGTATCTAAGAGGGGTTTATAATCCAAAACTGCAGAGCAACTACTTAATACACTGTAAAGGACAGGCAGCTAAAATAACAGCTACTGTGAGTCACATGTACTGCCATGAACAATGCATTGCTGTGCCCACCTACACCACAGTAACACCTCACTGTAGCATTCTAACACTGCACCCACAGGTTATCACCACCATTAACAGAATGGAGCAAAAAGCCCCTTACAGAATCCCAAGTTTGCACTCACTTGCTGGTAATAAGAATAACTGACACAGAAGAATCGGGAAAGAAAACTATGAGATCAGCAAATACTGTATATAACATCTGGGAAAAGGCATTAGTAAGTGGCTGGAACGGTAACCAGGCTACCCCCGCCCTTTTGTTGGGAGAAGCACTTGACCATGTCTTCTCCACTATGGACACTCACCTCACGGGGTTCCCTAAAGACTGATCTAAATACCATTAAATACCCCAAGATCAGTAGATACAGGCAAGGCTGAATTTCTCTATTTTTATAGTTTGTGCCAATCTTACCTCACCAGGACCCTAAGACACGAAACCAGCTATTCAGCCTACCACTGTAGAGTGTACTAGTGGAGAACTGGAAATAATTAGAGCACATAAAAGCCATATACATCATTCCTGAAAAAACAAGTTTGGAGAAATTATGACAGAGAAGAGACTTTTACACTTTTCTCATCACTGGGAAAAGAATTTCCAGGTACAGAAGTCAAATGAAGACAGCAACTATGATTCAGATTTAATGGGGAGTTAGTCAGGGAGTAGTAATGTGACTAAAGGGTAGAAACAACTGATGATCCTGATGCTTCATTTCAAGTTCAACTCTTCCAACAATCCAAGGAATTATACAAAAGGACAAAGGCAATTGTTTTTTTCCTTTCCTTATACTCCCCCCATTCTGCAGATGTTAAAACACTAGGAATCCACAGTCTGGAAGAATAGTTTTCATCCTAAAACTGGATTACCAGCTAAACACCACAATACAATAATTGTATCTCACCGTAAGAGCTGTAAAAGAAGCAATGCTATTGTTCCAACTTTCACCAGTTAGCTTGGTGAGTGTTCTTGTCATGAATATTACTACCATGTATTACAATAATCCAAAAACACACAGGCATCCTCTATTTAAACCAGCATTTGTTAAGAACATGTAATTAATCCGGGCTATGTTAATATATTTATCCTGGACAGGGAAATCAATTTGAAATTCAGGATCTTAGCTGGAAACCAATAAAATCTGTAACTTGAGAAAAACAAATTGAAAGACTGGACAAAACACAGGTAACCTCTTGAGGTTCTCATCTATGAGCTCTAAACTACCAATATCACTTTAATATCTATACATAAAAATCTCTACCAGGTAAGAGAATCAAAATCAAGACAGGACTTGTAAAATATGGCAACCTGGCTGAAATTGATATTCATTAGAGTACTCTTTGCATGAATAGGAGCATTTGGACTCTGTGGTCTTTATCAGAGCCCCAGCTGGTAATGGTTGAAGGTTAATGCCTTACCCCATTCTGTTCAATTTTCTGTCCTAATTAGTCCTCTAAATCTATAGCTGTGAGCACCAAGTGTCTGTGCTCAAAAGAAACTAATTAATGCTAGCAAATTAGATCAAGTCCAAAGATCCAACAGCCAAACTCTTAAATGCTCCTTGTTAATAGGAAGTGTAGCTGTCAATAACTGCTGTTGGTGGCTATAATGAGGCCTCTTTCTTTCACTGAAAGTGATTTCATTTCTCTTTGTCCCTGTAAAAGCTGTTCCATTCCCTAATAAATAAAAAAAATAAAAAAATAAAAAACCCCACACAACTAAGTTGCAGTGGTAAAGCTAGCAGTCTGACCCATTTCTTGCCATCAGCTGGGTTGAAATGACATGGAGGGGGGAAGAACAAAAATAATCAAACAGGGCAAGTTCCCTCCCTGAACATTTTCTCCAAAGTCCAAAAAACTAGTTAGAACACTGAAAATTTCTATCACCAAGCATGACAATATGCCCTGATATTTCTTTTCTATAACTTTCTATAAATAGTTTAGGGTAGTTAATGCTGTTATCATTCACAAACAAACAAACAAACAAACACACACATCTAGAATCTTGTTTCTTCAAATTCTAATTTACATATAGCTGTTCTCTCTGCCCAGTTTGTTGGAGCAAAGCTCAATATACCATAATCCCTCTAGAGATTGTATTAATTCACATAGTTAAATGTGATGAGAGTAAATGTTCATTGGAAATATATAGCACTGAATAATTTTTTCCAAAATAAAAGCTATTGTGTGCAAACAAGAACATCATATTAAAATTCAGCATCTTACTCTTGAGGAACGCTAGCTGGAAAAAAAGCACCCAGTAATTTACTACCAGTACTAAAAACAACTATCAAAACATCTAAAATAATTTAAATAACTGACAACTGCACAACACATATAGCATAATGTAGTATCAACAGCTTTATACAGGGTCATGTGGTCGCACACAATATGACGATAATATACTTCAATATTCAGATAATAAATACAGCAACAGAGGACAACAATTTTCTTCTATTCTCCACCTGCTGAATTGAAACTTTGTCCTCAAATTATACTAACCTTCCTCTCACAAAAATGAAGTTGCAGATATAATGCAGCATTCTTTTTTCATCCTCATACGAAAAGGCTATTGTGGTCATAACAAATCTATGATTCCTCCCATGTAACCTCTCAAGCTTTCCACCAAACTCTGAATTATATGGACATCAGCACATGTAAGCAATTTCTGATCACAGCAGCTCAATCTTAAAAAAGGTACCAGCAGCTGTCACATTAACTGATTGATTTTTATCAGTCACTTGATCTTTTTGCTTTGGTCAATTAGAAGATCACTGTGTTCCCAGATACTGCTAAGACATGTGAACTTAAAAAAAAATTGCTAAGGGCTATATTTTCACAATGAGGCAAAGTGGATGAGCGAAGTTCAGCTGTAAATGGTGACTTTAGTTTTAATTTGCTTGAAGCCAAGAAGACTCATCAAAATTTTTAAATAGAGCTGTCATGTAATTTTCCTCTACTATCAGTCTTAGCATCTTCTGGTGTTGGAACTGTAGGTACCAACAGGTTAATCCTCCCTCAGCATTCAACAAGGGTTGGCAGCAATTAACAGAACTTGGCCTGCAATACCAAGGAAAGTGAACAACATCAAGCAAAATTTGCTACAGATTTCACACATTTCATTACCTGCATTTCTGACAGAAAGTATATGTAAAAATAATTTTTTTTTAAGAAGAATATCTAAAGGTGTGCTTGGGCATTTAAATGTACAGCGCCACATGTAGTTCAATCAGAAATTTCTTTGGATTTATGGACCTTGATATGTCAGGTGTAAGGGTCATGGTCTAGAGCAGGTGGCCCCTACGGGGACAGAGATAATGTCAGTGACAGGACTGTTGAGTAACGGCACATTATCAAAACTCTGGATGACACTGGTCATGCTCAACTGTAGAGAAGCCTGCAGTAGTGTTGCATCCCATCATCTTCACTAAGTATCAACACGAGCCCTGAGGAGGAGAGGGCTAATGGGAAGTCTGGAGAATGGGAGGAGGGTGGTTGCCTGGAAATGTCCTTTTCCAGCCACACTTTCCCAACCATTTTTTAAAGCCCTGCCAAGTATCATGAGATTTTTTCAGCAATGCGACTCCAGTTGCTTTAATTACACAGCTCCTACAGACAACAGAATGATCAAAACAGTGTTCTCCAGTGAAGGTCCTCAACTTGGCACAAGTTAGAAAAATCTTCCTTCTGTCTCCCTCATAAAAATTTTAAAATAAATTAATAAAATTTTTTAAAGAACAGAACAACTTGTCATCTTGATCAAACGGATGTCTCTCACAATATGCTTCAAACAAGAAATGGCTACATTTACTTCACCATCTTTCTAATGGCTGAGTTGAACTATCTATCCCTGTATTCACACTGAAAAGCATGTAGTTCCACTTCCTACTTGAATCCTTGAACCTTACAAAGGAGTGTCAGTTACAGAAGATGTCTGCAGGTCCCTCTTGGTGACCTTAAAGGCCCAAATCCAGATGATGTACCAGTAAAACACAACAAAATTCAGAGGAAAAAAGTTCAGAACTCAAACCCCTTGTCTCTGGAGCAAGTTGTTCTTCTCTCAGAAAAAAGAGGTTGTGAGGTTTTGGAAGGTGGGCAGAAGTGCTTTACAATACAACAAATACACAGAACGTCTATAATAAATATAATACAGAATTAATTTCATGACTGACTCAGTGACCCAGTAATTTCTTTTTGGGATCTCAATTCAAGACAACTTCTTCAGACTCTAAACCCACAACATCTCAAAGTCAGTCAGCTGTTTCTATTTTCCAAGTCAAGTAACCCAAAATTAAACCAAATTAAGCCGACAGTCCAAGTTCATGTATTTCCGTTACCAAAAAAAACCCCATCAAGTTCAGTTTCAGAATCTGTAACTTTGAACAGCAGAGTAAGTCCTCTTAAGAAATGAGACAAACTTTTCTGTAGAAATGATTAAGAATCAACCACAGCTCTTGCAGTTTTTTCCGTGACTGTCCCTAGTTTTAGAGCATGGAGTCATGGAAAGCAAAGCCCAGCTGGATGAAACTACAGAACTTTTGATGTGCTAAAGGTCACCATTCTGATGAAGAATGCTAACTCCAAGTTCCTGAAATTTGCTATGATTTTGCTTTGAAGAAGCTTATTCATATTTAAATTTTACAACTGGAAATTAAAGCAAAACAGGAAAACAGCTTGCTTCAGAAATTATTTCATAAAAGCAGTATGTGAGGGAGGCAATGGCTAGTAAATGAACCTTTTAATTACTTAGGTTTAAAATGCCAAGGACATGCTGATACAGAAACATATCATTTAATATTATTTCAGGCAAATTCATGCTACAGTTTGTGAAAATACAGTGAAACATTCCCGTATGACAATGTTGTTCGGGTTTTTTGTTTGCTTGTTTTTTGACACTTTTGCCCACAATTTCACATACACACATACAGTGCATGGATATGAACACAGTAAAACATATTTACATAATGGTCACAGAAAACTGACTAGTGTTTCCCAGAAAGCATGTTAACAGAATTACTACCCAAGTTAACAAATTTACTAATGTATTCATTTTCACTGAAAAAAGTGCTTGAAAATCTTAAATCACACAAAAATTATTCTGAAACGGAGAGGTACAAAATTCTAAAGAAACATGCAGCACACGCAAGAACGTACACTGAAACAATCTGAAAATAAAGTTGTAAGCAAATTTAAATAATCTAAGTAAAATGAAATATGACCAGACACAATACTTAATTGTTCTTAAAAATTACCAGGTGGACATATTTTCCATGGTTATTTCATCCCTAAGCCATTTTGGTAGGTTAACAACCAAGCACAGCAATGAGCAACCCGTTTAACTGTGCACTAGGGTAGCAGGATCACTTCTTAAGTTAACAAAACCTTTACTTTTTATTTATTTTTGTAACCCTTGAGATTTCTTTTCCCTGGACAGCTCTGGAACACGTGCTGGACAGGCTGTCATTACTCGCATTATTAGCTGTGATAAGCACACAGCTCTAGGTGGTATAGCTGCAGGCTAAGGTACCGGGCTGGGTACAGATGGACCCCTGTGCTCATGCAGAGCACTATTGAATGTATAGGGGCTCCCCATAGGGATACATGTGAACCCAGCCTGATCAAGGCAATTGTAAAGGTCCATACTTGTGGAATAGCTTTATTTCCTACACTACCGATGCACTTACCACAATTTCCTAAAGACAAAAAGAAACAAAGGTCTGCTAATAGGAGTTTCTAAAACATAAACTTAAGATAAAGCAGAAAAATCCTACATTGAGAGCAAGTTAAATGAGTATCTCTGCCCTCAGTGTAAACAACTCCATTTCATCCATGTGTGTACACTCGACAGCACACAAACCAAGTCACAGGAGCTTTGATTACTTAATTACACAGCTTATGTTCATAGTTTATAATTGTTTACAGCATAAAAAGCATAGCCTATTTACTCTGATTAACACCTATCCCTGTGTACTAACAAGACAAATTTATTCCAGGAATAATCTCACAATGGATTTATGAGATGATAAATCTACTGATCACAAAACTGCTTAAGTTTCATTTCCCATGGTTTGGTCTCTCCCCTCCATCCAGATAAGAAGGTGTACAACTTTTTACAAAATAACTGAAGTTATGCTACCACCTTTTTATTTTAATAGAGACATCAATGTGGGGTTTTGTTTGCCTATTTGATAAAAAAAATAGTTTCAGAAATACTCAGTTTTCACTTCTAACTTTCACACAATTTGATCAAAGCAGGTTTACAGGTGACAGAGGAATGACCGGGAGATAGATGTATCCACAAACCTTATTTTCTTAAAGATACACAACTAAACTCTATACAGGAGAAAGAATGAAGAAATTATAGCTTAGCCTAACATCACAGAAAGAGAAAAACCACAGCATTTGGCTTTAAAATTTATAGAGGGAAAAAGATGGAGAAGCTGCAAGGTAATGGTGCACAGCTCACAGCTCAAGAACCTCCAATATTGGTTGCTGCCACAGAAAATGAAGATGCTAAAACCAAAGTCATGTTACAAGCCATATTACACAGAGAAAGTTCAGAGGAGAAAAACACATACACACTGTCCCTTTGGTTAACCTCAAACAATATTATACAGATAGCAAGCTCTCAAAATACTTTTAACTGACATTTTCTTTCAAATGACCCACATTACTACAATTGCTTTTCATCTTCATTTTTTTCCCCAAAAGATATAGAGTTCAAAGTAAAAATGATTCAACTATTGTTCAAATGAAAAAAAAAAAGGTCTGTTACGTCCTTCTGGCAGCACTTGAAGGCACATGTTACATGATGCCACTTTCCTTTAGCAGATATTACTGTAACACTACTTTACTATATTTTTTGGAGAACCTATAAAAGCAGCTGCTTAAAAATACACTCATCCACTTTACCTAGACTTGACTCTAAACCTAGTGATAAAACTCCAGAAAATTCCTTTGAAGTTTCTTAAATAATAGCGAAACACAAAAAACTACATGCCATTGGGGAAACAATTGTTCTTCCTGCCATGGTAAAAGTCACTGAAATAATTCAGGGAGAACAATATGGCAACAAACTAAAATGCACTCCTTTGTCAGTAAATACTGTTGGAAGAGCACAGAAGACACTGCTGAAGATTTGAAGAAACAAGTGTGAAAACAAGTTACACAGTGTGGGAGGTTTGCTATACAGTTGAGTGAAAGTACAGAAGTTTCTAACTTCTCTCATCTTGTGTTATTTGCATTTCAACAAATGAAATGCACAAAGACCTTTATTTTTCTTGTGAGCCACTGAAGAAAAGATGTACTGGAGAAGATCTATTCTCAACAAGAAGTGGCTTCTTGAATAAAAAACAATGTATTATGGAAAAACTGTGTAAGTGTAGAAAATGCAGCCACTGATGGAGTGGCTGCTTTGACTGAAATAAAAAGGGGATTCCAGACTAAGGCTACAGAGAGAGCACTGCACATGAAACTCCTTCACTGCACCACTCAGGAGTGAGCTATTGCAGCAAAGTAGTTGGAGTCAGGAGTGCACAAACTGCTACAGGATGACATCAGTGTTACAACTTGACAAAAACAAGCCCTTCAAACAGTGGCATCTTTACAAGACATTATAAAGAGGTGGGGAGGGGCCATGAAAATCCCTGGCACCATGCAGAGGTTCGTTCTCTGGATAACTTGTGGCAAAGTGCTTAAAAAAGTTGTCTTTTCTAAAAAAAATGTGTCAGGTTTGACAAGTGCTCCAAATTCACCGACCTTTTCGGTGATGGCAAGTGGCTGTGAGCAGTTTGCTACCTAGCAGGAATTTCCAAAAACTAAACATTCAATGTGTCACTTCAAGGTGAAGGTGTCATTTTAACAATGAGTAAGAAAGTAACTCCTTTGCAAAAGAAACTTGTGCTTTGGAGAAAGCATTTTGAAAATAGGTATTTGGCTATGTTCACCTAATTATGTAATTTTTGGTTTGGTTTTGTTGGTGAACAAAATGTGTCACCTACAAAAACCTCCTATACCTGTACACTTTAAAAGGATATAAACAGAATTCTCTGACCTGTTAAAAATCTTCCCAAGGAGAGTTTTAGGGGGTTGAAAACACTGAGATGCAACACCTTCTCATTAGTTTGGAAGAACAACTGATTGACATCAGGAGAGAGGATCATTTATTAGCCCAGTTTCAAGCAAAACCTTTGCAAAACTTCTGGATAGGACTGAAAAATGAGTATAATTAAGTAAAATTTGGTAAGTGCAAGCAACTATGTACTTCTTCCATGGGGCTCTATGCATCTCTGTAAGGTATCTTTTTCAGGCATGACACCCATTAACATGAAGTATTGAAATAAACTGAACTTAGAACCAGACATTCAAATTCCTATATCACAGTGTTAAAGATTTTAAAAATTATGATGCATGTTCAGCCATATAGATCTCAATAAAAAGTACAGTTATGAATAGTAATCTTTTTAGATTGATAAATAGGTTAAAAATATTTTAAGTACTGTTTATTTCATCTTTATCTCATCCTTTTTTAACTTCTCATGTTTTATAATGTACGTAATATGGGAGTACAGTGATACATTTACCTAATTTATAAATGGATATACCTGTACTGGGATTGTGCAGTCAAAAATTTTTTCACTGAAGGGGTGCATGTACAGAAGTAGTTTAGAGAGCACAGATCTGGATGACTGGATGCAAATGCCCTCTGCTGAAAGCTGACACTTATACAGAGCAAATCTGTGGCTTTTCATCCGTGCTTACAGCCCTCTCATAGCAGCATTCTCGGCTAACCTGTGCGTAAGTAGCTCTCAGCAGAGGTGGTGGTACCACTTTGAAGAGTTATTGTCCAGTACTCTTCAACAGAAAATGAAAACAGAAGTGCACTGCATCACCCTATTTCAGCATTTGTCTAGTAACATGTATGTGTTTATGTGCATGGGCCATTTCAGTGCTGGGGCAGGGACAGGATGCAGTTAGTTGGAAATATTTAATCAAATTTATTACAATGAGAGACGCCTTAACTGCAGGTTTACATGAGGCAATTTAATTTACCTAAGTATTACATACTACATACAAAAACACAGTAACTCTTACGCTGCTCTGCCACCACATAGTCCAGACTGAGATGTGAAAAGTTTTGTATTAATCATACTAAATTCTTCAGCCCTTGAGAACAAGTCATTTTGGAAAAGAGTCCACATCACCAAGCAGCCAAAGCCAACATAGCAGATTTATATGCTTAAATACTGGTTTCACAGTGAACTGATAAGATGCAGATCACACATATTAATTCTGTGACTACATGATTTCAAAACGAAGGATTATATTCAGGGCACAAAAGTGAGTACATCTGATCTCCTAATGAATATTTGACTCTTACCTTGCACCTTATCTGAACACAGCTCCTTGGCTCGATCCCTCATTATTTGTGGTATCAAAACATCTTTTTCTACATGTCTCAGCTTAGAATTTTCTGCAAGAGTGAAAAGAAGATAATTTTGAAAAAAAAAATTGTTATGTATCCATCAGAAAAAGTCAATCTAAAGAAATAACACAGCATTGTTTATATAACATACACGAGTACACTGAAACTCACGAACAGCAGCAGAAAGTACCATGGAAAGACCACATACATCAAAAGGATGGAAAGTCAAAAATTTGCTCAGATACAAACATGAGCATTATCTGAATATTTCTACTCTGTTTAATGTGCACAATGAACCAAAAATAAAGAAGCAAGTTCTGGCAGCGCATTCAAATTTCTGCTTTACTACATAAAATATCTGCATACATACAGCACAGCAGTTAAATACCTTTATTTCAGGATACTAGTATTTTTATACAAACATGATCTGTATGTACTCTTTTATTCACTGACACAAAGCTGAAAAACATAGCACATACTAGAGCACAACCTAGAATTTGTATGGCTACATGGAAGACTTCAGTTCTTCAGAAGAAAACGAAGTCTCTTCAATGGAGGATCTAGGAGCTTTTTCACTGAGAAATCCAAGTTAAAAAGAAGAAATGCTGCTGCCTGATTTCTATACTTAAAAGTACAGTTGCAGTTTGCTTTTGGTTGTCTCCAGAATTCTCTTGAGTAGAGCTAGTGATTTAGAATAAACAACACAGACCATTAGGAAAAAAAAATGCTATTTTTCCAAATCCACTTTCTTCAAAATGAAGGGATGAGAATTTATCAAGGACAGTTTTTTACTTCTTAGCTTCTGAGTTTAAAACCCTTTAAAGGACATTTGCTCAGAACACTGTATAGTCCAATGCAGTTATACCAAATACCTGGTTTTCATCTTCAAACACACTGTTTATTGATCCTTTGATGTTGATATTACATTTCAGAATAGCATCAGTTGGGATGCTCACACTATGAAAACTCTACTGTCAGATACCGTCAGTTATTTTGGGTGACAATCATTTCATTTTAAAATTGGTTATTAAAAAAAGGAGATGAAGAAAAGGTAAAAGTGCAATGCATTGAAACGAAGGAAAGAAGCAGGTTTTAAGTTACCTACAGCTTTCAAACACTCTATTTTTCAGAGCATTTTTGGTTACTTCTCCATAAAAAAATGACTGAAACTAACATTAGTCATTCTTAAATCATCTTTTATTGCTAATGCTAAGAGATTACATTGAGATTACACAGTATTGCATATGTGATATTACTAGTGGAATCTGTCAACGAAACAGCGGAATACAATGAGCAATATACAGAATCCGAATTAAAGACATTTCTCCTCAAAATATCTTTCTTAACATTTCTAGAGCAGGAAAAGAAAAAATCTATTCTGTACATACAACAAAAACACTAAAAACAAATAGCTCATGACTTAGATTTGCTTCCATGCTCTGAGTTTCATGAGATACAATAATTAAAAATATCCTTCATTTTAATTTTCTGCAGAGTATCAGTGCAATTATTGTACCAAACACTTGGTACAGTGCATAGGCTACAGACAACACAAAGCTGTCAGAAAACTTCCAAGCATGTTTTGTAAACAGGACAAATCAGTTCAGCTGAATGACATGGCAGGAACTGGCACCACTGAGCTACATGCCTCAGCTCTACTCACTCCTGTCAAAGCAAGCTGGCACTGCAGCCTTCCTGCCCTCTCCCCAGCCCCTATGATGCTCTTTTCCCTCTGCCCACACAAACAGGCTCAGCAGCCTGCAGTGAATGAAAGGGGAAGCTAATTTCATTTAAAGGTAAATAAATTTCCTGTTAGGCAATTTTTCAGCTAGATAAATTCTCTGACCCAGTTCACTATATAACTACAAAGCAGCCCATACGAGGGAATTCAGTGCGACTAGGACAAGAAGAAAGACTGAACTGTCATTGAGTACCACTGGCTCAAATTACAGCCTAAATTTCTGCTCCCCACACTTTCTTTTTCTAAACGTAACTTGGCTATATTGCTGCTTGGAGTACGCAGAATGACCTACAAATGCAGATACAGTTAAGCAAGTGGGTTCCTACCTGTCACCAAACAAGAAGTTTTATGAGTCCCCAACTGCCCTCACTCATCCCCATCACATCAGCATTATTATGGACCTAATCATGCAGTAAGTGGGCAGGTCAAAACAGAAAACTAACTCAACTACATGTAAAAAAGTGCTTCTCCGCTGATTACTTTGGAGTAATTAGATCTACTTATCTACTTCCCATAATTAGCATCATAGAATATCCTGAGCTGGAAGGGACCCACAAGGATCATCAAGTCTGACCTGTGGCTCTGCACAGGTTCCACTTTTATACCACAGCATACATGGAAATGTAGCAGAGAAGAGAGAAATTTTTAGGGCCTGGGAAGAGCAGCTGGGCTTCCCCCGCTAGCAAAGCTGGCTGCAGGGAGCATCCACGGTTTTCACAATGACAAAGCACAGGGCTCCAGTGCAAGGATCAGCTACCCCTCTACTGACAAAGAGAAGTGGGTAGGAATGCAACTAAAGGCTAGAAAGGAAACAAGACACAGGGCTATCTGGAAAAAAACAAGCAAGCAAGCAAGCAAAGAAAAAGAAACCCCAAAAAAAAGACCTCCCTGATAGCCCCGAACAGTCAGAAAGGATTTTCAGGTTTTCTTTCGGCTTACGCACCAATTTTCTGTTTGATTATTCAAAAGAAAAGGGGCGTAAGACTGATAGCAAGGAGTAGCGCTACTGGTGTTAACACTAGCTCAACCAGAACCATGACAGAATTGTGCTCCAGGCAAACTCCTTCTTTTTAGTCCCATGTTGTCAAGTCTGCGGAGGCTGAAAATGTAGGAAGGAGAGGGCACACCAGGACACTGGGCAGCATCCAGCAGGAAGAATGAGAAGAGAGCTACAACAGTAATTCAAAGGTAAGTATTCAACAGTATAAAGAAAATGACAGTAAAGACTATTTATAAACTCATCTACAGTTTTTAGAAGAATCTCTCTTGAGAAGTATCAGTTTTAATTTTTTTTTTTATTTTACAAATGTTTGTATTTACATGATTTTGCTTTGGTGTTTTTAATTAGATAATATTCAGTGCTTAATAACGGTTGGACTCGATGGTGTTAAACCTAGCCTAAGTGACTACGAAAAGCCCAAACAATTTTAATTATCTTATACTGTCTAAGTTTCAGGCTCTGGGTGCAACTCCCTTTCCAAATTGCTCAAATGCAGATGTTCCATTTGGGCAGTACTGTATTTACTTGTGAGTTTCAACTGTAACATCTTAACTATTTGAATATTCTTCCTTGATTCTATCTGTTGCATTACAATTACAGTGTTTTTCCTTCAACAGTCTTAAAACACTTTACTGAAGTCATTATCCCCAGCATTTATACAAAATATTTAAGGAAAATAAGGCACAAATATTAAAAACAGCAGATACCAGCTAAAAAAAAGTGTTAATGTGCAAAGTAACTGCATTTCTGATACCGACGTACAAGCACTTGCAAGATCATCATCAATCCAAGCTGTTCATCTCTGCAGCAACATATATGGCAAGAACTTTCAAAGATCACCACCTCAGGAGCAAGACTTCATCGAAAACCATCAATTCCTTTTACCTTTTTTCAACTGTATTACAGTTTCCAGAATAAGTACGTTTTTCCCCTTTTGAAAGTTCGCTATTCTTCACTAAGAAAAGTAATTCTTATTCTAATACCAGATTTCCTGCAGGCTAGTCCCTACAGAAGGATGTGCATTTCAACAGTCTTACTCCTGTTTTATTTCATCTTGAAAACATTATTCCCAGACAAGTAAGAAATACATTTTCCTACAGTCTGCCTTCTGCATTGGAAAGGTGATATCTTTGGTTCCCACTCACATCCTTCACTCACTTTTCCTAGTCTTCTTGGTTAGCTGTTTGAAGAGATCGTGGCCTTTTACCACAAAGTGAACCAACAAGAGCATGTTACCCCTCAGCTTCCAGAGGGCCAGATAAATGTTAGCAGCAGCTTTTCCTTCTCCCTCTGCCAGCCCAAACTCGGGCACGTTTATTAGATCAATTTAATACTCTGAGATTTTACCCTTACCTTACTTTCTGATAAAATTTCCAAGTACCATCAAACATTACAAGGGACAGATGGATGAACACAGCTAATCAAGTAAAGGCTACAAAACAAGACTAAATACTATTAATACTAAAAACTATGTATTTTGTAAAAACATACATAGACATTAGCCAGAATTAAAACCAAATGCAGGCTTCCAGGGGTTACAGCTAAGTCACTAGCTCCTTGAAAATGTGACTAAGTCTACAGGCAAGGAATCTGTGTGATAGAACTACTGAATGTTTCCTAAAACTGATCAGCAAATTCCAGAATGCTCCTCTTGGGGACAAGGAGCAGAGGGGAATATAAAGAACAGTTAAAGAAGTTACAAGCTTGCAGGAAAAAAAAAAAAAGACAAAAGGGGAGAAAGCTACGGAAAAGGGAATACCTTNTACTGAATGTTTCCTAAAACTGATCAGCAAATTCCAGAATGCTCCTCTTGGGGACAAGGAGCAGAGGGGAATATAAAGAACAGTTAAAGAAGTTACAAGCTTGCAGGAAAAAAAAAAAAGACAAAAGGGGAGAAAGCTACAGAAAAGGGAATACCTTTGTAAAAGAGAAATTGTTTTCCCTAAAAACTCAGTCCAGTGTAAAGAATCAAAAGAGAGAGATTACTAAACTGGGAAATAACCCTCTTCACCAAATCACTAAGAAACATTTAAGACCTTTTTTTTTTTTTTTTAACAAATAAAATCTGTGGGTTTTGGCAAACCTCAGTGCCTGTGGTTCTCTTGTTGCATACAATATGTAGGGCACAAGACTACAGTTGTAATAATAGCCTTCTGTGGTTGATCAAAACCCTCAGCTGCAAAAGCTCTTTATTGCCGTGGAAGGCCAAGGACCACAGCTGGTCTGTTTAATAGTTTTTGTTATTTTTGTAAAAATGACCAAACCCCAGAAAACTAATATACATCAAGAGGAACAAGAACATCCCAACCACTAAAACACATCAAATTCACTCTGTATGGAAGCTGGGAAAACAGATGACAAATACTTTCCTGACTTTCTAGCCTCTGACCAAAGGACCAGGATGGCCTGAGGAACAACACGAGCACAATGCCACAGGCAGCAGACCTTTAAGCTTTAAGGGGAAGAGGAGGATGAAATACAAAGTTTCTTTACAGTCCTAAGAACAAAAGGGACTGTAGCAGCTTTTCGTATTAATTAGAAGACTACTACAAGAAGAGGAAAACAAGACAAAAGCTTTCCTAAAAGAGGGTCCTGAGAGAAGTCATATCATCTCCCCACTTCATTCAACACAGCTGGTAACTGACTTACTCACCCTTTACTACATCCTGCTGGCAGTTTACAGCTCTGCTTTCACGTCTCTCATGACTTCAGGTAGCAGGGACATAGATTACTCAGAAAAACTGAAATCTACTCTACCCAGATACCTTAAGAAGCCTCACACTTTCTGCATCCAAGAGGAACTGAGTCAGGCAATTCCAGTGATAGTCTTTGAAACGTACATGTCTAGTCATACAACCTATAATTTGGATTTTCTTGGTTATTTATTTATCCACTATCAAAAAATGCTCAAAATAGTACTTTAAATACTACTGCTTTTTCATTAAGAATCATAGCATATATGAAGAACAGAGAAAGTTTTAGTAACTTTATATAATTTTAATTAGCAACTCTAACACCTCATTTTTTTCTCGAAATCCCAGTTCTATCAACTTTTAAACATCAGTTGTGTTATTTGCTAGCAAAAATGCTGTAGAAAGTTCAGTCAAGGTTCAAGAATCCAAGTTAAAATACAACACTCCTCAAAATACATTGATTTTAAAAACAATTACTTTTATTATTTTGGGAGCTTGGTTAAGAAATGCGGAGCCATAAAGGGGACCTTCTTTTTTAATGCACCTTACTATTTTTTTCCCACCAGCTATCATCAAAAGTAAGCAGTTGTGAGTAGACGGATTTCTAAGATGCCTTTCTTTTTTAAGCTAAGAAATAAAACTTGAAAAAGTATCAGTGAGAACTTCAGCACTAGAAAAAGTAGAGTTACTAAAGTGAAAAGGGAAGAAAACCAAGGAGATACATGCAGAATTACCATTCTTTAACCTACATTAGAAGAAAATCTCCATTGTAAAGAAGCAGAAGGTCTTATTTTCATCTATGATGAGTCTATTAAAACTTGAATTTAACAGCCATTCTGTCATTTCTTCCATATGCAGACCTATAGCATACACAACACTTGAGATGGTTTGGAGAATGAATAACAAGTTTATAACTAAGTTGCAAAATTGCTTTAATTTAGAGGATTCAGTTACTCTTCATATGACTTGGTAAAAATTGTTTGTGTGAGGTAAATACTCCATTTCATTACAAAGTTTTGCTTTAAAGCACTTGCCTATGAGCTAGTTATAAAAATACACTGGAAAAGTAAACTTTTCTTAATAACAAAGGGAGCATCGCAGTGTCCACTGCCTGCTTATTGGCAAACATTCCTTTCATCAATCAGACTATTGGTTCTAGACATCCAATTTTTTTTACAAAAAAAATCAGATCTATTTTAGTGCACCTATAATTGTGTTTTGAATAAGCAAATATAATTCGAGCTTAGTACTCCTCCAGGAAAAGAATGCATTCAACTCAAAATTTTCATCTCGATTATTCTGCCTAGCTTATTCCCTTGTATTAAATAAAAATTACCATTCTTAGGTTAATTCATGTGAATCATTTACGCATATGTGCTTCATAAAAACTTATCCAAAAAGTCTGTATCATTGAATATATTATCTACTACTCAAAACCTCTATTTGAAAACACTAAGTCACACATTGGAACAAATTAATTTAGCGACAGACCCACTAAAGTCACAGGAGAAAAAAAACACTTATCTTGCTAAAATCCTAGGGTCTTTTCCTACAATTGTAACTTGATGTATCAATGTAATTAATATTTTAAGTATCCAATCTTGTAGCCTTTGGGAGGGCTTCTGTGCCTTTACTGACAAGGAATTCATGGGGTCAAAGCGACAGAATAATTTCAGCATCCTGCCATGTAAACCTCGGTCCTAAAAACCCCTGCAGGATCCTGTTAAAGGTAAAGGATTTTATCAGTCAGAAACATCCAGTGTGAACTGACAGATGATGGACCAGGACCAAACAAACACCTTTATACATATGTGAAATGCTACTGAGTTTGGTAATCTCATTTGCACATCGGTGTTTGCATACAAACCAGAGCCTTAAAGAGTAGTGACTTTCTACTGAGGTTTTAAAGTATAGAAGGACAATATGAAATGACAGAAGTGTTATAATCCAAGTGAAACTAGATCTGTGATACCCTGAAACCCTGATTTAAAAGCAAAAGAAACTTATCAATGCAGCTTTTCTATGCAGTATCCTTCTTTCTTTTTCTTTAAATGTATATGAATAAATTTATTTGTATTAAAAAAGTTCCAGATTTTGAGATCTTTCTAATACTGACATCATTTTAAATTAAGATGGAGTACAGGGATGACAACACCAGGGAAAATTTCCAAAGCTTTAACTTCTCACCATTCTATCATCACCTCAAAGTCAATTTTCACCTTTTTCACTGGCTGAATTTGTTATCTTACATTTTGCTTTGGGGCTCATGCAATATGGCAGTACTGGATTACGAGAATGCTGTTTGGTAAAAGTGAACAATGGCTGTATTACAGCAAGTCTGTAAAACCTAGAAAGAAAAGGAAAAGCAGACCCGACGAAGCACACTTTCTTGTTAATTACATGCAGATTGCAAATGCTCATACATCTAGTGAGTAATAAGTAAAGCCAAGCCGACACAAGGAGATATTTTTACACTGCTGATCACACAGCAAATCCAGTTACAGGGCCTGAAAATTAATTACAGATTAGGACTTAATATTTATTACTGGAAATAATGCAGCTGCATGTAGCCTGTACCATTGTTCAAGTATGACAGACCCACCAGTTAGGAAAACTTAGGTTGTGAGCTACCTATAAAGGGAACATCTCAGCCCACCTCAAATCCCATCTAACAACAGATGAGAATTCCAGCAAAATGCAAAAAACAGAATGAGTTTTAGGGCTGTGGACTGACCAATGATTAAACTAGCAGAGCCAGCCCTACTTCCACCACTGTAAAGCTTCTGAGTGCTTCACTTGGTAACTGATGCAAAATCCTCAACACAACTTTCTGTCACTTAAACAAAACACCATGCAGCAGGATTTCAGCAGCCAAATACACATTCCAGGTTTTTTTTCTGAGATGCCAAAATGTAATAACAGCACAGACACAATTCAATTCCTACATATAGGATAGGGTTGCATGCTTTTTAGAAAGTCAAGCCCGCACGTTTGAGCACCTCTTGTCCGAAACCAGTCCCAAGTGTACAACCCCTATTTCTTCTACGCCCTTTCTAACTAACAGTGAATGGTGTCCAAGAATTTATTGCTTACTTCCACTTGGAGTAAGAAACAGAGAAAGGTCCTGAAAAAAATGACAAACTATCTGAATCGTATAAAGCAAACAGATCACATAAAATAGAGCTAAGCAGTGACATAAAAAACTGCAATAACTTGCATCAAAAACAAGACATGAGTAAGAGGTAAATCTGACATAAAAAAAGCAAAGTACCCAATACAGACGACGAAGGGATGCAGGAAAATCTATAAACCAACAAATCCCCCAGTTATTACAAAAGGATATGTTAACCACCTAAGATTTGCCACCACGCCCAATACCATTAATCAGCTGCTCCAGCACTACATAGTCCTCCTTACTAATTTTCAGAAGTGTGTGACAAGGTGCAATGAAAAACAATGTAAATCACAAACAAAAGGTTCATTATAGAAAAAAATCTGCCCAAACTCCTTGAGAGTTTGAATATTTAGCTCTTTAGCCACTCTCTTCGACACAAAATTTACACCTTTCGTTCCACATAAAGAACAGCACACACAAATGAAGAGCAAGGTTTATGAATAACAGGACCAAATACCATTCCTCCTGCATTTTTAAAAAGAATTTCTTTAACTGGAAGTAAGGATTAAGAGACAAGAAAAAAGCAATGCCTACCTTTGACTTCTGTACTCACGTAGTTAATGAACAATCAGTACATACAATACAAATGAATGAAGATCTTGAAACTAACATCAGGAATATGATCAAAACACATCAGTGTTTTCTTAAGTTCCAGAGCATGAGGTGACAAGACTGAAAGCCTTTCAGTTACACTAACTCGACGCTTGCAGATGTTATTCTGGCAACTTATGTTATTAATCACAAAACTTATCTAAAAGATGTTTAATTAAAAGTTGAAGAAGAATAGCTGAAAAGCAACTTTTCCTTTTACTTCTATATTTTTGCCCTTTAAATTCAACATTGTGTTATCCCCTATTATTTTATCCTTTCCATCTTTTCAAGCTATAATTTCATTCCTTTCAGTGTATTCTTCTAGCTCTAGTCTTACTGCCCTTGCCACTTTGAAACAAGTCACATCCATTCTGCAAGCCCAATTTTCTCCTTCCACTGATAAAAATACTGTTGTATTTAACAACCTAGACTTCCACATGACATGAAGAAATAGACACGTTAAGTAGCTTAGGAAAAATACTTAACCAGTCTTCAGCCCCTCTGCTTTTAGGCCTTACATCAAGGATAGGTACCAAAACCTGTACTGTCTATCTCAGCTATTGTCAATCACTCCATTTTTCTCTTGACACATCTGTGAATCTTCAACTAGGGATCCAGACATCACCACCCGAAAATGACAGCTAAAACCAAGGGCACAATTAAAAGAAAATGAGCTTTCTCATAACCCATGGCCTCTACTACTAAAAACAGCACCCTACATAGCTTTGGAAGTGGTGCCTACAAAAATCAAATTCAATGCTGGGCTGCAGCACATTCATTTTGGAGAAGGATAAAACAAAATAGTGTAATGTTCTCCTAAACTAGGAGGAGCTGTCAACTCCCTCAAAGGCAGAGAGACGCTCCAGGAAGACCTAGACAAATTAAGGGCTGGACAATCATCAACTATGTGAAGCTTACCACAGTTTAGCAACCCTGGATGTACGTACAGACTGGGGAACAAGTGACTAGAGAGCAGCACTGCAGAAAGGGACCTGGGGGTCCTGGTTGAGGGCAAGTTGAATCTCAGTCAGCAGTGCCCTGGCAGCCAGGAGGGCCAAGCGTGTCCTGGGGGGCATCAGGCACTCAGGCAAGGGAGCAGCTCAAGGAGCAGCTGAGGTCACTTGGTTGGTTCAGCCTGGAGACTGAGGGGAGACCTCATTGCAGTCTACAGCTTTCTTGCAAGGGGAAGAGGAGAAAACACTGATCTCTTCTCTCTGGTGACAGTGACCAGTGACATGCCAAGGGAATGGCATTAAGCTGAGTTAGGGGAGGTTTTAAGTTGGATATTAGGAAAAGGTTTTTCACCCAGATGGTGACTGGGCATTGGAATAGGCTCCCCAGGGAAGTTCTCACAACACCAAGCCTGACAGAGTTCAAGAAGCATTTAGACAACACTCTCAGGCACATGGTGTGATTCTTGGGGAAGTCCTGTGCAGGGCCAGAAATTGGACTTGATGATCTTTGTGGGTCTATTCCAACTCAGGATAATCTATGATTTTATGAACATAACATTTTGTGAACATATTTATCTACCAATTTATTTACTGGATATAATCACCTAATGACACAACCACAGTTCTTTCCCAAACTGGCTATCAAAAAACTCCTCCCATACAAATCACGACATAATTCATAGGCTCCACAATCTGAGTTTCAGAGGACTCCTTGATATTCACTCCCTACTGTCTGTCAAAGCCATGAGAATACTTGTGTCTTTTGTGACCATAAAATGAAGTATCAGTCACGGTAAAAATTTACAGAACAGTCAACAGCTCTTTTTTCTCGTATATGAGCCAAAAAGCAGTTAACAATGATGACATTAAAACCTACCACACCAGGATATTTGGGTTAACACCTTACTAAAAACAAACAGGGCAGCTCACACCTCTTGCAACTATGGTTCCAGTTTCTCTACTACCTCACTTAGACATCTCCACTTTTAGTTCATTCTGAGGTTTTCAACAGAGCAATAACAGCCAGAAACTGATGGGAAGCGGGGGGAGGGAAGTAAAAGATAGTGGATAACAAGGTAGCAGATTTAGAGGGGTGTCAGTAAGCAATGCCACTGCTCAGCAGATGAATCTCAGTATTGGTGTCTCATAGCACGTACCCAAAGTACACCCTCAGCAGTCCTACCACAGCTAACATACAACCACCGTATGGTTTGGGAGGAACAGATAATGTCATTATATACATAAATAGGGAAGAAGAATGCTGATGACTTCAGCGTTTGGGGCTATCCTTTTTGTTGTACACTGAAATCACAACCAGTTGAATCACCGGGATTAGCTCAGTTGGTTAGAGCATGCTGCTAATAACACCAAGGTTGTGGGTTTGATCCCATTACGGACTATCTACTTAAGAGTCAAACTCAGTGATCTTTGGGGTCCCTTGCAACTCCAAATATTCGTGAATTACCTGATATAATAACTACGTTTTTTCCAAAGTACAACTGGGAAGCGAAATTACACTGCAGATGAACATCCACCACTCAAAATGCAGCGGTAAGTTTTATAACATTTTCTTAATTTAGTAACAGATCAACGCTTAGATGATATAATCAAGAAACCCAGAACTTAACTACTCCACGAACGCCTTGTTTGCAAGGCCTGGAGAGCTAGGTCCAGGACAGGTTTCCATCAGAAACCAAGAGCCAGGCTTTGGCCAGCATCCTTCGGCTTTTGGAGAAGCGGCCAGAGGCTGCAGGGACCGAGGCACACAGCCACGACCACTGCAGTTCACCACCACCTACGGGAGTCTCAACACCTTGCGTTAGCTGAAGCAGGCCCACACCTCACTGGGCTCGCTGTGATAGGGAAAGGGCCTTTTAACACAGCAAGTCGAGGGCACCTGCCTCGGGAACTCTGGGCACACGAACGAACATTAAATGGGTATAAAGGCCAGGGGCTTACACTCATTCCTGTGGACATGTGTCTCTAATCATTCGGACAAGATCTCAGTAGCACAAAGCCGAGAACCACATAACCTTGGTGCTTTGCCTTTACGTTTGTTACACAGCCAGAGAGGCTACAGCAGGCACCCGCGGGCACCTGGACCCCTCAGAGCTGCCCGCGCCCCGTGTCCTGCCGCTGGAGGTCACGGCGGCGGCAGCAGGGCGGCAAGGAGGGAAGGCGGGAGGTGGCGGCTGGAGCCCGCTGAGGGCAGCGGGGACGTCCCAGTCCGCCGGGAACCTCGAGGAGGACGGGCCGGAGCCCCTCAGGGTGGCCCTGCCCAGCACCCACCGGCGGTGCGCCGCAGCCCAAGCCACCACCCTCTCCGGCGGGTGTGACGGGCCAGCGGAAAGCGACGCGGGTTTCCCACAGGAAGCCTTGGCGAGGCGAGCGGCGGTGGGGGAGAGGAAGGCGGGGGAGAGTATGTCTGGTGGCGCTCCGCCGCCCCGCCGTCATTCCTTCTTCCCTCCCTCTTTCCTTCCCTCCCGCTCGCTCGCTCAGCGGCCCCTACCTGCGGCGCCGGGGGGAGGCTCCATCTGCGACCCCACGCGCCGGCGGCAGCTGCGCACACCCTGCGCGGTCACTTCCCCGGCCCTTCGGCGCAGGCGCGGCACAGCCCCGGCCGCTCCTCCCGCTCCTCCCCGCGGCGGGCGGAGGCCGGGGGCGGGAGGGCGAAGGGTGCTGCGGGTGCGGGGGTGTGGGCACGGGCGTGGCCCTAAGGCGGCTCTGAGGCATCCGGACTGAGGCGCCACGGCGGTGAGCGGGGCCGGGGGAGTCGCTCGTACTCTGGGAGTCACCGAGGAGTTACAAAATCATAGTCTAGGTCAGGTTGAAAAGGGACCACAGCAGGTCATCTGGTCCAACCTACCTGCGCTAACAGGGTCATCCTACAGGATTGTGTCCAGATCGTTCTTGCGTATCTCTAGTGTGGGACACTCCACACCGTCTCTGGGCAACCCATTCCAGTGCGTGGTCACCCACACAGTAAAGTTCTTCCTCATGTTCAGATGGAACTTCCTGTGCATCAGATTCTGCTCGTTGTCTCTTGCCCTATACTTCGGCACCACCGAGCAGAGCCGAGCTCCACCCTCTTGGCACTCCTGCTTTAGATACTTACTGCGTTGATAAGGTCCCCTGTCAGTTCTCTCTTCTTGAGACTGAACAGGCCCAGCTCCCTCAGCCTTTCCTCGTAAGACAGATGCTCCAGTCCCCCAGTCATCCTCACTGCCCTCCGCTGGATCCGCTCCAGGAGCTCCATGTCTCTCTTGTACTGAGGAGCCCAGCATTGGGATCCCGATAGGCCTGGGCACAGAGAGCACCAGGTTCTCGGGGTGTGTGTGCAGCCTCTGACAGGGACTGGTGTCACAGCCTCCAGCCCTTGGGGTGCCCGAGGCTTGGAGTGGCAAATGAGAATTTAATTTGCGGCTGTTTTTATCGATGAGTTGGTTTCTGCCCATAAAAAGGGCTTCCTAGTCAGTGGGCAAGAGGTCCTCTCTCATGCCTCAGTGTCGCTAGGACCACGTTCCTGTGACAGCTGCACGGTTGACAGAGGAATCAGGAAATCTAGTGTCCCACCTGCAACTCTTATTTGGGAGTCTGCAGTATATTTAACTGACCAACCTTTAGTCATTCATTGCACGCTGAGGCAAGGCTGACCACTTCAGGACACAAAACATGGAATAAAAAAATAAATTTAAAAAGTGATAAATTGCCAGAAATTGTCATACATTTAAAAACCCAAGAACATGATTCCCTAGAAATTGAGAGAAATTAAAAACAAGGCGACATATCTGAAACTCGGGACTTGTTTTAATAAATGCAAGCCAGAATTTTCAGAAAGTCCACTCTCTTTTCTTATCTTCAACATTTTAGACTGGCAGGGGATCTGAAAAATCAGCCATTTTATGCAGTAGCCTCTTACAGGAGGCTGCAAAAATTCTTTTAAATGTAGCATTTCCTCTGTTATTTGGCATTGTTACTTTCTGTTCAGTGGAAAGATGAGTTTTAAACATTAAACTTCTCAGGGAAGTGAGAAGTCCAGGAAGCTTCCCCAAACACCACATAGACCTTGTATACCTCTGGCAGATAATAAGCAGTCTAGAAAATTCAGTAGGAGGAATTTTGGTAATGCCATGTTATTTATTATTAAAATGAATTTCCGTCAAAGTTTCAAGTGAAGTTTTTCCCCAGACTGACATTATTTTCCCCATATGAAAATTTAGTCTCTTTATTTGGAAATACATTGTTTCAACTTGAGGCCATACTAAGAGCCAGGTTCTTCGTGTTGATACATTCACAGAAATTAGTAGAGCGTGATGTAGGCAAAATCTTCCACATGAATGCTTTTGGCCTTACCGATCTGGAGGATTTCTGCTTTATACCATTAAGTGCCTCTATGCTTTTCTTTTTTTAACCACAAGTTTGATCTCATTCCTTAGAATAAAATGTGAGTATTGCAATTGTTTTCTGTAACTTTAAACTATACCACTTCAGTTAATGTTTATAAACTGTTTTGAGAATTTTAATTGAACAGAGCTTTGCAAATAGAACATGTCAATTTATTTGTATTTTTTTATTAAGGGATTTTGGCCTATGCCATTCCTGCAATGAATGTAAGAGAGTGTTAAAAAAAAGATACCAGCCAATCTGCAAGGAGTTCTTATATATATCTGCAAAGAGAAAATACAAGAAAACATATGATACAAAGAGGAGCTTCCAGCATAAGAGCCAAAAAAGGGGAACGTACACTTTCAACAGTAAGTTGAGTTTTAAAAAAAAGACATTATTTAAGTTAGTAATTTTTGCTGCTCTTAAACTCTTAGCTACTGTGTTTATATATGCCCTGCAAAATTAGAACTCTGGAGATTTCTTTTATTGATGAAGATCTTTGAACTTACATGTCAGATCTTTGTGTTGTGTTAATTTGATTGGTTTCGGGCCCAGGTTACTAGGCTAGCCAAAACTTTGCTGCTTCTTTGATGGAAATGGTACATGCAAAAATAAATGTCCAACAGCTTTGTAGCTTGGAGAAGTTGTCCTCTCCTACTGCTTCTTCAAGTATCAGGCCTGGAAAGCAGAAACAGGACTTTTCTGGGAGTCTTATTTCCAAGTCTGACAGATGAGAATGATGAACACTGAGAACTGCAAAGGGAGTAAGACACACCTTGAAGAAATAAGATCAAATAAAAAGAAAAAAAAATGATAGAACAACTTTGTTCTGGAGATTTGAGGGTCATAAATAGTTTTTGAGGGAGAACATATGAAGCTGTGAGTCTGATAAGAGTCTCATGCTATTTGGGACTAGTAGAAATTATCAGAAATGAGAAAGTATCAGAGAAAGTGTTATCTTGACAGATAAGCAAACGAGACTGACATTATGCAGAACAGGAATGGCATAAGACAGTAAGGTAGAAACTGTCCACAAAGGGCTCTAAATTAAGATAAATCGCTTGTGTCTGACTTGGGAATCGGTGCAGTGATCCCAGGAAGTGGCACAATGGCTGACTTAATGACACAGAAAAATTATTTTCTTACAGCAGCTTGAATGAATAGAAGCAGAACAGTTTTCATCACCAGAAGAGAGGAAGTTACTGTGTGAGAGACATGAAGTGTTAAGTGCCATATCAAGAATTTTTGTAACACAGATAAAAAAGCAAAACACTTTGTAAATACATGTTCGTCATGCTTTTATATGCAGTCTTGATGTTAATAAGATCATCGGCCTATATAGAGAAAAGATATATTTATTCATATATAATTCATTAGTGTGGAAGTGCCTGTGAAAGTGAACTCCATCCTGTAGAAGCATCCAAGGATATAAAGGGATGGCTTCATTAAAAAAAAAAGAAAAAAAAAGTGCAAAGTGGGTTTTCCTTAAACACGAGGTCTAACTTGTATCTCATCCCAGGAGAGAGTTTTGAAATGACATCTGGAGTATGCAATTCGTGTTTAGTCAAATCTTTTTTAAGATGAACCTTGCACAACTTGGGCAGCCCTGTGGAGCTGTGCTGAAATGTGTGGGGCTTTTGCCATGTAGCACTTTGATACGAGTTTGTAGCGTATGCTTCGTTTAACTGACACACTTACCCAGTAAACTTGCTTAATTGGGACATCTCCTGGGGCATTGATGCAAGACCAGTACTACTTAATACACATAACTGCTACTTAACATGGCCCTAACAGAACAGTGGCTACTGCTTAGCGCCCCTGGTTATTTGGTGCTGCTTATGTCATCTCTCTGTCACAGTTTCTTGGAACTTGTCTGTGCAAAGAAAATATTTCCTGCAATTAATTCCCTGAGGGTAAAATACTGGGTGCACTAGGGGAAATAGACTGATGACAGTGGTCACGATTTCTGCACTGATTGTTATACTGGAGAAGATATGGTAATTTCCCTTATAGTCTTGAGATAATATTTTTCTTATAAAATTTTAAAAACCTATATAGTCAGAAGTAGTATTGGGTTACAGTAACTTCTGTGTTTCTAAGATTCATATTGTCATTTGATTAGCTAATTGCCCATTTTCCAAAGTATGAACATATTTTCACACTTCAACCAAGACAGTGTTAACAAAGAAACTATAGATAGCAATAGAGATTAATTATCTATCCCATGAGTCTCTACACCTTGTTCTTACTA
This sequence comes from Gymnorhina tibicen, assembly GCA_013399875.1. Taxonomy (NCBI): domain Eukaryota; kingdom Metazoa; phylum Chordata; class Aves; order Passeriformes; family Artamidae; genus Gymnorhina; species Gymnorhina tibicen. The sequence goes on along the minus strand of VXAZ01007128.1, from coordinate 200,249 downwards.
GATAAAAAGAGCCTATCTGTCTGCACACAGGTGTGATTTTTTTTTTTAAACAATAGCCTTGGTCAAATGAGTTCAAAGGCTTATTTTCAAATGGCACCTCTTTGACGTTTGTTCGCTGTTGACATTTTTGATCTTGTTTCATGAAATATAACTTCCAGTAAAGGGTTGTGATTCTTTGCTAAGCTTACCCATGTGAAATACATTCATTCATAGGTGTGAGATGTGGAGGAACTTTAAGTGAGAATATTTAGAATCAAAGAAACGTTTGCTTCTCTTCTGGAGAGAATGTACTCTTAATGAAGTTACTGCAAAGTTGTTGAGGGCCTTATTTGCAATTGCCATCTGAGATTTTCACTGACTCAAGACATGTCTTCCAGAAGAGGGAAAAATACAAAAGAGCAGTTTGTAGTGTCTTTCTGTTATACATCATTTTGTTGATGTTGCATCATTTTATATTTATTCCTCCACAGAATTAAACCCATCCATATGTCTGTTTAAGGGTAGGAGGTCTTTACAGCAGAATCTGTTACTGTAGGAAGAAGCATTAGGCATGTTGAACTATTTCTGCCCTGTCTTGTGAGCCTCTAATTCTGCCTGTTCTGGATATTAGTGGATGCTAGTATGTTGCAGACCTCTGAACCTGCAGGCTGTCAAGGCTCACCTAACTGACATGAGACTTCAGCAGTATTTTCATGGTGCAGGCACTGGCACTGCATTGCCTTGGCCTCTCTGTTGCTCTAGAAGGACCACAACTGGCATGTTGCTGGGTGGCAAGGTCTGTGGTGGCAGTGCCTATCTTGAGTTCTGTGGACTGTTTCTTACCACTTCACTAAGAATGAAACCTTTCCCTTCATGGGCCTAGCCTTTCCAGTCATGGTTCAGGGAAGTTGGGACCATCTGATCAGGGTGACTACCAAAACTTGCTGTCTTTCTAGCAAGATGTCACTGAAGTAGTATGTAGGGAGCTGGCCATATGCTTCAGTAGAAAAATTGCATCAAATAATAATTCTGTTTGCCAGTCACTACTAGATCTGATTGGCACAGTGAAAAAGAGTTCCGTTCCTTTTCTGAAGTCTGCACACAAGAGCACACTCTTTCACTGGCTTCTGTTTCCTTAAAAATTTCTCTTTTGCATCAACAGATTCAGATGTATCCCAAAGTTATAAACTCTATAGCAGATGTAGACCACTTAACTGTCATTAAGATTTTCAGATATTAGTAGTTCAGTAGTGTAAAAGGAAGGGAAGGTTCACCACCAAAACAAAGCAGACTGTAAGCTTTCATTGTTTGATTTACCTTGCTTACAAGAACAATTACTTTTCAGGCTGTGGTCAGAATGGTTTTCTATCTGGATACATTCGCTACAACTATAGGGTGACTCTCACTTGTATTGAAGGTTTTATTTAGAATCTTATTTCAGTCATTACTGGAGCTTTGGATTTTCATTTTCCCTCCTTGCAGCTCTGCATCCAGTCACAAGTTTTGTTTCTGTTCATGATATTCTTTGAAAAGCTGCTTAGCCACTCTTGCTTTACCCTTTCCCATTTTTTTTTATGTGCCACACAGAGAAGGGCTAGTCCTTGATGATAAATGTTAAAAAAGAAATGGTTCACTGTCCAATGTGGCTTCTAGGCCCCAGTAACCACCGTGTGGTGCAGTCGTCTAGGTACGTGAGTTAGCGTGAGACTCCTCTTGCCATCATTCCATCAGTACTTGCCTGGGTATTTTCTAGTCACTCCTTGGTCTGGTTTTAATTTGTTTGGGATTTTTTGTGCCACAGCAGAGAACATCTCTATGGAGGCAAGCTCTGAAATTCTAAGGTACTTTCCAATCCATTCTTTAACGCAGACAGAGGTTACAGCTCCACCCTTGGTGTCAGGGGTTGTATTACAAGTACAGAAAAAGAAAGAGTAAGCCTTTAATAATTGAAATGTGCTGCATAGTGAGTCCTGTTCGAGTGCTAGTTTTGTTTGTACATACTCATTTTGTTTAGTAAATCCCTGCTTAGAGACACAAATCCTCTTAACTGCTGGTTGAGCCTCTTAAGAATCACTGTCTGTTTCTTTAGTTCTGGAAATGTTTGCTTCTCATAGGGTACACCACCCTGTAATATAGGATCACCATTCTGCCTTGAAGTTCAACTGCAGTAGTTGCTTCTTTCATCTCTAAACCACAAAGAACCTTATAAATAGGAAAAAAACATCAAAAGGAGCTTAAGCAGTTTGCCTGGCATTGTGGAAAAATGCTAGTGGTAGAGTAGAGATCTGAAGATCAAGATCCTCAATTTATAGTCCATTCAGATTACTTGAGATTGTAACACTACTCATATTTCAGGAAATGAAGCCTAAATACAATCCATACTTCTACATTTGGATTGTCATCACTGGAAATGATAAGACCTGAGTCATCAGGGCAGAAGAAAAACGTGATGAAAAAAGCTACTTATTAATGTACATAGAGAAGGATGCAGAAATGAAAGAGAAAATAATATTGCTGAATGTGATCCTGATGCTATCTAAAAAAATCTTTCTGTCAGCAGATGGCTTCTTTTTGCATGCACCAAGCTCTCAGTATTCAACTTACAGTGAATCCTCACACTTATCCAGCCAGATTTACAGTAGATAGTGTTACTTAATTATCTACGATGTTATATTTTTATACCTACTTAGTTTACATTGTTGACTAGTCTTTGGCTGGTTGTCTTTTTCTCCATGAAGTGAAAAATACAATCTGAGATACCGGAATTTTTTCCTTAAATTTACAAATTAAATATCTTTACTTCACTTGTTTCTAATTCAAACTTGACACTTAAAGTCTGATAAACAGAATGTGAGTAGAGGAAGATGCTTTTCTATCATGACAGATATGGTCAAAACATGTTTTTTTTTAATAAAATCTTTTCCCTTCCCTTTAGTTTTTAGGTGCATAAGAGTGATGCAACAATAATAACCCTGAACACTTAGCTTCTCTATATTCACCAGTCTGGAAAATTCAATGTGACTTTAAGTTTAACACTACTCTGCTAAAGAACCTCAACTGACCAGCACTGATTTCGTGGTTTTGCTTACTGAGATATGGATGTTGTCAAGAGGAAGAATTAGCAGTCATAAAACTCCATAACCTGAAATTCAGTAAGGGCAAAAAAGACTTACATGCTTCTTTGTTTTCATCCATTGCTTTGAAAATCAACTTCTTAGTTCCTAGTATCTTATCTATGTTGTGCACTTAAGCATTTGTCTGTTTGTGAGTACAGGAGAGTTTGTGAGTAAGGAGACTTATTGGTGAAGGCAGTGAAATTATCATGTCCCATATTTTTGAGCTGAGAAATAAATTCTAATTGTAGCTGCAAACAAACGTTATTTCTACCCTTGTCTTCCTTTCTCGTATCTTTTTTATGTTGCTGAGTGTGATTTTGTAGCCGCTATACTTTCATTCACTGACATTTATTTCAGCGTTCAGTGAGTGCTGAATGCAGGGGATATCTGATTTGAAAACTCAGCTCTCAACATGTAGTTCCCTACAGTCTGATTCTGGTGTGTTCCTAATCAGCTACCTCACTGGGATATTTACATCCCTAAGTAATACAGGCTTTGTGCGACTCCAGTTCTGATGGTTGGTTGGTGGGATTGCAGCAAGGGTTGGTCACTGCTGATGTGTCAAACCATAGTGTTGTCTAAAGAATCATGAGATATGTTTTGGACTGATTAATGTCACACGTTGTAATACACAGAACCCAGGAGGAGAAAACTCGAGGGATTTATCCCATTGATTCCAGTTGTGTTTAGGAGGCCATAAGAGCCTGACAACTTCTACGTTCAAATTCTTTGCTGCAAAGCATTTGATTAACCATCTCCTTTGCTTTACAAGCAACGTTCAATCTTTACTCACAACTGAAAATTGTATGAGGATATGTAATGTAATTGAAGCTTGATACAGAAATGGATACTCAATGGAAACCCTTGGCAAAATTAGTTAAACAAATCTTTTAAGATCTAGGAAAAGCTAGACAGTTCTGAAACTTCAGTGACAATGGTAACTAATTTAGGGCAAACTGAAACTGAGAGTTGAATACAGATACTCTCTTTGCTCTCCAATTAAATAAATAGTTAAGGTGTATCCTATATTTCTAATCTTTTCCTAATAAAATGAAATTTTGGATTACGTATTTTACTATTTTTATTATTTACTATTTATTGAGCATTAGTCTGATCATTGTGTATTACTAACATCAGTATCAGGGATTTGAGTCTGTTTGTTCAGGAATTGTCTGCATATCTATTCCAAAAATCTTGCAATATAAACAATTGAAATGACCTAACAAGCAGAATTAAATAAGGGCAAAGAGAGCAAGAAGACATTACAAATGTCATATTTAGTATGAAGACATCTACTGAATATCTGTTATCTTTATGCATTGGTAATATATGTGAAATGTGGTAGAAGTTTCATATATACAGAAATTTAATTCTCTTTCTGACTTATCCTACAGAATTAGAAAGAAGCATAGCATCAGACGTGATTGAATGGGGATGCGTCAAAAGAAAGTGTAACTTTAATGTTTCACTTTCTGTCATGTTTTTACATAACAGGGACTAAGTGTTAATCAACTCAGAAAAGCAGGGATTTTTGGTCAGGTAATTTCAAATTCATTCTTTCTTGGAATTTTTCTTTTTTGCCCCACTATTTATAACACCTTTTATTTAATTTCAGTGACTAATTCACATTTTAGAGAAAAGAATATTCAGTGTTCTAAACTTTCAGTAAGGTTCATAAAATCTCTGAGATTTCCCAGAACTTCTACAGCGAAATTATGGGAGAGCAAATTTGATATTTCTGGTAAGTCAAAAGATTGAAACAGATGGAAAATGATCCTTTTAAAAATTAGCAGCTACATAAATTAATATAGAGAAATAGAAAGGCAGAGAAAACAATTAAAGCACCCATCCTCTCAATCCTTCTGTGCTTTATTTTGCATAGGTATTTGGAAATGTAACAGAATCCCTGCAGTGGATGAACCAACTTTTTTTTCATGAGCACTATGTTCTATGACACAAACATATACATCTCCCCTAGTATTGTAATTTGTATTCAGTTAAGTACCAAAAAGTTGATTGCAGTGTGTGATGAATCAAATCCCATGCTGGGATAAGCTGTAGAAAGGGAAGTTGAAGTTTGAATTTCATGATTTTCTGATGTGGAGCAGCAGATTAGGAGTAACAGCAAGATTTTAACCCCTAAGTTCTAAAGAAACATTGCATTTGGAATGTCAGGACAGCTCTTTTTCACTTGGCTATCTGTATGCTGTACTGGCATCTATAGAAATAAAAGTTCTATTTGTCCTTTCTTGCTTCTTAAAAAAGAAAGTTTTAAGATGTGGAAATTTGCATCATTTGGTGTTAGTTTCCTCAGGGATTTCCTCTCCTACCAAAATGGAGACAGCCAAGTTAGATGGAGAAATCATAGCACCTTTAGAGAATTAAAGGGGTTTTTTGTATGTGTTTATTGGGTTTTTAGCAAGTGCTTCTTCCACCTTCTTGTTATGCTTCTTGATTTTTCATTCAAGAAATATATACTGTAAGTACAGTATCTTAATGTTGCATCTTTTCTTCCATTGATATATCATGCATAAAAACCCATTCGTTATTCTTTTGTTCTCTATTACAATATGACAGCTTGGCCTTTTTCAATGCATAAGGATCACTTTTAGAAGGAGATTTCTAAATCAAAATTGACCAAAATTTTGGTCAATTTTAGAAGGAGAAGAAGCAATATGTAGAAAACTTTATCTACCGTCTCTGGAAAATGCTATTCTTGCTAGGGTTCCAATTTCAAACCCATTGGTATGCCATGGTTGTACTGTCATCCACTATCTTTCAGTTCATTAATATAATCTAGTTTTCATCACAGTTCATCTACAGATTTGTCATATTAATTGCCTTTCTTGCCATCCTTTGTTGTCCTTGAAAGTTTTGGTTTACTTTTTTTATATAAAAATGTTTCGTTGGTGAGTGACATCTGATCTTGTACCAGCATTGTACAGATGTACAATATTAATCAGGTGTGTGGCTGAACTGCAGTTTCTGCAGATGCAGCTTTTACAGTCACTTCATATTCACTGCTTAGCCATTCACATGTTAATTTGACGTAAAAAGGAATCCAGAACCTGGAATGTCATTAAAAATACTGTTATATGCATTGATGCTACCTTTTAGAAGTATTTAAATATATTTGTACTTTAACAAAAAGGATGGTAGATATTAATATTAATGGTACATAAGTAGCATTTGCATTGAATTCTGTCTTACCTAGCCCACGTTCCATCTGAGCTAACACTCGGCTAGAGCATGGCTACTGCACCAACATTATTCTTTTGATATTGGGGCAACATGCAGAGTCCATTTGATTGACTTTCTATTCATCAAGCCATGTTCTGCCTTGAACGTAAATAATTCAAAATGTCCACTTCAGCATAATTTTCCCCTCATAATTTCCTTCCATTGGTGCAGCAAAGACCCCGCAGTGTGCCACTATCTGCAAATTGTGGGTGCCAACCAGGTTAGGGTGCTGCAGGCTTCCTAGCCAAGGAGCTCTGGTTCCCTGCTGGGGTGACACTCATTCTCCAGGGCCGAGGCCATCGAGGCCCCTTCGGGAGAGTTCCTCCTGTGGTGAACCAGCACTAGGAGGGTGGGAAGCAGCTGCAGGCAGAGCTGCTGGCCAGCCTGCCTGCTGGAGAGATGGGGCCAGGGCAGCACAGAGCCAGGGTGGGGAAAAGCAGCAGAATCTCCGCAGCGCGGTTCTTGCCAGGTTAGGGAATGTGTAACGGAGCAGCTGTTGGATATGCAGTGACAGCTACCACGACCACCATGGCTTTGCTGGCTGACAACATGTCTCCCAAAGGGGGGTAAAGCATGGGCTACTCTAATCAGATGTTCATTCGGAGAAAAATGAACTTTCTGTCATTCAAGTCCTTGAGGGTACTGCAAAGAGAACAAAAGAATACAGTCATTAAAAAAAAGTCACTGGCTACTGACCTGCCTGTCAATAAGCATTAAAGAAATGTGATGCTACTGCTGAGAAACTACCAAATTTGTTTTAAAGAGCAATGCTAATATCAAATACAAAGTCAGAATTGGTGTTGATCTGTAACAATCATGTTGGAAACCAAGAGATATTTTCAGTTTTATTGTAAAGGAAAAATCCTCCACAACAGATACTTGCATTAGCAAGGGAGAAAATCTGCAGCTGAAAGAGGGAGAGAATAGAGGAGGGAAAAAGGTAATTTTTCATTCCACTCAGTTTGGATATCCTCACAGTTCATAACAGCAATTAGGCTTTTGAAATTGGCAATAAACCCTGGGAAAGGACGAGCATATTGTCAGAATTGTTGTTTCTTTAAAGAGGTGCATTCACTCTGACTCAGGGAGGAGCTGGAGTCTGCAGTGAAGGGAGAGCAGCAAGAACTAGCATTCTTAAAACTCTTTGGAGTTAGAGGCTTTGCTACCATAAAGGAACCATTTTTCTAGGAAGGATCTGCAAGACCCTCAAAAGAAGAAGACATGCACACACCAGTTCTGTTTCTGCATAATTAAATTCATATCCTGTTTCAGAAAAGAAGAAGAGCTTTGAGGTCTCACTTCAGCTTTTACTGTGTTTGATGTACATCAGAAATACCCTCCTAGCTTTTCACACACTTCTAGTCAGAAGACTACTGTAATTCTGTAAGTACTGTGCTGTTCTGGCTAGGTGGTTTTGCCATAACCACTTAACACCTTTTCGTTCAGTTTCTCTCTCCTCTGTCATTTACTCCAGACCACTTCTGACTTCTGCAGTATGAAAAAGCCCAACTAGTAATGTATATAAGTATGAATCATACTTGTTTAAAACAAGTGGTTTTTTCAGTTCTGTCCATTTCATTGTCATGTTTGAGGCTTCTACATTTTTCTTGTATATTGGTGGTTAGCTGGAAGGACATATAGACATTAGGGCCTTTGGGAGAGATTTTTCCTGCTTTTCATTTGAAAGCAGGTCACTGCTCTTATTGATTTCTGGACTACCAGATATTGTATGTGTCAATGTCAAGTTTTAGGTCTCCTCTTGTGTTGGCACTGGTGATGAAGAATTCAGTATTTGGGTTTTACAGGGATACACCTAGGTCATTTTACCATTGAAATTACCAGAGGACCAGAAATAGCCTCTTGTTTTCAACTAACAAATCTCCAGATTGTTCAAATACATTTAGAAATGTGATTTGTATAATTGCTTTGTGTGCTGGTGAGTTTTTTCTTTTGTATTTCCCAGAAAAATTTAACAAAGGACTTCTTTTTATTCTCTTACTATTTCATAAGAACTAGGCTCATTCTTGGAATGTTGATATTGGTGTTATCTATCTTACAGAAAAAAAAATTGAGATTAAGAGAGAGTTATGATTTAATTGAGTAATTGATGATGAATTTAATTGAGTAAATGATGATCAATGAGAATTGATGATGACAAAAGTGTCCATGGGAAATATATAGAACTATTAAGGTGTGTAGGAATTAAATGGTGCTTAAGATTTGTATAATCTGTCTGAAATACAGAAAACTTTAAAGAGTATTGCTAGTTGTTTAGCTAGAAACTTAACATTTTCTCTCCAGCTCTTACTGTAAATGTTAAAAGTATTTTTGACCCACATTTGAAAGAAAAGTTCTTGTATTTTTCATATTAAAATGTTAAAATGTTTGTTATTTTAATATTACCTGGAAAATTTCTCGATAAAGGTTATAAAACTGAATGCTATATTGGCTGGGAAAACTATCTTTTCCCTTTCAAGCAGCACTGAATATTTTGCAACATCCAGAAGTGCAGACCAATGGCAATCTCTTTGAGGAGAGATTCTCAAAGATTCAGATCCCTTGAACATGCTCAAACCTAGAACATAGAAATACAAACCGCAAAATGAGTTGTGTGTGTTTATTAATGACAACTGTTGTTTCTTATTTCCCCTCCTCACTTTCCCTGTCTGGAGACTGCAGCAGAAACCATGTGACCAGACAGATGCCTTTCAAATGAGTTCTTAAGTTAACCTCCTGTTCTTGAAAACAGATGCAAAACTAAGAACACCTTAAGCAACCCCAAATGTTTCCAAATGTGCACACGGATTTGGTGGGATAGACATGTACTATTTCTTCTAAGCATGAATTAGTATATTGCTAAAGTGAAAAGTTAACCTAATACTTGCGTTTATAAATTTTAAGAGAAATCCTTGTAAGCAGTCCAGGAAATGGTCATTCAGCTGTCAAGGTTGAATGAAGTTTGCACATGAGGTGCAGCGTGTTGAACTTCTGGTATGAAGTTCATGCAGAAGAGAAACTGCTTCAGCAGATCCGTTCAGGTATGGAGATGGAAAAGGATAAATTCTTTTTGACTTTATGAGCTTGGCTTTGAATTGGCTGGTTTCGTACTATAGGAGCAAACTTGTTCCTTATCAGTTTACCTTGGCCCACAGTTCACTTTCTCCTGTAGAAATGGGATAAAGTTACCATCCAGGTACTCCGTAAGCCATCTTTATGTGGTTGAATTGATTCTTTCATTGTGTTAATCCACCTTTCTGGAGTGCTTGGGAAGGAGCTCTGACAGCATCGTTGCTTTGGAAAATCCAACAGCAGGGTAAACTGCCTACCTTTACCTGTCTTTATGTTCTTTCATTCCCTCTTAAGCAGACTTAAGGCCTCCTGCCTGTGACCAACAATACCCAGTGGTCTGCTCTTCACAGTCACAGGCTTTGAGAAGTATCCCTACACACTCTCTGTGCTTGATATGTGCAGCTGTAGTCAGGCAAGTGGCTTAAGGACAGGTATCTTTACTTCAGAGTTTTCTGAAAATCTGAATTTGAACATTCTGGGCACCTTTTAACATTGTTGGCTTTTATACTATATTACCTTTTAACAACAGCTGGCTTTTTTTTAATGTCATCTTTCTGATGTAACTTCTTCCATATTTGCCAAGGGATTGTCCTTCTTCAGCAGGAAATAAAAATGGCCCTGTGAATATGGGTTCTCTAATCTTAATATTGTGTATGTAGAAGACAAGAGAGAAACAGAGGAGGTAGGTTCAGCAAGGAACAAAGAAGAGTATTAAATGAGTTACAAGTTCGCCAGAATATCACACAGCTCTTAAGATAACTACTACCAGTCTTGTTGAAGAAATCACGTGAAACCTATATCCCAGCAGTAATTACAGTGGCCAGACAGCTCTGGTTTTTGGTATGGGAGCACAAATTCTTCCACCAATTCTACTCCAGCAAGGCAATATAATAGGCCTTCTACTCAGCCGGAGGGGAGAGCAAAGACAATTACTGTCCTGATCCATGAACTAGCATTCAGATGTTTTTGTACACTGTTAAATGTATTTTGAAAGTGTTCCTGTTTATTGCTGAAGTGTCTTAATTTATGAAAGCAATAATATGTTTAGTGTGTTTTGTAAAAAAAACCCCATGAAATCCAAAATCTAGTCTCCCAAAATCTGTAAAATGTACTAGCAATTAACCAAAACTCTTGAGCATGCCTAGGCCACGGTATTGATGATGGTGCATTGCTTGACTATGGCATGTTGTCAGTGCTTTTAAGACCTTTCCTTGACAGGTCAGCACCTCAGTGTGCTCTGCCAGAGTGACCAGGCAACCATTTCCTTTTTCCTGACAACGTGTCCCCCTCTCCTCCTGTAGCTTCATAGATGCTCTAAACCCAGCAGGCGTATTGTTCTAACTGGTGGATCAGTCCACCAAACAAACATGCAATATGAGGTTACAGAAGAGAGAGCAGGGATTTTAGGACTTTCTTCTTCCCTGAGAGGGCAGCTAGTAACACGCAATGCTTTGGGAAAACATTCCAGGAGACAGTGGACTGGCGTAAGGAATAAGGGACTCTCGAGCTAAGCAGTCCGATAAAGGTTCTGATTTTTTGTTTTCGAGTCTCTTAATGTAAATAGGAACATGCTTGGTGGTGTTGGTAAGCAGAGTGAACATTTCATGCACTCTAGCGAGTTCGTGGCTGTCTGTCACCATAAATGCATGGATAATGTTTTCTCATTTAACCCTTTTTTGTTGATAGTTTCATTTTGACTCATTATTGCTCACAAAAAGACTTACAGTAATGGAAACCTTTACAGTTATGAGAGCTGTTAAGTCATTTTGTGTTTGCAAAGTATATTATAATTTTATTTTTTAATAATTTGAATTCTTTATAGATACATTGCTGAAAGTTTTGTATCAAATTTTAATTATAAATTGTTACAAAAACCCAGTAAATTGCATGAAGCTGGCTGGAAAAGTTTATGGAAAAAGCTTTTGGCAAGAGGATACCTTAAGACATATTTTATGGGCTTGTCCAGGAGAACCATATTTTTGGAAAAAAGATAATTAAAGTCATTAGGAAAATTGAAAGACAGGCAATTTGTTTTGAGTAGCAGCAGAGAAAAAAATCCGTATCTAATGAAAGGTTGTTCAATTTTTCTTTTTATTAAGTTTTCCTTTTAATTGTATGAACCATTTTGAGACTGTGTTGCCTTGAGATAAAAATGTAGGAGGCTGAGAGATTTTTCTTTGATGCAGGAGGAGAGAGGCAGAGACAGAGGAAGAAAAGAATAGTGAAGACTTTGGCAGAAAATATTTGGCATCCTAAAATCAGTAATGTATGAACCTCTTTGACTGAATAAGCGCACAGTGTTTTCATATATTTACCATTTCAAATGTCTGTATTTGAATGAGAGTGACTTTTTATATTTATTTTTTTTATGTCTGGTCTTAATTTTTGACATTAAATATTTGTGTTGTGTGTGCTAACTGAACTTTGGAAAGTATACCTCAAATACAGTGACAATCGTGGTTCTCTGAGACTTGCTGAGATTACCAAAGTTCCGTGCCCTTTGGATAAGATCATTTTATGTCTCATTTTTTTGAATATTTGCCTGTTTTCCTAAAACACTAAATAGCCTGTGTCAAATTCTGGTCTGCAGGGCAGCAAAAATGCCCTGCTTTGGGAGCACTGATTAGTTGTGCAATAGGGAGCAGAGTTAGTTCATTGCCCTGCGTCTGTGTGCCGTTGTCTGTTGCTGTTCCTTCGTATTCTCCATTATTTGTTTGGCAGCACATTAAGAAGTCTTATTTAGTGGTTCATTTAGAAGAACAATTACTTGAGTTTGCTGAGGAAATAACTACTGCTTCTAATTTGAAGATCCTGACTGCCCCAAGATTAGTCCCCCAGCAGTTGGTTGCCTCACACACTAATGCCCAGTGGAAGAAGAATCTGTGCTACAGATAGTTGCCACATCAGAAATAATTCAAAACTGCACGAAAGAGAAAAATAAAAAATAACTGACGCTCCAGACAAATTGGCAGGCTGGGTTGTGTAAATAAAATGGCCAGCTAATTGTATTCCCTGGTGAATGCAGTCCAAATGGACCAGACAGGTTGAGTGCATAATAGAACACATGCACCACAATTTGAAAATCTCTGGGAATACTGAGCTGTCTTGTGCCACCCCTGATGGAGCTGAAATTGTAGTGAACAGAATGCTGGAACCATGTTGTATTATCAGAGGACGTGGAACCACTTATTTGAACTAAACACTTAGTGCTGTCATGCTGGTGTGACAGAAAATGGCACTAAAGCACAGCTGAGTGGCTATTTTTGTCTGGATAAATACTCCAGTTTGTCAAGCTCTGTCTTCAGGTCTGCTAAAGCACAAAGGTAGAGTTCACAATTAGACATTAACAACTTTATGTTATGTTAGCTCAGAAAGAATAATCTTATTCCTTTTCTTTTCTGTGTGCAATTGTAAATGTCTAGTAAATTAAAGAAGTAGATCTCAGGTGATTCAAAGATGATGCTTAAGCCTATGTTTCATTTTGGATTTCCACAAAATAAATTTTGTGTAAATGTACCTTGTTCTTTATTTCAGTTCATCAGGTTTTGGCATTGCTGATGGTGGATGTAGTCTCCAGTTTAAAAAGCACTCCTTGTAAGAGATGGGCTTCACTAAATAAGTATACCTGTAACTCACACTTTTACAATTTTCCATACTGTGCTGGAGCACTTCAGATATTTGCTTTCGTGTCCCAAAACTAACAGCAAAATATGAAAAAAATTAGAGATTACAGATACAAAGACTAGAGTCTTACTGACTGAGCAACCAGGCTTGAGTTGTAAGTGGGAGTTCAGGGTTTCCGTTATTGAACTAAAAGTCTAAATTTAATACTCGTTTTATAATTCTGGGGGGAAGTTTTTGTCATTAAACTTGGCTAAAGTTGAGGTTCAGGTAGATCAGGGGGAAATCATAAATTTAGGGCTCATGATTGATTTCTCTGAAGCATTTTCTGCAAATGTGGACCATTATCCCAAGACATGTTCGTGGCACCTTGCAGCTGGGGAATGCTCTCTGGCAAGCCGAAGGGGATCAGCGTGAGGCTGGTGTCTCCTATTGGGGTGAAGACCCAATAAAGATCAATACCTCAATAAAGAGGGTAGAGAAGTAGTTCAGGCATATCCCAAGGTACTCCAGGGGCAGAGCTGTCAGGATACAATACTTAACAGGAAACCTCAGTATATGGGCTATGTGTATGGAAGGACTGTGCTGCTGTGCAGCAAATCTCCTGGCTTTCTGTCAGGACTACTCAAGTGGAAATTTTTTATTTGATCAATAATCAGAACTGTGATTTTATATTGAGTTAGTACATAGAACTTAGAGAAAGGGCTCAATAATACTGTCTTGAGTATAACTAATGGGTGTTCTTGCCAGACTTGTGGATGAATACTGCTGATGTTGCCTTGAAGTCGGGAGTGCTATGCCCTGAGAGAGCAATGGGGAAAGGTGAAAACAGTGTTTTGCCTCTGTGGTCCCCTAAAGGCAATGCTCTCAAACTTTCACTACCCTCTTCGTGCAAATTAAGAAAAAGTTGTTTGGTCAGTGTGTGTTTAGAGGACAAGAGAGGAACAGAGGAGGCAGGTTCATCAAGGAATGAAGAAGAGCAATAAATGACTTATAAGCTCGCCAGGATATCACACAGCTTTTGAGATAACTAAGAGGGCTACTGCCAGTCAGTTTGGTCAACGAAGAGTAGTTCCCTCTTCCTCTTTGTTGTCTTTCTTTTCATCTGAATTTTTCTTTCATGAAATTGATCAGTATCATGTGAATAGCGGTATCCAAGATACTAAAGTTAAAAGTTGAACATTTCTTTAAAAATGCAACTTATTCAAAACCTTTTACCCTTAAAATTTTAAAAATTTTATAATACATTTTAAACTCTTCATGATACTCATACTGATTCACAAGTGCTGTTTCTGAATTTTTCAAATCAAAGCATATTAAGAGGCAGACTATAATCTAAAAAGTTTTGTTTTGGTGTAAGGCATACATTTATACACCTAGCTTGTGCATGAATGTCTGTGGGGAAATTCTGAGGTGAGAAATGAAAGCAAGATGAATGAAAATGAGCAGCATGGTCCCATTTTAAAAAGGACAGATAACATTCAGTATCAGCTACTTTTTCAATCAAAATGTTTAAATTCTTTTTTGCTGTGTAATCCTATAACTCAATTGGGAACTTTAGTCTTATTTTTAGAACTGTAGTCTTCTTTGCTCAGGAAGTCAGCCACAATAGTCAGAATGATTCCTTCAAAGTATGTATGTAAATACATGAAAGTAGTGGAAAAGGTGTATAATCTGTAATAGATTCATTACTCAGGTAAACCAAGAGACCTTTGCAACACTAATGGAAGCAGAAATAGATCTGCAAGAATGCTTAACTCTCAAGAATATCTGATTTTACTACTATCTCAAATCTGTCATTTTTCACTTTTCTACCTTGTATTTAAGAACAATATTCTTTCTTTAGTCTTTAACATACATTCAATTTAATATGACAGTTATTTATATTACAGTCATAGCAGAAGTTTCATTGTACTACGTGCACTGATCTGGTCACAGTATGAATATGCCTTTAACTTTGAGATCTAGGAAGCCATACAGTTTAAAATTCTTCATCGTTTGAATCTGATTTGAGTCTAATTTGTTTTTTTAAAAGAAGCAAAACAAATTGTCATGGTTTGAACTGGCTAAGCACTAGGATCCCACGAAATCTGTTATTTTATAAGGGGAAATAAGATTATATTGAAGAAAACTGGCAATTTGTAAGGCAAAACAGGCACACGCTTGAGCAATTACAGTAAAGAGAAAGTTTTATTACAAACAGACTTAAAGGTAAAAAGAAATAATAAGAAAT
The DNA here is from genome assembly GCA_013399875.1 of Gymnorhina tibicen. Taxonomy (NCBI): domain Eukaryota; kingdom Metazoa; phylum Chordata; class Aves; order Passeriformes; family Artamidae; genus Gymnorhina; species Gymnorhina tibicen. The sequence goes on along the minus strand of VXAZ01007128.1, from coordinate 184,991 downwards.
TAAAGCTAAACTCCCCTCTCTTCCAGCACCTCCTCCCTTTATCTAACTTGCACAAAGGATAGCAAAACATGGATTTGGTCAGTTTTACAGTTTTTAAAAAGAAGTCCCTCTAATATTTAGGGAAAAAGAGGTTTTTTCTCTCCTTTAAATGTGGTTTCCAAACTGCCACTAGCAGCAGACCCGCCCAGAAATCTGCTGCCATGAAAAACATCTCTCCCATGAATCTTGCAGTCTTCCCACACTGCCATCATGGGTCATAATGGTCATGGGGATTTAGTCTTTTAAGGATGAGCTATTCCAGCCAAAAAGCAACAGCTCTCTTCTTCACAAAATCTCTAAAAGTCTCTTACAGCTTCTAGTTGACCTGGCATGGCCACTTTTCTTTTTCCGCAGGCTGCACACAGAGTTCTCATCCCCCCATGTCTTTTTAAATGGATTAAAGAGGAAAGAACAGTTTGTGATATTACAGTTTTTACCATGGCCTGGAGACAGTATTTTTAAGCTTCACGCTGGGTGCACTCCGCCCTCTTTTCCCACCGCCATCTTCAGCTCCATCTCACATGACTTACTTTTTCTTTCTCTCTGACCTTGAAGTCGCCATGATTTTCTTTGGGCTTTATGTTGGGAAAAAAGCTTCTTTCCCTTTATGCTGCTGGCTGCATGATGTCCTCCTCAGCTCGACTCAGGCTGCGTTGGTTGCAGAAAACTCCATCGGCTCCCACCGGGTCTGCGCGGGGCCGTGGCGGGGGGGTGGGAGAGGGGGAAAGAAGCCTGCCTGTCTCCAGGAGCTACGCCACGTGATCTCAGCTGCTTGTTGTTTAAGGCTGGTTCTGGATGCTCTCTAGGGCCAGGACGGCTTTTCCTGGTGGCTTTTTGCCCTCGCTGGGGAAGGGAGCCTGGCCTGGCCCTGCCACCCCTCCATGAGAAACTGGGACAAAGAAAGACCAATTTCCTGTGCTTTCTTGGGCTTTAAATATGCAAAATTGCAAAAGCGTAATTGGCTTGGGAACTTGTCAATCAACTCAGGTTCAACCTATTACACAAATAAAATCGATCTGTTTTCTGGGGAAAGAAAGCAAACACAAGCAAGCAAACAGAAACACCAAAACACAAACAAACAAAACCAAAATAAAAATAACAACAAAAACCCCTAACCAAATCAAACAAACAGAAAAAAAAATCCCCCCCCAGTATCCTACAGAAAAAATTGTTTTTTTCGCTGTGTATTTGATTGACTACTGCTTTGCTGAGAAATTCTGTTGCTTTAATGTTTTCAAGCAGCTCTTCGCAATTTTCAGAGATTTTTCTGTGTACAAATCTGTTCAAGTTTTTTGGCCTTTTAGCTGGGTGTATGTGTACTGTAGTCAAATATGTCTTACCATTTCACTTCTGTTTTCAAGATTCAGAAATAAATAAACCATATAATAACCAGTCTTTCCAATAAACCAGTCTTTCTGCTGGTGGGATATATCGCCCCCACCGATTGTGCACACGGTTCCCTTTGGTGCATATCAGAAAACAAAATGCAATTGTTTGAGCAAATCAGGGTACAAGACCCTGATCAGTTTAATTTTGATTCATTCTTATGGTCAGGTCAAAAGGGAGTGGTCTAAGACTATAGCCTGTGCAAACGTAAAGACGCAGATAGAGAAACACTGGTTTCATTATGAATTTTTTGTCCTGCCCTGTAGTTTTAACATCTACATAATAACATTCTTTTTCATTAATTCTGGTAAAGCAGGCACTTAATTATTTTTAAGGAGAACGTACTGTTAGTATTTTGAGACAACTAACTTGTAAATATTTAAGTCCTTGTTTTCCCCTTTGAACAGGAAATAGACTCCTGTGCTACTGAGCTGCATGTTGTAGCTAGTAACACTGACAGAAACTGTGTCAGAATTGCTGTACATTCCTCAGGACAATCCCAGAGCAAGTGTAAACTTCATTATGTATTGTGCTCGGTACACAGTTTTACATAGCTTTTCCACAGGCTAGACAGACATTTCCAAATGAATTTGTTGAGATGGTTCACTCTTGAATTACATGATGCCAGCCTAGAAAATTGACAGGAAGCAATTATTCAGATTCTTTTAAATTTTTAATTTTTAAAGCACATTGTTATGTATTTCTCTACTAGGTAGGGTAAAGCATGTTCCTGGCAATACTGGAATGCCCTGAGGATCCCCAAAAGCCTTTTAAAGGATATTTTATTTACTGTGAGGAGGACTTGAGATAACCCTTTTAGGTGCCTGCAAGATTTGCAAAGTCTGGTGAGAACAGGTTGGTAGTGGATGCCTTCAGCTCAGGCTGTACTGGGAAAGGTTTGTTGTGTATGGTTTCAGGCTACTGGCAATACTTGGGGCATAAAGAATGTCATTGCAGCATTAGTGTTGATGATATGGGAGCTCGTATGCATGGCTGAGACCGAGTCGTGTAGACGTTGATCCACCCCAAATTCAGAAGTAGGTTTCTTTCTTTCCTGCTGCTCTGTGGTTCCCCAGAGTCTTATGTACTAAATCTAAAGAAAAAGAGGTACTGGACAAAGCACAAAGGATTTGGTTTTGACTTTTTGAACTCGTGGCAAAGTACTTCTTTTTTATTTGCAAACAAAAGTGAATTTGCTTTCATTTCCTATCAAGAAACAAATTTTCTCAGTGCTCAACCCTTGGTAGCAGGTAGGTCTCTGTGTGGCAAAAGATCTGAGTTGGCACAAGAAACAAGATTTAATCTGGACATGCATATCATTGAAAATTAAAACATTTAAAATGTAAAGTTTAAGAGGAGTGAACCCTGGAACAACCTCTTTAAAATAGCAATGGAGAGAGCAAACGGGGTTAATTTAAAGAGGACATCTCATCGGTTCATGAACAGGATTAGAGGGCCCAGCTGCCTTTAGCAGTAGGAGTCTGACATCAGTCATGGCTAACATAGAAAGACGCTTTTGAGATCTGTGTGTTACCAGTCATTATAGTTCTGATCCTGCCTCATCTGTTTTATTCCAAATCTTCTGGTTTGGGGATACCGTTTTAACTGAGCTGAAAACATGCTAGACTCACAATATTTGTGATCTGTATATAAATGCATTTTTCACAAAAGAACAAATTCTGCACAGCAGGATCGGAGCAATTCTACAGTCCTCAGGTCTGTCAGCCCAGAGCAGATTTCTTTCTCTGTTGAGTATGAAAACCCATAATCAAGGGGGTAGGCTGGTCTGTAAGCCTATTTGGCCATGAAACAAACGATAGTAATTCTGTATAAATGGCATTCAGAACCATCAGATGCTTCTGCTTCCAGTATTTGAAGGAAGATTTTAGAAAAAATAGGAGGTTTAAGTAACGTCTCTCTTTTGTGAATGAGTAATGAAGTCAAAAGTTGAATGTGCAAAAGTTGAATTAAAGTATATATTCATTCAGTTTTGTCACAGGATGATAGAAAAGTTGTCTGGAAGGAACCTGTGGAGGTCACCTACTCCAGCCTCCTGCTCAAAGTGGGATGCATTTGACAAGTGTTTTGACACTTTCCTGCATGACATCCTCATCACTAAACTGGAGAGACATGGATTTGATGGATGGACCAGTGGATAAGGAATTAGCAGGATGGTCATATTTGAAGTGTTGTGGTCAATGGCTTGAAGTTCAAGTGGAGCTCAGCCTTGAGTGGTGTTCCTCAGAGGTCTGTACTGGGACCAGCACTGTCTAACATCTTTTTCGGTGACATTGTCACTGGCATTGAGTGCACTCTCAGCAAGTTTGCCAACAACACCAAGCTGTGTGGTGCAGTCAACACACTGGAGGGAAGGAATGCCATCCAGAGGGATTTTGACTGGCTTAAGAGGTGGGCTCATGCTAACCTCATGAAGCTCAACAAGGCTAGGTGCGAGGGTGCCTGCACCTGGGTCAGGGCAATCCCGAGCACAAATACAGGCTGGCCAAAGAATAGATTGAGAGCGTAGGTACAAGTTTAAATTGAGAAAACTGCCTCTCAGGCTTTTTGTTTCTGTTTGATTTCTTTAAAACCTAGGGAGGAGTAATTTCCTGTATGAAATATTCACTTGCCCTTAAAACACCTACTGTGAGACAAAGTAAATTGCCACTAACAGGTAGGTAGGTTTCCTACAAATGAAAAAGGAAAAAAAAATAAAAATAAATTGTATTCAAGGCATTTAATCTATACAATATCCTGCTAAATGAAATTTAATTGTACAATGTAACTGAAAAGATTTTGAAAAGATTTGTTGCATCCAATTATGCTTATTCTATCAGCATGCAGTTAAAACAACTTCATTCATTCTATATTCTTCTCAGTATGTTAGGTTGGGATTATTAAGAAAAGAAGGAGATATAAATCCCTTCTATAAATCTCTTCACTTTCCCTAGGTCTGAGCAAGAGTCAGTTTCTAATTTTCCCACAGATGTTTTCTGTGCCAAACTTCATGCAGGTGAAGCACCACAGGTGTTTACACATTTATAGATTTTGGAAAGTCTGTGATGCTGGTCTGCTGTTCCTGTGCATATTGAGGCCAAAGCTGGGTTCAGCTAGAGGATCAATTAAAAATACCAGCTTGTAACTCAAAATATAAAAGGAAGCATAGAAAATATGAAATCAAAAGTAGAAGTAAGTTTCTCTTTCCAAAAAAAACAAAGTCCTTAACCTGATAAAATATAGTACATCTAAGTAACTTAAGCATGCGGTGTGGTAAATTACTAACAGAAACAGATGTAATTCTTTAAACAGTGCAGGCCACAAACTAAGTTTGATAGTTCTGTTGTGAGCACAGATTGCATAATGTATTTGCATTATCTGACACAATTTTGTAAATGAGCACAGACCACAGGAAAATATCTGAGTAGGTACAGAGATAAAATAGTGAGAGATTTAACCACCTCCAACTTGCAGGTTTTATCATCAGCAAACTGATGAATTGTCCCCCATTTTGCAAGTGTGAACCTACGCATCTTAGTATACAGACTGTCGGTAGGTTGATTGGGTTCATGATATGCAAAATGAGGAAGAGTGATCCTATTTAGATAACAAATGCCTGAACTTTCTGACAAGATTCAGACCTTATTTATTAAAGTTCAATAGCATACAGGGATCATTCTGAAATAATACATACTGTTTTATTTTCACTATACTTCTGTCTAGAACTAAAAAAGATTGACTGGCAAAAATGGTGGTTGTTCTGACATAAGCAGCAGAACAAATGGCAACCATCCTACTGGAATCACTCTTTCCATTCAGTTTTGCAGATTCAAAAAGTTCTTGTACTGTGAGTAAAATTCACAGAAGTAGAAATATTTAACTGAACTGGGTACCATCAAAATTAGTTTAACTTGGGTAATTCTAAAATTATTAAAAGTTAGACATATAAACAAAAATTAAAAATCAAGGCTCTGCATGTGTGTTGCTTCTTTTATAGTAAATACTAGATAATCTTATAACATTTGTGGAAATTACTGTTAGCTTAGGTGAACTTATTTTAGGCTCAACATAAAATCAGGATTGTCAACACAAGACACAAATTTAGTCATCTTCAAGTACATAAAAGCTAACTAACTTATTGGTAGCAGTCAAAATAAATTTTATGTACTTGTTCAAAATGATACAAATAATAAAAATACTTATGTAATTCACAGATATATTAAAAAAAAGGCTAATGATTTCACAGCTATGGACTTCCAATAGCATATATCTTCTGTACATCTTCATTGGAAATGCTTGGAAGTATTTTTAGGAGAGAGCTTTGCTTTTTAAAAATTCAAATAGGCTTTTGTTCCGGGTGGTAAATGTTCATTCATTTAGATATCTAGTCTTGCAAGAACTGCATACTAAGAAAGAAAAAAAGACAAAAAAATGCAACCAAAATATAGGAAGTCAGTACCTGTTATTCAAGGTACAATATTTTTGAGGTTTTTTTAAGAAATGTTTGAAAAAAGTTAGAATAAAATCCATTCATTTTATTAGTAAAGGGACCCTTTCTTTCTTTTTCTTGGCTCTTCTGAACCATTCACAAGTGAGTTCAGAATCGCTAAAAATTCAGATTTCTGTATTTCCACCAGTGTTGTGTATGCTGAAATACCTTCTAGAGTTTAAAGATTTGTCATTGGGTATGTATTGCGTATTTTTTTCCGTTTGAAAGAGAATTAGCAAAGAAATTTACCTCCCTGGTTTTTGAATAAAGTCTGACACCAGATTTAGCTACGATATGAGTAGTTCTAGACTTTTTTCTATGCTAATTTGTATTCAGGTTCCATTTTAGTTCCAATATATTATTTCAGTGCTTATTTTTCAAAGATTCATATACTTGCCAATTAATATAATAAATATATTGTTTCTTGTTCACACACTTGTTTATTAACCCTATCAATACATTCTTTCCCAGCAGATGATGGCAAACATATCTTTTCTTTTCAAATTACTATCTGCAAAAGGTTTCTTTAATTATAACTTTTAAATAAGCTCTTGGTAATAACAATAACCAGCTGAATAAAACATTCCTGTTCTTTAGCTTCAAAATTGTCTCTCAGCTGGCTTGCATGTACTGTATGAGTCAGATTTAAAAAAAAAAAGATGTGCAAGTTCTTTGACTCAGGCTATACAGCATATGATTGAAGTAAAGAACATCATCTGCTTTGTTCACCAGGGGGTTTTGTTATTATTATTTCTCTCTGGTCTTCTACTTTTCTGCTCCTCAAATAAGGCTAATTACAAAGGAAAAAAAGTTGAAACTGGTAGAGAGAGATCCTTTAAAGCCATTCCTTTTGCAGAATGGAACAAAAGAAAGTACCAAGGGCATGGATAGGCCTTGAAAAAAAAGAAAAGAGAAAAACCATCTAATGAGGATGCTGAGATAAGTGCTTGTGAAGAAAACTGGCAAAAAAGGGCTTTTAGTCTAAAATCCATAAATAAGTGGGCATTAGATGGGTACTAGAACATTTTTAACAAGACAGGCCACCAAACTGTATCATCCTATGCAAGAGCTACTACCCTAAAACTCTTCTTCTTAACAAGATAAGGGTTTCTCTCTTTGAAATATTAATTTGAAAAAGATATGCTTGAAAATTAAGGAGTATTATTCACGTCTGTGAATCCATTACAGAGGAAGACACCATCAAAGCTGCTTTAGATATAATTATGAATGCTATAGACTTTCTAAAGGTCAAAGATCCCAAATGGTATGAAGAAATTGTTCACAGCATATGATGGTTCAGACAGGGTTTGACCTCCAGTCTTTCTTTGGGTCTTCTAGTCTGTGCTAAAGAAGAAACATGCACAGCGTCAACTACAGAAGAGTTTAAGAATCAAATCATTTGCCCATCCTCCAAACCTATTTCTTAATACTCCCAGGTAATTGGGCACTCAGACGTGCTTGATATCCATAGATGTGCGGGTCAGGTGTTTGAGGCTCGGTCTAATTACCGGAGAATGACTGCCAGCTAAGCATTGTCCATTTCAGCTCTCAGTGCTGCTCTTGTAACACATAAAGGAGAAAAACAAATCTGAAAGGGAGAGAAGATAAAAGGACAGAGAAAAATAAACTATAGGACCTGATCCAAAGACTGTAGAAGTTAATGGAAAGTCCCATTAGCTTCAGTGAGGTTTAGCTTAATCTCGGTTTTTAACAAGACTGGCAGTTCTTTATCCCATCATGCATTAGATCTCCTTTCACTCATGTGTACCAGGAAGTTTGCATTTAGTACCAGTGATCTGATTTTGAACATGTTCTGACAAACCGATGAAATCGGTTGGGAAATTATTTGATTAAACTTTGGTTTTTTTTCAGAAGTTTCTCTTAATATGAAATTTTAAGGGCTTTGCGAAAAAGTTACAGTGGAGCAGCAGTAGTCCCCAAAATATAATAATAATGATAATGATAATGATAATAATAATAACAACAACAACAACAGCTTGTAAATCCCATGGCTAAAAATCTGATGTTTATACTTCCTTTGGAGCATTCTGATTGTGAATTTAATAAGCAGTAAAATATTTAGTGCGGATTTATTAACTGTTTCTTAAACATGTGGTACACTACACTGCTTCTTTCTTACTCAGTTTTAGTCACACTTCTGGCACACGTTCTGTGCCGCAGATGGACAAAGAAAATACACATGTATCTAGTGATCAGGTGTTTGAACTTGATTGCCAGCTAGCAGCTTTTGGTGTGATAGAGGATTCACCCACAGGTGTCCTACACACAGGAGAGTAATTTTTGGCACTAACTTTTCACAGCAGGTTACCTGTGTGGCTGGTAGCCATTGGCCATTTTATGTCCCTTGCTGCAGCATTTCCTAGATATAATGTGTGAATGATGAAAAAATATAGCAGGATAGTTCCAAATGGTTTGGTAGATGTCCTGCAATAATTCAGTTTTATTATGATTTACTGTTTGACTTACTGCAGTAGTGCAGCTGAACTAGTATGTTGGGTGGTTTTCTTTATATCAATTATTTTCTTTTTTGGTCAGGGATTTTCCTGGACCATCACTTATAAAACTGATGTTTTACGAGTTTTTGATAGTCTAGATATCACGATAACATCTTCTGCATAAAGATTAATAAACCAGCTACAGCTGCAGAAGAGATGGTAAGAGGGTTTTTTGTGCTAGAGTCAAGCTAGAGAGATAATAATGTTGTTTACTTGTGAGAGAGTCACAGTAGTTTATTTTGCTTTACAAGGCACACTCAGTATCAGTGAAGCATCAGACGTAATTCCGTAATTAAATTCTGTTGATACTTGCTTTAAAAGCAAAATTATAATCCTTCTGTTTCACACATTAAAGATTGAGTTTGGTCTCTGAATAACGCTGTAACTCTTCAGAGGACACTTGAATTTTCTTTATCACGTTTTAAGGAAAATAATGACTGATTGTAGCAGAGAAAATTTATATAAATGCTCTCTTATTGACATTTTGCACAGTTTTCTCACGTCTTTGAGTTCAGTTAGCTAAATAACCACAATTCCCACAAACTGCAGACTTCATAGACTCAAAGGGTGTCTTTGATACATTGAGTATCTTGAAATAAATATCTGGCTAGATGTAATAATAAATACATAGATGCAACGTGGTGTCAGAGATCAGTGTATTTGTATGCTTGTCACACAAATTCCAAACTTGTGATACAGCCCTCCCTCCTCCCCTGTATCTAAATGTCAGCTGGAGTTGGTGTAGAATGGCAGCACCCAGCATAAGAAGCCTTTTGGTCTGGTTTCTACCAGGTGGGAAAGAAAAGTCTGTAAAGCTGCTGCACTGCAAAGGAGCCCAGTTACTGCTTTGTCATCACATCTGCCATGTCAGGAGTGCTGGAACCTCTCTGACATCTTTCTCTGCTTAATGTAAACACATGGCAGCTGGTTCAGGAGTCACCGGCCGATGTTCCCTACTACAGAGGGAATTTCCTACTATATACAGATTATGTGGCCTTCTGTTATTAGACAATCCAGACAGAAGATAAATTATTAGAGAGTAAACATTTTATTATAGGAAGTGAAAAATTTTCTTTTTATTAACCTTTCATACAAGCAAGCTGGACTATAAATTGTCATCTTTACCCAGGTCAAATCCAGAGCAAGTTTAGCTACTTCAATGCAGAAAAATAGCTTTTTTTCTTTAATGAAAATGCTGAGGCAAGGGTTCTGTAACTGGAAATGGGCTTCTAAAAACATAATAGAACATGTCAAATATATGTCTGCAGAGAAAAAAATTGATGACAGAAAATGAATAATTTCCCAAAATATTTCACTTCTGTAAAAATATGTGGAAAATGTGCAGGATAAGTGATACTAAAATGTATACTGAAGCTGTTGTTTAAATCAGAATGCCTATTTCTTCAATATGTTCACATGGAAAAATGATGGTATGGGCCATTCACTTAAGAGTTGGACTCTGTGGTCCTTCTGGGTCCCTTCCAACTCAGACTATTTTGTGATTCTGTGATTGTGATATGGGGTTGAGTGAATGAGTGACAAAAGTGGCCTTGGTGGAAGCTTGGTTTGATTCTTAGCTGTAGCCTGTCTGGTTAATGGAACACAATTGTGGAAACAAACAGAAGTTCTCTGAGAGTAAGAACTAGACTGTGGTTAGTACTGCACTTTGTGCTCTTGTGGTAACTCAGATAGCAAGCTCACATATTTGATTTCAGATCCCATAAATACCCACTGTTGGCTCACATTCAATCTCTTCTTTGATGCAAAACAACTGGCTCCCAACAAGAAAGCTTCAGCTGGAAATGCAGAACATATGGAAGAGTTGCCCAGACCTTTGTGGTTCTCCTAAGACTTCAAAGGGCGGGTCAGTAAATCTGTCATAGGCCCTCTGAGGACTATCATGTAAGTCTCAGGAGTCTGCCTAGATCTAGACAAATATAGTAGAGTCCTTGCTGGGACTGTACTTAGGTATCATCTCAAGATGAGAGTAAAGAGCAAAGAAATTCTGTGTCTTGTAACTTCAGGGGTGTTGGCTTCAAGGTAGGGGAGCCACTTATATCTCAGACTTCATCAGCTCATAAATGCTTATGCAGTTTGCTTGTGCAGGGAGTTCAGTCCTGACTGAGGCAGTGAGATTCTCACAGAGTGTGCTGGGAGATGGTAAGATGTGCGAAATGCACAAGAATCACTTCATGTTTAATCCTGAAAAGGCTTCTCATTGCTGAGTGCAAAAGCAAATGAGCCCAACAAGCCTCTTAAAGTCAGTTGAATGCAATGGGCATCGGTTGTGAGTGAATGTGGGACGACAGTGAGGACACAACTGACTTTAGCCATTTGTCTTTGGGAGCTTAAACCTGGCAACCAAGAGCACATAGACATGCTCATAAAATGCTTCAAAAAGATGTAAGATTATTAGCCACCTCTTTCTGGATGGTGCAACAGATTTACAATGGTACACTGGAACAGATTCATTGTGTCCAGGCATAAAGAAAATCTAAGTATAATGTGTGTTAGGATTATAAAATTACATTTAGAGATGAGTCTGCTTCATTCTGATTTTTCTTACTAAAAGAATCTAAATTGTATAGCCTATGTAATATTAGTAGCATCTATCTGGTAAGACACTTGCAGGTTTATTGCACAATCTAATGAAAGCAGAATTTTTAGATCTAAGTTTCAGATTTTATTTGCTGTTAAGGGACTGCAATAAATACTGCTTTACCTGCATTCAGATTGATGGCTAAAATAGCAACAGGAAATAAAAATGAGGGAACAAGGCTAAGACTGAGTGGCAAAATGAAACAAAGAGGAAGGCTGTGCAGATCTCTTTCTACCTGTACCACAAGGCTTCAGTCATCATTGCAGTTGGGTCTCTGCATCTCAAAGAAGTTGATTGTGTTGAGGTATTCAGACCTGGGACTGCTTTACATCTGAAGCTGATTGTGCAGATAAATCTGCAAATAGTTATGTGAGTAAACATCATTTGTGGAGGCAAACTGTATCTGTGTACATGTACTGTTGTACCAGAGGTATCATATGGATAACTACACAGCTCCCTTAGTAAGTGAAAACAGGAACCAGGGGGACAGAAACTGTTTCCTGGATGTCATTTGACTTGAAGACTCCAGGAGTCACAGTTCTTAGGTATAGCACTTAATAGTAAAATACATCTTCCAAGTATGTAGTACTGTATTTGTCTACAAATACTGAAAATATGCACAAAAACATACAGATTAGATTTTTTAATTGTTTATTCACAAGCTTACAAACATTATAGGGCCAAAAGCATGTGTACATTTATATACAATGTAAGCTGCACTTGCAGTCAGTGAATCACTACTTAGGCTAACATATTTAGCTGAGCTTTTATGTTTATGTGTATTCAACCAAAGGTTTGAGAATATCATTGTGGTGTAGGAGATTTTCACTGACCATCCAAATATGGCTACTTTGAAAATAGAATTTGCATCAACATTAGCCAGTATGGTAGGACAGAAAGTGAAAGAAATGCCCTGTTCAAGGGGTCTGAAGAACTTCCTCTTTTAAAATTTACTATGTATTAATTATATATGACATTTCAGGGAGTGAGAGTTGTTTGTAGCCTATGGCAGCGAGTTACTGAAATGAGACAGAAAAAAATGCGTCAGCATATCAAATTACACAGATATTGGTAGCCTAGATGTATTTGCTAGTCTGGAAAGCTATGTCTGCTGTTGTGAAATTAAGGTACTGCACACTGGGTTTAGATGGTGGTACCACATTTCTTTTAAAATGACAATACTGAAGTAGTTGGGTGAAAAGAAATGTAATTCCTATCTCGTGGGGACACTGCAAAAAGAAACAATAAATAAAATATCTCCTAATAACTTATTCTGGAGCTAATAAAAATGATGATAGAAATACTGAAATGCATTTCACCCTCCCCACCAAAAAAAAAAAAAGCTTAGCAACCTCCTTCTCATTCAACAAAATAAGGGGAAAGTTTACTGAAGATTTATATGCTGTGTGTAAATATTTGATTTGTTTTTCCCCTTGTTTTGGAGAATATCTTTCTCTAGTAGTGATCTTAGCTACAAAAATTTGAAATGATCTCCTCCTTCACATAGGGGAAGGATCCCCAGCATTCTGGGGATCAGGTTTGGGGTTTTTTTAAATTTAATAATGCTCTATTTTACAGTATGTTGGGTGTTACATACTGTATTAGCTATATTTTTACGGTATGTTGGGTTGTTATTTTTATATTTTTTGATCCCATGGAAAGAGAAACTGTCTTTCTCACAGCCAAAGACAAGCTGTTGAAATGGCTGCCAGCAGAACTCTGGTGCTAAAAAAAACCCAAAAAAAACAACCAAAAATCAGCCAAAAACCATGTTACAAAATGGAAATGGTTGAACCAGTGGGAAATCTTTTGACATTCCTCCTGCCCTACCCCCTTGGGTGCTTGTCTCCTGAAGTGTGAGTTTCGTGAGTATTAACTAGCCAATTTACCAATAGTATCTGAAGAAGATTTTCTCTTAACACCTCTGATTTTTTAAGGACATAATGTTTCCCCTCCTTTTTTATATTGCTGCAATCTCCATTGTCCATTGTAGGGGAATCTGGACGGAAATTTCTCAGAGTCTCAGGACTCACTGCTGCACAGTGCAAGATGATCCATCCTAAGCCTGGGTAAACATTCTCATCTGTGCTGGTACACATTGTAGTTAAGGATTTGCAGTCCTGCAGCCCATCTCAAGGTTAGCTCAATTAGATACATATGATGCTCTAATGGACTTAATATTCCAGTTTATCAAAATGTAAAAGCAATGGCATTTATCTTAGCAGGTAAAAATTTAAGGTGGGAATAGCAGTTCCTACCATATAGACAAAAATTGGCTAGAACATCTCTGTGCCTTAGTGTTTTCTTTTCACTGCTGCCCCTGTTTGGAGTTCTCTGGTTTGTGCTGTCCATATTCAGTACTGCAACAGCTTCATATCCACAGTTCTTATAGGAGACTTTGTAATTCATAGGAAAACACTAATAAATGTCATTCTTATTGACCTATTTTTAGATTTTGTAGCATCTTCTAGCTCATAGTTCTCATTTGTTTTTTTAATATAAATTAATTTTAATTAATTTTAATTATTATTACAGTTTCCAAAGTATTTCACATTTGTTTTGCAGAAGTAGTGTATATTGTACTGGGGTATTAGTCATGGTTCAATACGCAAACTATGAGTGCTTTTAATTTCAGTGACAAGTAGTACTTCACACTTAACAGAGGTTTTTCTCTTCCTACATTTTGCAATGCTAATGCTCTTCCAGTCAATTATATCTGTACTGAAGTATTCTGTTCTCTTCTCCTTAGGTTTTACCATTTTATCCCTGTGCCTTCCATCAGTGTGTTAAGCTGACTAATGTCGTGTTTTTTCTTGGACTCCAGAGAGGCAGCAGTGTGTTCAGTAAAGTGCCCTTATTTTGAGAAGGTTCTATTAGGAAGCTCAGAAATATCTACTCTAGCTTCAATAGGCAGACATGAGGTTTGTGATGGTCTGTAGCTCCTCAAGAAGTGATGAAATGAAGAAGCAGTTCATAATCTGCATCTTCTGTACTGATAAGATAGTCCTGATTGTTGAAAACTCCACTAAGCCAAGCGAAAAATTTTTGTCAATTGTCATCTTCATGTGTGGGCATTAGGTCATCTTTCACATTGATAATCCTTGTGTGAGCAAATGAATGCCCTAACTTTTGATATTCAGTTGCAAACCAAAACAAGGGGTGGAGAACAGGTTTTATGCGTCTGGTATACTGCAGCTGGGAAGAAATGCTGCAGTATTTTGTACTGTTGATGTCATACATGTTTTACAATATTGCTATAGAAATCTAACAACCACATAGTTAATGCAGTTTTGGGGAGCAGGTCATTTTTTAGCAGGATGGAGAAGTCACCTATCCAGCTGAAGATAATGTTCAAAGGACTGGTAGGCAAAAAGTGAGCATTAGCTTGCTAAACTACATACCAAGCCTGTAGAACGCAAGTAATGAATTATGTGGTTGTTCAGACACTGGTTTCTTTATGATAGAAATGTTTATAAAATGCTTCTCATTCTTTAAAGGATTAACTACAGAAATGTTGCACTTTGTCTTTAACTGAATGCCGCAGCTGAATGAGAGGAACTCTAGTAATGGAAGAAGTAGCAGTAAGAGCTGCAAACTGCGTAATAGCTATAAAATCCTAACAAAAAGATATTTTTGAGAGACTTTGGGCACGTGCTGAAATCAAATGACAGAAAATGAAATTTAGTAAAGTTATTGCTTTTCAAAGTGAAAGTCGTGGTTAAAAAATGCTGTTGGTTCTTGAAAACAACAGCAAAAATTGCTCTTCCATCTTTAGGTGTTCTAAAAGAAAATATGAACACAATATGAGAGGAAAAGTGACTACACTTTAGGTATTTGTACTGCATTGATCTGTATTGTATGGAACTATTACTGTGTTCTCTATTACATGTAATACACAAAAAAAATAGAGCCTGGTTTTGACAAAAGTTAGCAAAATATCTGTGAGGATTGTTTCTTAAAAGTGAAAAAGGAAAAATGGTTCTTGCTTACTTAATCTTCCCAGTCTTTTTTTTCTACAAGGACATGCATTTCTTCACTCTTGTTACCATGTCATCTTCCTCCTCAGTCCCTGTTAATGTCTTCTTCTGGTCTTATCCTGCTGTGACTGAGCATTACAAAGTTTTTCACGCCTCCATGCGTAAGTCCATCAACCAATTAGTTTTCAGAGCACATGATACATATAGATGGCATGGCAGTGGGTTCAGACCTAGGTCAGCATACTCCAAGCTTTCAGTCAATATGAAAAAAGTATAGGTCTACATTATCAGTGGTATCGATTTAGAGAGTGAATTTTTCATTTTTGCTTCTTTTTCAAACTACTCCCAGCTGTGATCACCGCTGTTATTCTGATTTTTGTCTTGACATTCACCACAGAATTTCTCACCATGACAAACATGAATTTTAAACAGGCACCTGAAATGTATCAAAGCATGGGTCTCATATGAGGCCTCAAACCTCTTTATGGAGGTTTGTTGCACATCTTGCATACCCATCTTTTAGAACATTCCAGTAAGATATCCAATTTTTGCATCCAATCACCTTCTGTTTTCCTTTGAAAAGTTTGGAAGACTTGTTGGTGAGGACTTTTGAGGAAAGTTGTCTGCCTCAAAAGTATGTCTTGCTTGTAAACTAATGTAGAACATAATGGGTAATGTATTTTAATTGAAGTAAAGAGTCAGGTTTTCAAAGTCTAAATTGAAATAATCAGGGATCAATTATCATCAATTCTGTTTAATGGAGATTGAAACAAATATGAGTAAAACAGTGGGACATCCTGAATTAGAATGGACCAGTCTTGGCATTTTGGTGGAGGCAATGTATCACTTTATACTGAGGATTTGGAATCAAGTGTATCTCAGCAGAAAAAAAGGAAATTCTTTTCAGAAAACTGTTTTGTCTACAACTTTCAGAGATAGAAAAAGCTTTCCTGCTGGTTGCTTTGTCTTTTATTTTATAGTAAAGAGGAGCATTATACCTGCACAGTCTCTTTAATTCCATTGAGCATGCTAAAGCATAAATCTGCATGGCTGTGATCTACCTGTTTTGTATTAAATTGATTATTTCTTGTAGAATTTCTGTTTTGGCATTATAACTAAAATGAGAAGTATGTCTAGTAGTTTAAAACAAATATACCTTTATATTATTGTAAAGTTTAGGTATTAAGAAACTAGATGGTACTTCTGTAGTTAAAGCAACATAAAACTAGAAGCATGGGTGGAGATGAAGAGGGGTGTTTGCAATTAGAAGATACTGCCACTTTGTTCTGTTTCCTTTCATTTCTGTTTTCTTCTTTGTTTTTCTGCTGTGAGATAAATGAGATTACAAGATCCCCTGTAATCAATAGAATTAAAATTATTTATATTAATTTTGAAAAAAAAATCCAGTAACTGGGATACACTGATACCAAAGCTACCTAGGGTAGGTAAAAATACTATATTTATTATATTTTTGCTATATTTTTATGCATATAATAATTAAACTCTAATGATGATAGTGTCCCACTATCATTTATTTCAGTGGCAAAAGAAGTGTAACTTAGATTGGCCCTTCAGTACATACAACAAGTCAAAAGAGGAGGTTTGCAAATTTTCACATTCCAAAATCTGTTGAAATCAACAGATTTCCATCTTTTCTAGACAAATAGTCTCTGCTGCTTTTACTCCCTTTGACAGAGGTGGAGCTATTATAATTCCATATAATACACTGAGTAACTGTATTGTAATACAGCACACATTTTAAAATAGTTCTGATACCACAAAAAATAGAATGTTTTACGTATCTTTTTCTACAGGGATGTTGATTATCAGTGACTGTGATAGAATGAGGTTGGTAAAATATATTTTTTCTGCAAGTTTAAAAAAATGGCTACCCAAGATAAAAATCTCAATCCATACTTAGCCATCCAAAAATTTATTTGGTAATTTAGAAATAATGATTACTCTGGGCAAGGTAAATGGATAATCAGCAGTGCGGATTATGAGTCTGCCTGCCTGAGTTGTTCAGTACAAAATACAGGCATTTAGCTTCAGACAGCAATGAAAACCAAAAAAAAAAGATCTCGTTTCCTTGTTTAGCCCCAACTGTGTCCTGCTTTGCCTAATCCCCAAATCCACTGAACAGGATAGCTGTTACCAGTCATCTCCAGTCTGTGTGAACATAGACAATTTGTTCTTTTTGACAAAAGAGGTGAATTTTGCCCAATGATCTACAAAAACGTATGGAATTGTGAGCTAGATGGGGTATCATTGTGGGAAAGATGGTCTAGAGATAGGTCACTAAAGCGTTTTTTCTTTTTCTTTTTACTTCATTTGAACTATTGACCTTGTGAAAATATTCAGCTTTCAGTGAGTTGGTTTTTTTCTGAGATGGGTTTTGGTGCCTGAGCTTTGAAACATGTACGATCAGACCCAGCTTATCTGTGAGGCTGCTGGGTTTTCTAACTCGCCACGCTGGAAAACACACCAATCTTGGGAAATCAAGCTAATGTCTCTCAGCTGTGCAGAAAAAGTGTGAACAGCTCTGTCAAATGAGCTACCCCCATCTCCTTTTTTTCAGGCAGCATCTTATACTGGAGCAGTCACTTCACATTTGCCATTTGAGCAGTTGTGATATAACTGCTGTTTTATTGCCTATAGGAGAGTTTCCGTGAGGAATCAGAAGCTGGTTTTTCAGCTACCCTGGCCAGGAAAGGTTTTAGTCACAGGACTCCATTACTGGCGAATGCGTAAGGAGTCCTGACAGGATTACGAGAGAATATGAACACATAGCTCTGGCCTAAAGGTTGCTAATTGACCAAATGGTAATACGAGGGGAAGTATTTTCCAGCCTTGAACCTCTGCCCCCAGATAAGTATATTAAATGCCATCAGTTAACCCCTTGAGTGCAATGACCCAGTGCTGCCAGGGACATTCCTGGTGTGATAGACTCTTACGTGTCCTAATCAGTGGTGATGTATCAAGTAGAGTCATAGGTCCAGATGAGTCCTATGTGTGTTCCTTTGTTGGATGGAAAGATGTCTCTAGACTTGCAGGAAGTTAAACACAAAATTTAAAGTGCACAGCTAGAGTGGCTTAAAAACACATGAAAAATGTAAAGCAAAAGAGCAGTCAGGAATTAAAATAGAACAATGTAAAGGGAAAAACATAATCAACGTAATTTTGCTTTGGAATTGAGTTGGGTTTTTAAAATTTGTTTTATTGGCTTTTTACTGTTTTCTCTAGATAGTTTCTGAAGAGTGAATGTGCTGAGTTATCTTCGGCTTAGTTCCTTCCTGCACTTATTCTCAGGTCATGAACATTACTAAATTTCACTGAAAAATATCAAAGCTATTATGTCAAGTGAATTTATGAACAGTAAGTTACACTTCATAAAAGAAGGCGGTTCTGAAAGATATGTTCTATATCCAGTTCTGTAAGATATGTTTTCTTTACTTTTTTTTTCTGTGACATCTTTTATTTAATTTCCAGGCAGAATATTTCTGTTGTTAAGATGGTGTCTTCTAAATCAGTGTTTTTCTATAGTAAAAAGATGTTAAGTTCTGTATCAATTTATGTGTGCAGAAAAAGACAGGCTGGACTTCACTTCTATTGTCTTCAAAGATGTTTAAAGTGAAATTATCCATTATGGGAGGTTATTACTGCCCTTTAGTTTAGTAAATACTGGAATCTTCTTTGTGCTTACATTATGCAGTACTTCACCTCTTGCCTGATTTCACTGAAATTAGTGGGGTTACTCGTGTAATATGGTTCCAGTCAGAAGATATATCAGTGGCAGACTCAACCATGTGGAAGTTGCAATTATTTAACAAAGGTTTTATCTTTACCAGCACAGAGGTACTTACCTATATTTTACAATGTGATGACTAATTCTTTCGTTTATTTTGGGTATCCTACAAATTATGTATATTTGGCCACCAGAAACCATCTTTGTTGCCTTGAGGCACCTCACATTGTTGTATTAATGGATGAAAAATTACATTTGCCATTTCATAATTTGTGTCCATTTTTTTTCATGGTTTAGCATCAAGTCTGATAAACTTAGAAATCAGTAACTCATAAGCTATGTTGCTGGCTCTTGGATGTTAAATGTGTTACACAGGCTTAATCAAAAGTAACACTTCCCATCAGAACTATTAAAAGAGCCAAGTGCTGATTTTTCAGGCCAGAGAACAGAGCTAGAAGGCAAAAGTCCTCCTGAGATATGACTATGCGACATTGTAGGTTTTGAGTGTTGCTTTTGATCATGAGCTGATACATTAATGGATACGGCATTGCCTTTTAAAGAGGAACACGGAAAATTGTAGGGAGGAGAGAGATGTGCTGTGCATTACACAGCAGTGCACATCAGCAGTTCTATAGTATGGGAGGCTTTTAAACCTTTCATTTTAAAAATTCTTCTTTCAAAGCACCAGTCATTCCTTTATTGGTCACGTGGCACTACATTAACTGAGGCTAGAAGAGGCTATTCATCAAGCTGACTCTGTACACTCACATTGTTTCCAGCATCTGGAACATCACACTCTGTGACTGCAATCTGAGCTGAGGCTTCCTACAAACACTAGTTGCCAATCTGGAAGGTGATGTTCTAGGAGAGGTTCCTCTGTCATGTGCCACCTGCATATACATCAGGCTCATTCAGTTTCATGCTGCCTTTTATGTTTGAGTTCTTGGACTCAAACTAAAAGGCAGCATAAAACTGAATTTTTCTTCTGTGTGGACAGTTGACAAGTTTGGACTTTGAGTGTTTGGGGGAGCTATACTGCCCAGTTTTCTGCCCGTGATCTTTTCTGGTGTGTTACAACTTTCTATACACACTCATAAGAAGTTTTATCCTGCCTGTCACAGCTGAGGAGCATGGCAGCTGGGAATCCACACTTGAGTTCTCACCAGCTTCAGGTCGGTTGCCACATTATATAGATATGTGCCCATCCCATACAAAATGCTGTGCTGTTACCAAATAAAAACTGGGCATCTCCCCTCAGGAGAATAATTGTGTTTGTGTTTCACTGTCTGTTTCACTTACAAGAGCCTGCTTAAGTGCAGGTCCATGAGATATGTGGTTCCCTGCCATACAGCTCTTTGGAGTGCTGGCTTTGAGACATGCTAATAATGCAAATGAACGATATCATAATATTAATATCCATGTGTGATGTCCCTTTAAAGTGTCACCTCTTAAAAAGGTGTGTCTTGTCTTTGGAGTGCTAATAATATGCTGTGTTAATCCTGTCTTTAAAGTGTACTTTTTCTGATTAGGGAGGAATCATCACTTCAAATGCAACCAGTGCAACTGGTAGGTAAGTATTTTCTAGGAGGAATAAAATTATTCTCCTCTCAAGCTTTAGATAGAACCAGTTCTAGATTTGTCTTCCATAACCTGAGCTCTAGACCTGCACAAGAGCTGCCTTCTCCAGTGTACATGTACCACCAAGATCCTCTTCATGAGGCATCAGAGCAGGCCAGTCGGAAGTCATACTTTTTATATTTGTATTAATTGGTTTTGGTTTCTGAATTATAATAAATTTAATTAGATTGTAGTCACTTGACCCCCAGGGCCTCAATTCTAATTTGCTCCTACTGTCTGATAACTGGTTAACTAGGTCTAGACATGAACCATTCCTGGCAGGGTTCTCTGCACATTAGTTTAAGAAGCCATCATGTTTTGTATCCATCACCCTTGCCTTCATTCAATCACACCTCTAAGGTTTCCCCAATTATACAAGAGGTAGAAATTCCCTGTATCAAATTGCCCTTTGCCATGTATGCCATCTTTATCCCATCACGCAGTACACATCATTCTGGACTCCCTTGTTTCTCCTCAGGGAAGTGTGGCTTATGCCATCCCATGGGCCTGCAGAATTTATGTGCATGTACTATGCCTTGCACTAACTGTAGAGCTCTTTGTACATCACTACTTTGCAATTCATTAACAGAAACTCACATCAAGAAGTGGGGTAGATAGACAACCTATAAATTCAACAAGTTGCCTGAAACAAGGCATCTGTGCAGTGTGACAGACCATGATCTACAAGACACAGACTGCAGTGTAAATTCAACTAAGATTAGATCCCAGAGAATCCACAAAGATGATGTTACTTAGTAAGACCTGTCCAAAAGAAGCTTTAATTACTGATAAAACACAAATTAAAACCAGGAGATGTCAGTTCTACTTTTTCTGGAATTAGCCTTTTTTTTTAATAAGTAATATATCTTACTATTCCAAATAAAGCTGTGTGGTTGATCAGTAAAGAGTATTATCCCCAGCTTTACCTCAGATTTCATTACATAGAAAGTAGCTTAAAAGGTGACCTAAAATGTAAAAGAGTATTTTGTCTGCTTTTTAATCCTTGCTTGTTAAGAACATTGTATTAGAAGGAAGTGTTTGACTACTGGGTCCAGTCCCTTCTTACAGTGGAGATCCCACTGTGTAATCCTTTTAAGTAACTGGCCAAGCTCCACGTGCAGAACAGCAGTGTTTCTTGCCATGCATCTTGCTCTAAACTGGGCACACTTAATGCATTACCAAGTCTAGTTGATACAATGAAATGAACACCATTTAGTAAGGTGTAAAACTGGTTCATGTTTGCTGCTAATGCCTATTTAACCCAAACAATTAAGAGGGAAGTTTGCTGTTATAGTTCTTTCCATGTTTCATCTCTTCATTTCAGGGCTAAAGCTTAGTCATGGAAATGATCAGAAAATCTGGAGTTACAGGAATAGTTCCAAGGCACAAAACAAACACACAAAAATTTAAAAACTGTATACATAATGTGGCAAAAAAACCCCCCAACCAACCAAACAGGAAATTACAGTGGAGACTGCAAGAATAAGGGGGAAGAAAAGGTTTCCCAGTCGCTTGAGACATAATATGATGGAACTATCATAATTTATTTTTCTGCTTGTTCACAGATCCCTATACCCACAAAAAAAAGATGTCCAGACTTTTAAAAATTGCTTCTTACTTCCATCATTTCTATTTCATTCTTTTGTGTCACTAAATGAGTTAAATTTTTCTGATATATTTTATTGCTTCCTCTACCAAATGTAATTAGCAAGCAAGTGCTTTGTTCTTTTGTCTTCTTTTCTCATTGAGTGAGCAGTTGGAAAAAACCATTCCTGTTTCTCCTAGAACAGTCTGATTTCATTGCCTTAATTAGTGTTTTCCTAATTTATGCAAGGGTTAATGTATTTATTTTCTGATAGTTTATAATAGATCTTAATGCAGTAACTGCCATTCACTGTATTTAATATGTCTGATTATATAGTAAGAAAATAACTTTGCTATCCTACCACTTCAGTCACTGGGAAACCTTTCTTCCTGTTCTCTTTCTCTTTTTAGATGTCTCCCCTCACTAATTTTAAATCTGCTGGACTCATTTCATCACATCTCTCATCTGGCTGTTCCCTGTTTCTCATTAATTTGCCCAATTTATTCCTGATTTTCCAAGTTTCTGTAAACACATTTCCAGGCATACACAACTGAAAACTGTGTGAAACATCACATTCTGGTTAGTTTGTATAATCATGAGAACACAGTAGTTATGTGTTCTCTTTAACACATTAGATGAATCCAATTCTCTCAGCAAAAATCAAGTGATTCCTGAATGACTAGTTGTAGGTAGAAGGACGAAATAGTCTACATAAGGAAATATAAAATAGAGCTAAACACTAAAATCTTGTCCAGAAGCTTTCAGAAGCCTTTTTAGTGCGTCTAATAACATAAAGTAGAAGCCAAAAGGCTCCTGGACATTTTTTAACTCTTCCTGTACAAAATTTCAAAAGCAACACAATCTCTGAAGATTAGACAGTTTCAAACATGAGATATGGTTGTTGTAACCACCATGACCCTCTAGATAATGAGTATAAAATCTAGAACTCAAGCAGAGGGGAATAGGTTTCAGAGACTTCTAAATCCTGTCACTGAGACCATTCCTGTTCATTGTGCATTTGTTCAGATCTAAGCAATGGACATAGTGGAGGGGATAAGCAGAGGGGAGGAGAGGATAACAGAGACATCTGGTTTAAGTTTTGTACATATTAAAATAATATAAATAATAGTATTCTTATATGTAACTCTCTCATTCAATGATCAACACAAGAAACTCTATAGTTGCTCTGGGCTGCTGTTGAACAATATCTAAAAATGTTACGAATGGTATTTCAGAACTTTAACCTTTAATTTACTTTCAGATAAAATTATTAATTTGTGCAGTGAAATCGGTCTTAGTTCTACAAAGAAACAGATTGTCATCTATCACTCTTAGGCCTGCTCATTCATTTATTACTCCCTTCAAAGCCAAACAAGAACAAAAAAAATAAAGAAACTCTAGGAAAAATCTTGAGGGAATGAGGGACTATTTATATCACAAGGCCCAATCTCATAACCCCTTGCATACATTGTGATACTTAAAAGTGCAAGACTTACAGGGCTATCATTTGCAGGATTCACCAAATAACAACATTTTTCAAATATGTCTTTTCTGTGACCCTCAATTCTTTGAGAAAAGAATAGAGTACATTGTCTGTATTAGCAATGTATTTCTTTCTCTTCCTTGAGCTTTATCAAGAGTTGTCACGCATTATAGTTTGGTGACAGTGCTAGAAAAAAGTGAAGACAGAACTGACCTCTCATAGCATTTTTGTGACCATGGGGCTCACACGAGCAGCTTGGCATCTGCCGGCACATCTTTAGCGAGTTGGCAGCCCCAGCGCCCTTTGCAGGTTGCAATCAAACCTGCCTTCTACAGCAGCCTCTTTCTGGCTGATTAAGTTTAATGTAATTTTAATTAAAAACCACAGTGTCAAAGGGTTTAGCTGCTCGAGAAATGAGCACAGATTGTGGCACAGTGGCAGCAGTCACTTGGAAAATGGAAATGCATCCTGACAATATTGTGTAGGGGCCAGATAAACAAAGCTGCAGCTACTGTACCTTGCAAAAAGCTGGGAGAGACCATCATTGCAAGGAACCTTATTCAAAAATAAAGGATAGAGCAGTTCTGGTTCTTGTCTTTTAACCATTTTAAAATGCACCTCAGCAACTGAGTAGAGTAATAATTACCAAGAATTAATTTTAGTCTTCCCTCCACATTTTTACTTTTGTTCATTGGCATGTTTAAATTTTCAGATTTCAGTCCTTATTTATTTTGAACAGCAAAATATTTGCTTCACACAATAGACTTATACAACTTTTCTCCTTAGGCTATAAAGTAAAAAATCGTCACAGATTTTATCAGTACTGAAAGCAGGTTCCATTTTAGGGAGTTTTTTGTTTTTATCTATTTCCAGCTTTTCTTGTCCCTTGAAGCAGATCACAAGGAGATTTTAATACTTTACATACTGCAGATATTGAGCAACATTTGGAGAATGACCAAAAGAATCACTTCACCAACAAAAGGTTGCATCATATCGATAAGATTTAATTTTACTAGGTCTCAGTATACATAGAAATATTGTTAAGAGTAGTTTCCAAAAGAAGTATCTCTGTAATATTTTATTTTCTTTGTTGTCATAGTTTTTTGAGTAAGGAGAATTGCTTTGGAGTTGTTAAACACCCTTGTCTTGGCAGAAGTTGCTATTTTTTAAACCCATCCTTTGAATGCATGTATTTCTGGAATGAAGACTTGATCCAAAATCCACTAGGATCAGTGGAAAATCCCCAGTGACTTAGATTTTGGATCAGGTCCTGAGAAATATATGTGCGATAGGTAGGTAATACAACATTGTTCCCAGGAATTCCTTTCAGCAAGGAGCCTTTTTATTGTTTGTAGATGCTACCGATACTCAGGGGCCAGAACCCCAGGAGAATTCCACCTAGTGACGTCAATTCTGTAGAGGAGAACTTCCTCTGTCCCCTTTTAGGTTTGTGGGACATTTTCGAACAGATGGAGCCTATATAGGTGGGACGGGTTCCATCTGAACAGAAGGGTCACAAATGCACCAACTGAGAGGATAGACAGAGCTATGGGGGAGAGTTTAAAGGAGTGGACAGGGGGATGGGAAGTCTGTACAGAATCCAGCAGAGAGGAAGAAGCAGCTAAAATAAGCAGATGGGTAGACAAGGGGAAATAATGTTCAGGATTGAAATATGTAGCACACCTAGAGAAAAGGTTAAAAGAGAAAATCAGAAGACAGAATTTCTGTTGCAACACAGTTAGGAGGCAGAGAAAAGTCATTATTCAACAACACACATAAAAGGTCTGATAAAGAAAGTAAATTTTTAAAAGTAGTAATGTTCCAAGGGAAGGGTTGTCCTGAGCATCATGTGGTGGATGCAGGTACTAAAATGTATTTACAGGCATTGAAATTGCTTTGCTACGTAGCGGACAACATGATAGAAAGCTCAATGAAGACTTGAATTAGGCCTCTAAACTAGAATTTACTGACAAGTAAAATGCCTTACCTGAAGTACATGAATGTGTGATGGATTCTCTGTCTCTGAAGAGAATAGCAGGGAGGGAGAAAAAGGAAACAGAAGGAAAACAAAGCAACATCCCATCACAAAATCTGAAGTGCAGACCACCCTGGACGTAACAAGCCAGGGGATGCACAGAAGAAGACGACTGTGTATAACCAAATTATATAGGAGAGAGAGCCTGCAAAATGGAAAAAGGAAAAGTTTGAATTTCAGCAATACAAATAAAGAAATGTGTCACTTCCATTTATACTGACTCTGGATCTAGATGGAAAAAGATATTTGAATGCAGCTCTGTTTACCAATGGTTTTGGATGCTGGTTTAAAAAGGACTTTCTCCCACCCTTAGCCTACCATCACTATTACTTAAATGAAAATTTAGATGAACATATCCAGCTTTTATTTAGCAGTGGTTATGATGTGATGATAAGATTAACTTCCTAATAAAATTTTGCAAAGGACTGCAATTTTCTAATAGAGCAGCTATAAAACCACCAACAGTTTCAAATTAAGAAGTGCTACCATCCATTACCTTACTACTACTAATACTATTATTTTATGAATATATATGCAGTATTTTGTTTCTAAATAAATGCTTTGTCCAAAGTACTTATAACTTGTAATTACAGATGATTGTCAATTACGGAAAGATCTATCAAGTCCAAAATTAATATCTAGCTTTATAACAGACCAGATTAAAGCCCCAGAGCAGAGCACTGACAAACATTTAAGAATAGTAAGATACCTTCTATTATTTGTAGCACATTACTATGTACACAAGAACCTTCTTCTCATAGTTATTATCTCCAAAATCCTTAGGGTGCCAGAACCACTCAGGTTTGCTTCTCAGTTCTCCCTCTGTTTGTGAACAAGGTTCTAAGGATATTCCATATGGAAATAGGCAAGTGGTGCTTTTATGATCACCAAAGGAAGATGTTTCCCTGAAGCCTTTATACGTTTTCAGAAAGAACCTGAGCATCTGCCTGGAGCCCATTTGAATCATATATGCAGTTCATTTCTACATCAAAATCTTACTGTGAACATAAAGGAAAATGCCCCAAGGGTTACATGACACAATAGCAGGTTACATACAGCACTTCACTGACATATATATAATCCTTTTATTTATGAATACAGAATTAGATGTTTATCTAGGCTTGTACAAATAGCTAGTTATATTTGATGAAGCAATGAACTAATTAATATCTTCATAATAACAGGTAATTTTAAAATTCTGAAGTGTCAAAATATTTGACTTTCAAAGCATGCTGAAAAGAAATGGTGCAATTACCTTGTTAAGAATGCTAGGATAGAAAGAGAGGGTAATCAATATCCTTCTTTATCTAATTTCATGGTGAAACAAATACAATATGTAAATATTTAACAGATTCCAAAGGATTGACTGAATACACTGGTAAATCTTTGTATTCTATGAAGCCCCTGAAATTTTTTTATGAGGATGTACAAAGTTTTATGTCTTTCCAAACTACTGTAGATCTTACATTGCAGAATATCATTTTAGGTGTGTCCAGTCCTTCCAGTTCTGTTGCACAAGTGAAGCAAATGCAGGTTAACTGGGTGACCAGCCGATATTTATTGAATGTATTTAGCAGCATATAAATTACATAAAGTCTCAGTGAAACTTAGTGAAGGCATTAGTGGTAATGCAGTTCAACTACTATGACTGGCTGTACACATGCATGGCAGAATGCAAAGGGTACAACTCTGAGAAGGGTTACACTTTTTCAATATTCCAAACAAATGACTTGATCTACCTCCTGTGTTTGCGCAAGCATAACATTTTATATTTATAGAAGATATTATTGTATAAGGAATAATCTACAGATTATAAATAAGGTACTTTTTTTTTTAGTGCTGATTCTTACAGAAAGTATTCACTAAATTGTTTCCAGCTTTCTATAGCCTGTGACTTTTTTAAAATACTCTGCTCACACGGAGATAACATTACAACATTGGTGCAAGTTTAAGTACTAGACCACTAGAAATTACAAACTTTAACCAAAACACATGACTTCAGCAAAGCTTCTTCATTGAGGGGTCTTGGGTTTTTGTTTTGGTTGGTTTGCTTGCATGTTTGGTTTGGGGGTTGGTTTTTTTCATTTCCAATATAGCAAAGTATTTAAAATTTGTTTATAATGTTAAATGAAAATTAATTTAGTATTTGTTTCAGAGGTACAGTAGTAGTACAGTACAGTAGTACTGTACAGAGTACAGTAGTATTTGTTTCAGAGGTAAGAGCAGGTTTGATGATAACGATTTTCTCTCTCGTGTAAGTAAAAATATTTGTGTGAATGAAATGCCTTCTACTGTCAGTGTAGCAGTTCTCTCTGCTATACTGCTTGCAAGGTGGACATTGTGTTACTGTGCTCCTATTTAAATTATTTTAGAGGTTTTTCTCATTAGTTGTGCAACCTCCTTTCTGCTTTTCTACAACAATAACAAAAACTTGGCAGATTGGAAAAGTGTGTACTGTATACTACTTTTTCAACCCTTCTAAAATTAAATTAAATCCACTCAACATAGCAAAAGAGCCCTCAGGCATAATTCTACATACTATGTATTTGCAGTATTAAATATTCAGTATTTTTTCTTTTAAAAGCATATTTTTACAATTGTCATAAATTTCCATGCTAAACCATATTTGGAGTTGCATTTAACCTTGTTTTTTTCTAGGTTGTCAAAATTGAGCTTTTCATATTCATCAGTCTTTCTGATGTATAAAAAACTCAGTTGATATGGAAGGGAATTTTTAGTAGTGTCTTCTATCTGAGCTTACATCCAAGTGTTCTTTTTACATAATGTAGAAGAGTGAATAAATGGCTAAATTAGTCCAAGCAATTGCATAGGTCCAAGATACTCATGAGCATTCATGATTTTAAGCCACTAACTGTTTGTTTGGGTCAGTCTGATCTATACATTTCATATATTCTCTTGATTGACAGTCACTCCAGTATTCATATTGGAATCAAACATACACATTTAGAACTGTAAAAAACCTCAATTATAAAATTAACTCAATACAGTGGCAATGTAATATCTATTGCTAAGTTTGAGTCATACTTGACCTTTATTTATGTGGCTAATTTTGGTGGCTTGACCTTTATTTATGTGGCTAATTTTCAAATCGATCCGCGCTATGCATCGATTTGAAAATTTACCTTCTGATTTCCTCTGGTTATCTCTCAGACACCATATTAGTGGGATTTAAGGAGCAATAAGTAGTGTGCTAATTATCATCTTTGAAACAAAAGACTGCTAAACAAGGATATGGTTTGGGTACAATTCCAGCAGTGACAGCAGAACTTGTGTACACTCTCCAGTTAGAATGAGCAACTCTATCTTTTGCAAGGATGCAAGTAATTAATTTTGAACGTTTAATATATAGAAGAATAGTTTAATATTACAGCATAAAATACATCTTTGTGGTAGTTCATAAATTGCTTCATTGACAAATTTCGTTTTCCAAATTAAAAATGTGTGAACAGAAACCATCGTCAATAATGCTTTTTTCATGTGTCTACTTTTTTCACAGAATCACAGAATGGGTCAGGTTGGAAGGGACCACAGTGGGGTCATCTGGTCTAACCTCCCTGCTTGAGCAGGGCCATCCCAGAGCACATGGCACAGGATTGTGTCCAGGAGGTTCTGGAATATCTCCAGTGAGGGAGACTCCACAACCTCTCAGGGCAGCCTGTTCCAGTGCTTGGTCCCCTGCACAGTAAACAAGCCCTTCCTCATGTTCAGATGGCACTTCCTGTGCAACAGTTTCTGCTTGTTGACTCTTGTTCTACTGCTTGGCATCACCAAGAAGAGCCTGGCTTCATTCTCTTGGCACCGCCTCTTTAGATACTGGCAGACATTGATGGGGTCCCATCTCAGCCATCTCTGTTTGAGACTGAACAGACCCAGTTCCCTCAGCCTTTTCTCCTAAGACAGGTGCTCCAGTCCCATAATCAACTTTGTCACCCTCCCCTAGACCCACTCCAGGAACTCCATGTCCCTCTTGTACTGAAGAGCCTAAAACTGGCTCTTTTTCTCCTTAGAATTTATCAAGGAATACTGCCACTGGTCCACTGAATCAGAAATTCAATTTTCTCATTAACTAATCATTAATTTGATTGTAGATTTAATGACACCAAATTCCAGCTGCCAGAGTGCAGCAGTGACCAGGGTACTGCAGGCCAGCAGAGCAAGGACCTTGTCAGGCAGGGCCTGTCCCGCTGCCCATGGCAGCAGAGCAGGGCAGGCACAGAGGTCATGGCTGAGTCCCACTATGAGTCAAGATCAAAGAAGAAAAGTCTCTGGTATACCATCCTCAAATATTCTTGACCTGTGGCCTTCTATCCATCTGTAGCAAGGAGTGGAAAATAGTAAGTGTGATCCCACTGGAAAACTGATACGGAGGTTTGAATCTTTCTTAGTATTGACTTATTTTGAGATGATGATAATTTGTTTTCATAATGTAAAGTCATAGAGACATTAAGTCAGAGACATTTATACCTTTGTAAATATATAAAGCTGAGCTCTCATTCACAAGTTCCTACCCATTTTAATTTGCTGACCACAGAAAAAGTTGTAGAAAGAAAAAGTTGGTTGTATTTGGTGAGTTTCTTTTTATTAAATTCTCCTTTTAGAGTAAAATATAAACATCTGAAATTGAAATCCTCTTTATAGGTATAATTTTATTATAATAGCAAACACTGAACAATATTGATGCTGCGTAAAATAAAGATGAACCTCTCTCCAAGGATCTTATATCAGAATTTCAGTCTGTAATGTTGGCTCTTACGCTATCCAGTTCAATTCATCCATCTCATGCCATGATGTTGATGTGCTCTGAAATTGCACCAAAGTATAGCTGGTCACAAATTTCACACTTACCACTTTAGACAAGTGAAAGGTCAAGGGCTTACAACAGTTGAGCAGCTCCTTATCAGTACCACAAAGCACAGACAGGCATGAAAGCGACTGCAGGTCGCTGTAATTTACACTAACTGTGTTAGTCCACACAGATCCACCCCAGTACCCTCAGATAGCAGAGTATGAATGTTTGAACATTGCTCACTTGTCTCACTTCTCACCTGCTCTGTACAATGTTGGAATCAAATATACAAGCACACTTTCATTTAGTGCCATTCTTTTGTTTCCAGAA
Organism: Gymnorhina tibicen; assembly: GCA_013399875.1. NCBI lineage: Eukaryota > Metazoa > Chordata > Aves > Passeriformes > Artamidae > Gymnorhina > Gymnorhina tibicen. The sequence goes on along the minus strand of VXAZ01007128.1, from coordinate 154,386 downwards.
TAAACAAGCATTAAGTAGCTCTTCCAATAAAAAGGCTTTCCATATTTGGAGGAACCAGTTTAACTCCTAAGACAGAACTGAGATTTAAAACACCCAGCTAACAGGAGGAAAATCAGCAGATGGAACTAGAAATGGTCTAGTATCTTGTTGAAAATGCTGCTAGAGGTAAAATATGAAATTACATATTCAGTATATTCTAAAATCTGAAAAATAGGCATTATGTCTAGTCTACAATGAGAAATTATACTCAGTGTTGGTCTGAGTATTATAATATGGGATAAATAAAACCTGAAATGTGCTGATTGATCTCCCTGGAAGCATATTACCAGATCCCATTTCAGCAAGCAACACTGGATTTATGGATTTTGGTTTACAGGAATCTAACATAGTAGGACTTCTATTGATCATTTTAGCGTTCATGAGTGAAAGGACTGAGTTTTGTACATCTCCCAGATAGAGAGAAAAAACAAACTTAATATTGGTGACATAGCTTTCATTCCTGAATAAACTAAAAACAGTGACTGAACTTAAAAAAACCAAACCAAACCAAAAAAAACAACAAACCACCAGCTTCTGATGTGCAGCTACTTTACAAATTGGTTTGTCCTACAAAGGCCTCAGCTACAGATTCACAATCATTCTTGGGCAAGAAGAAATTAAGATCTCTTTGTCCTGAAATAAATCCCATTAATCTCTTTTATTATTTTTATTAAAACTGGGGCTGTTAATGTTCCAATTATTAGTTAACTTCTTTCCTGAATTAATTGTCATGTATTAAAAGGAATTTTTATATATGATGTACATAGAATAATAATTTTTTAAAATAATTCTTTTTTGGGTATACCAAATCTTTTGCTTGTTTTCTAAACTTGACACTCAAGTCAAACAACTGGTTTTCTTTCTCCCATGGTTTACCCAACAGTGCAGTTCAGCAAATCAGTTTATTCCTGATTAACAAAATCTGTTTTGTGGATATCCTGTTTTCACTATAAGTGGCCTACTAGAATCATATTATAAACAGTATTTGTGCAAGCACTTCTGTAGTTACTATTATCAGACACTATAAAATTTTTTAAAAATTAAATAACTTTAAGTGGTATGATATACCAACAAGTTAATTTTTACATAAGCCATGCAAAAGGCACTTCAATTATTTTTAAAATGAAAATGAATTATTCCCCCATATCTAAACTAGCTCTAAGTACAAATACCAATAATACCTTAAACTTTCAGTGCCAAGGTCTGGTAAAAAAGGGGTTTAGAGTCAGCTGGAATTATTGGCTTAGTATGCACCACATCCAGTCTGTCCGTTGCATAATACTTAAAAATTCTGTTCAAGTAAAATATATTTCTTTTGTCTTGAACACAAAAATTATGTTGAGATTTCTTCGGATGTGATATTGTCATAGACTATGCCATAGTGTCTTTGGACTATGGCATTGCATATCAATAATATGGATCTTGGCCTTTTATGTCATTGGACACAGTTGAGGAATATGTAAGAATATTTACAATGTACTGCATGCACAGCTGGAATAGTTGCTGGAAGTAGATATTAACAGAAAAAACCTGAAGCCATCATCAAAAGCAAATCACAGTCAGCTACTCCTCCATCACTGGTTCTTGGAACTCAAGGAGTACTGGATTGTTTTAAGCATGATTTTCCATCTTTCACATCAAAATGGTGCCATAAGTACATGTAGGAAAATATTTCCTAAGAGAAAAGTGCAAGGATTTGCCTCAGGTTGTTGCTACACTCAATGTGAACTTGACTAAAATTCAAATTGTGAAATATATCATAAATTTGACATAAATTAAAAGTTCATTCTTTGCCTCCCAGTGCATGCAGTAACTTAAAACCAAACACCAGCAAACAAATTGGCAGCTGGCGTTTTAGTGTGAGGTGTTAGCCATCTGGTCCCACAAAATAAAACATTTACTTGATTTGTCCTAAATATCTAAGTTGAGAGATATCCAATATTTAAAAGCATTAAGATTTTGCTTTCAGAATGTTGGAACTCCTTTTTCTTGAAATTTCATCAAGAGTATACATACTCCTTACTATGTATTCATGTCTGCTAAGTCAGATGAGAACTTCAGAATAAAAGTTGTCTTCGGAAATTCCCATATGGTTTTGAGTAAAAGCTGCTATAGCACAAGTCAAGTGGCACACTCAACTTTATATAACACTACCTACATGGTGCTTTCTGGTCCAGGGCTGCTTTAATTTGTTCCCTTCCCTGCAACAATTACACTGGTCCCATCAGTTAGAATATCCAAAGGAATTTTTTCTTTCATGAAACTGCATTGCTAATGCTTCTGCAGTACTCCTGAGGTCTAGTGATATTAAAAGCTTATTTGAAAAGTTTAGTCACTAATTTTGGCTTCAGCAACAAAATAATTTGAAAATATTATCTATCCTTTATATGACACTGAAATGGTTGAATACCAACCTAATGTTAACAAGATAATCCAAAATCTACCAAGAGCATTTAACACTGTCCGGAACATACCATTTGCCTGGGAATGTTTCACTGTTAGATGATAGGTTACAAAACTAAAACCAGTTGCCCAAAATGAGACTTAAAAGAGCAAAAAATTCTTCTTTGGTAAGATTTGGCAGTGCTCTGTTTCTATTCTTCTTGCTCAGGATGTTGGATGTGCCCAGGAGGACATCAGTGGCATCCTGGCTTTCTAACACCAGAGGCTTTCCCACAAAGCAAAGCAAGAGCTTCTTGCAGTGCCTTCTCACTGAGGTTCTCCTGCAATTAAAGGCTTAGCTGCTGCTTCAGTCCATACAAGTCATGCCCCAGGCCCTGAAAATTGTTCTGGGATGCTGCTGTTCTCTAAGGCTCTTAGGCTTATTTGCATGAAGTTGTCTGATCCTCTCCAGGAGTTTTTTTGCTGGTGTGGGTTATCAGTTAATATAAGCTCACTTACTACAGAGGAACAGAAGTGTGTATACTTCAAAATGACAGTGGAAAATAAGTAATCCAAATTCCCAATGCCAGCATGTTTACAAATAAATTCCATGTAATTTCCAACTAGAGATACCAAAAGAAGTTCATTTAATGGTTATATAACCCAAAACATACTGCAGGGCAGAGTTAAGATTGTTGGTTTTATAAACTGGTTCTATTTTTTTTTTAACTTATGCTAAACTTGGAATCCTTTCAGATGAACTGCAGGTATGACTGGTCTTTATAGTGTGCAGGGGTTGTAAGATACCATGCATGTCCTCAGCTCCCCAGTGTGCTTGCTGTGGGGACAGGATACAGAAAAAATCGAACTACTCTCAGTTCTGTTGCCTACACAGAAATGTCACAAATCTAAAGAATGATGATGGGTTGTAATTTACTATACAAAATGTCTTCTCTGGGTTGAATGAATGATTAACACTTTCCACAAAATCCAAAAAGCATCCCTTTCTGAGTGGAAAACAGTCAAGTCTGCCAATATTAAGTTAAAGTGCTTCAATTAGGAGACTGTCACTTATCACAACAACATGGCAGAATATAACAAGGCAATGCAGAGAGGGTCTGAGGCAAGAAAACAAGTACTTCAGTAGAGACTTTCAAAGGTAATAGAGAGATCAATACATACTAAAGTTAGCCAGCAGCCTAGAACTCTATGGGAAAACTTGAAAAGGAAACAAGTGATGTTTTTGAAAGCTTCTCTTTTGCAGTAAAATTGCAAGTGCTGCCTCTGCTGTTTTCACAGTAATGCTTTGACTACATACTTAGTTCCTAGTACCGTGCATTAACCATTTTTACAGTTTTCATCAGGGGCCAGCAAGGGCCAGAGGGCCCCTAAGAGGAATAGAACCAGGGGCCAGCAGGGCAGGGGTCTCGTCAGCCAGGGCCCACCCTGAGCAGGGCAGGCCCAGAGATAGTAGCCAGGCCCAACCAAGAGTTGAAATTACCAGGCAAGTTCATGATGATGAAGCAGGTCTGAGGTCAAGCCAGGAAGTCAATCTGCCAGGTCAGAGTCAGGTCCAGCAATTGCCAGGCAGACCCCAGGTTCAAGCTGGGAAGCCAGTCCGTAGGGTCAACTGGACCCACTGACAGGCAGGGGTACAGTGGCAGCTGAGCTGAAAACCAACACACCTCCAGAGAAGCTTAGCAAAGAAACAAAGGCTCAGGGCTGAGCTTAAGTAGATCTTCTGGACTTGTGGGTGTGTGTGGAGATTCCAAGTGAGGCAGACCAGGGCCATTTTGGCTATTAGTGCACTCAGGCACCTTGACTAAGGGCTGTGCGTTACTTACAATTTTGCTACCTGCTGTGTTTATTACATCTGTCAAATGTTGTTGACCCTTGTGCTAAGGTAGGAATATTTTAGCTGGTTTTGCTATGTTTGCAGTGAAGCTTGAGCGCTTCTTAGCTGGATTCTCATGGATGATTAAAAGAAGTCAATTTCTTTCACACGGGAGGGCCTTTTCTCAAAAACAATCCTAAAAATCTGCATCTAAAATATTCTTTCTCTGCATTTATAAAGGACACCTAGGTCTGTTCCTCTGTTTAAATGGTCAATAAAGTGGTACAGACTGGAAGGACGAGATGAGAAATAGACATGACCAGACAGAAGCAGTTGTATGTCTTGGACTCAGACACTAAAGGCGGGATTTAACTGTCTAAACGCAAGTACTTTCCATTTGAGGTGCCCTAGAGTATCCAAAATATCCACACATATGATCTTTGCCAACAGGCTTTAAACCAGGTACGTCAGGGGATGGTGATGACAGCTTGCAGATAAGTGAGGGAAGAGCAGTCGGGGCAGTAAATACATGGGACAGGGTGACAGGAACAAGAGAGCCCTCAGGAAGGATAAGACAGGTTAAAAGAAGGTTTGCCTCAAGTGTTTGTGCACAAATGCACACAGTCTGGGAAGCAAACAGGAGGAGGTGGATTTCTGTGTGCAGGTGCAGAACTAAGGCAGCATAAGAATAACTGAGATGTGGCAGGATCCCTGCATTGTAAGGAACACACAAGTTATTTAGGAACAACAGGCAGCAAGGACAAGGAAGAGGGGTGCTATCTATGCGAGGAAGCAGCCTGGATGTATTGAGCTGTTTTGTGGAACAGTAGGTAGGGTGACTGAGGACTTGTGAGTCATCATCAGAGCAGAGGCTGGTAAAAGCAACATTGTAGTGGGAATCTGTTACAAATCATGTAGTCAATACTGGGAAATAGATGAAGTTTTCCTTAAGCAACTCAAGGAAGTCACCAGATCACCAACCCTTGTTCATATGGATTGCCACACTAGCACTGAAAGACTCTGGAAAGGACCTGTGGGTCCTGGTGAGCAGTAGTCTAAGTACACTGGGAGATTTCAACAGGAGTGTAGCCAGTAGACCAAAGCGTGATTGTTCCCATTGGCCACTTTTTGAGGCTGCCTTCAGTTTTGGGCTCTCCAGCACAAGGAAGATGCTGGTAAACTTAAGCGAGTCTAGCAGAGAGCTACCGGGATGGTCAGGAGGCTGCAGCACATGTCTTGTCAGCAGAACCTGAAGGGACTCTGCTTCTTTAGAGAGAAAGATTTTTTAGGGAAGGTTTGGGCCATTTAGTAGCAGCTTTCTGATACCTAAAAGGTGTTTTTGAAGAAGACAAACACAATTTCTTTACTAAGGAGCACAGTGGGTGAATGAGAGCTATAAACTGAAATAGGAAAGGTTATTGCTTATAGGAAATAAGGAAAGATTGTTCCACTGTGAGGATAATTGAACATTGAAAGACGGGCCCAAAGAAATTATGGGATCTCCATACTTGAAGTTTTTGAAGACCCTAGCCGGACAAAGCCCAGAGCAACCTCCTCTGAATGCTGTATTGATCCTTTTTTGAGCAGGGTGTTGGACTGAAGACCTCTTGAGGTTCCTTCCAGCTGGAAAGACATGCAATTCAATTGTATATGGGATATATGTATATGTATATGGGTGCAGAAACCAGAGGAGACACCAGCTCTTCTGGAATGGTGAATATCCAGTATGGGGAAAACCCAAGGGCATGTCATATGGCTTTAAGGGTTGTGTTTAGGAAAAAGAAAGCCTGATTGACTTTGAAAAATGGCCAGATGACTCACTTATCTTCCCACAAGAAGTGAAGTTTATGCAGAAGAGCATGCGCCTACCTCTTTCCATCTCTTTTTATCTTTTTTATCATTTTAGAATTCATTTCAGGGGAGTTTATCATTATGGCCTTTTGACCAGATGGAAAGACTTTTCTGGCAATTCCTAACAAGTAAAATTCTCTTATGAAAATGCCATTCAAATTAAAGACCATATTTCAATGTTGTATTGGCACTTTTCTGATTAATTTCAAGCCTATACACTAATAGACACCACTGAGGCTAAAAATAGGGAGAGGAGTAAAATGGACTTTAAAATGTTCAGTCATATAAGTAATAATCCAGTGGAAAATATAGTCTGACTTATGATACTACTGTGAGCAGCTCACACCCAAATGTTTATTCTTCTTTAATTTAAATGCTGTTGGACATGTGGTCATATGTTACTACATTAAAGATATGTCTGATGCAGCTTCCTTGCCACAGGTCTTGTCAGGGTTGAGATTTCATGTTCACATCCCAGTATATACAAGTGAGAAGGGTAATTACTTCCGAATGATTTTTGTTATTTATGAAAATATAAAGGAGCTAAAATGCAGAGCAGGGATTTTCTAACTTCAACAACTTAATGCAGTTCAGAGCAGATTCAAGTTTCATTTTCGCTATCTATATGTTAGGCTCTAGTGCTGCCTATTAAATTCAAGCCAAGCAGAAGGAAAGGACGAATTTGCATATCCATTTCCATTCGGGTTATGGACTTTTAAATCCATGTTGCTTGTGTCTATAGACTAATAAGTGCACCATTATAGAGGAGGCTTAGTATGTCACTGCATTTGGAATGCCCAGATTTTTGCTCGGCATATAATATTTTGAGAGCCATTTTTTTCAAGCATAGTGTAATAGGCTTTAACTTTGCTAAGCTTTTCTGCCAGGCCTCCAGTGCCCTGCTGTTCTATTATATTGAACTTGTAAGCAGGATGCTCTGCCAGGCTCACCCAGATTACTGCTGCAATAAGGGCCCTGCTGAGTGACTAGTGTCATGATAAGTGCTAGGGAGGGAGTTCACCATCTTGGCATACTGTTCTCATCTTATTAAATTCAGCTTTGTGGAAGCAGGGAGTCTGCCTCTCGGCCTCACTGGCTCTGGCTCAGTCCAACTGCTACTGTCAGACAATATGAAAATAGGAACCACCACAGCTAATGGCAGGTGCTGCACCACCACAGCTGAGGAAAAAAAAGAGACCGTTTTCTTTTTTTCTTTTTTCTTTTTTTTTTCCTTTTAATAGGTACTTGACTGGATTGATTTGGAAACATTTAGCTATTTTATATTATCATTATAGCCTTCATACCCACAGATACTTGCTGAGATACTGTTCTTTTTGAACTTACTCTGTCTGCTTTGTACAGACTCCTTTGTTCTTGCTTACTTACGTTAAGGAAATATAATGTAGCAAAGCCCTTGGAACAGGTCTGATACCATTCAGATTTAGTAAAGGATGGTATTGTAAAGATCCAGTCCTGACATCCCTGTTCAGACAAAACTCCCTACTGGGTGTTGCCTGAGAATAATTTCCCAAATTCCAGTCTTGGATTACTACTGGAGGTGAAGTGAGTTAGCTGTTCAATCCCCCCTAAACTTAGTAACCCCCTGCTTGCTCATATTTCTTTTAAAAATGTAACCTTTAGGTTTGGGTGGAGGATTCAGAAACTTCCCAGTGCCCTGAAACGACCAGCTGTGATCTGAGTGTAAGCTATGCTGCTGAATGCAGCAGGAAAAGTGCAACATTCAGAGAGGAGAGAGAACAAGGGAATATGTATTTACAAGCCATACCCATGGAGAGGAAGAAAATGAAAATCACTCATTTTGTAGTATGAATTGCAGTAAACCACACCCTAGTTCTGAATGATCAGAGAGTATTTGACCATCTATTTTTGAGCCTAAGGCTCTTTTGAGCTACAAATGAAAAAGGCTTTTCCAAGGGCTTGTGGAAGGATAGATAAATTATTTCTGCACTTGCTGGTATCTGAGCACATATAGAGTCTTCCTTGACATCTGCAAATACATTGTTTCTCACTGTTCAACAATAAATGTTCAAATAACCCTATCATTGTCACTTCAATTTTTTGCAAATTGAACATGAACAACACATGCAGTAACCTTTCTGACAGAAATATCAATGAGGTCCAGCTACAGAAGTCAGCTTATAGCAAAACCAAGTTGGGATCAATAGAAAGTCCAGGTTTTCAATTGCATTTATGGCAGGAGTTGCTAAGTCTGGCAGGTTGCATTTCAGTAGCGCACTTGTTGGCCATGTCAGTCTTCATAAGAGTGACAGGTTTGATTAGACTCTTTGAGAGAGGCTGATTCAAAAATTCAGATAAAATAACATCTTTCTGCCAATTTGCAATATCACATTCACAATCCATTCCAGACTCATCGAAGCTAAGGAATAAAGGACTTAACATTTTAATCCCCCCTGAGAAAATGAATAAGAAAATTATGTCTCTGAAAAGTGTGATTTTTTTCTTGAAAAACAAGAGTGGAGAACTATTAGTGAAGCTGACTACCATGAATGTTGTGTCAGACCTTTCAAATCCCAGGCAATTAGCATGCAAGAGAATTCTTATAAAAATTCGAGGGCAAATGAAAGGATAAAACAAATCTATCTGGTCATGTTCATGTGTAAGGCAAGTCTAATTTCTTTATACCTGTTCTTCATTTCTGTATCAAAGCTGTCATTTTTAAAGGTTTTCAAATGTTCCTTCTAAATCACAAATTTTTCTTTTTTTTTTTTTTATTCCTTGGTCTTTCTTGTTGTCCTGATTCACTGTGATGTAACTGGGGGGAGCATGGGTGTAGTGGTGTTTTTCTTGTTCTGGTCACTCTGTGATCCACACAAAGTAAATTGCCAAGAAAAAAAAAAAGATTTGTTTAGAAGAGCTTTGAACCTTAAATTTTGTCTTTTTTCCATCTCTTTTACTATGGCCTTAAAAAATTCAGTTGAAATTCAGAACACTGCAGCTAATGAGTGAATTTCAGTGGAATGGCTGCTGGAAATTGTCCAGGAGAAGCGTAACCAAAAGGTAAGTAGAGAATGCTAACAACCTGAACTTTTGCATTACATGAAATTTGTTTTATTTTGTTTTACTTGGAGAAAAAACAAAGACCTCAGGCTCGGATCTTTGCCACTGAATCCAGGCTTGGAATCAATAAATGTGGGATGATCGTGATATGATTCAGGAAATATTTTATGAGGAATGCGTGGAATCTACTCCAACTTAGAGATGACGTTGATCTCTAGCCATTGTGCCTGAGAACGTGGAACAAAGAAAGTGTTCGTTGCTGCTAATCAAACAGATTTATTTTTGGTTTTCAAGCTGTAATTTAAGTGATTCAGTGGGGAGTTGCTCCTCTGTCAGATTCTAAGGGATTAAATGGCCTTGGGATATGACCTCTCTTTGTGCTGTGGAACATCAATTCAGGATTCAGTTTTTCAGATTTTTCTTCATTTTAATGTGGAACAAGAATGCCTCTGAGATATTCCAACTGAACAGCAAAATTGTAACAGGATAGCAGAGCTGGAACCACTCTTCTCTGTGGAAAATCTGGATCTTGAAACTTGTTTCCATCTTCACTGATTTTGCAGCTGAAGAGTTTAGTGCTTTTAAACGACAACAATCAAGTGGGCAGAACATTCTACATTAAGGTGGGCCTATAGTAAAGTATTCACACTGGTCTTCCATTCGAGTGCACCTTATCACCACACTTCAGGCATCCTTTGTCCTGGTTAGCTGCAAACGTTTATGCAAAAGCCTTTTGTGAAGTACATCAGATAGATATACAGCAGCTGTGCAAGCCCAGGCTTGCCTGTAGTATATTGGGAAAAGTTATGAACATAAAAATCTGAAATAATGAGCCAATCATGTAATTGTTTTAATGAAGTTGAGTTATTTGTGTTTGGGGTTTTATTATTTATTTATTTATTTATAACTGCATGAGAACAACATTTTTGATTTGGCAGTCTGGCGATAAATATACCCTTGCAATGTTTGTAGCAGAGACACTGAATTGTTATGCTAGCACACAAGAGTGAAAGAGAAAACCAAATTAATCTATTTTCACTGTCCAAGTTGAATGAAATGTGAAAAATAAACAAACAGCACAGATGGTGAAACAGTTTAAATTTTTAATACTCTCTCAGTGTTAATCATTTCTAATATTTATAACAGCATGATAGCAACATATATTAAAATATGCTGTTTTATTTAAATAAAAACATATTAAGCAGATGAGGTATTCACTATTTTCAGCAAAGTCAAATCTAAAAAAGTATTTTTGGAACATAATCAGTTTCAATTTTGCTGCATAAGTATTAAACAATATGTTCAAATGCTGAATCTTTGGCAGGATCTTACTGCCGCGTACTGCGGATAATATATCTGAAAACTTATAGTTCCATATGCTCATTTCTTTTTCTTTATTAACTTGCTAAGTAAGTGTAGACAAGCAGAACTACAACTCTCAGTAAGTCTCTTCATTGTTTTTCAGTATTCTCACAAATGGAACACAAATTTTGGAGAGAATCCCAAATGGCAGGTGCTGACACTAAGTAGAGACAGGAACAGCCTTCTTGTTAACATATTATCTACTCCTCACCTACCACTGCTCTGTTACAAAACTCATTGACAATGAAAGCTAAATGGAGTAACTGAAAACTAATTCAGTACTGTTACAAATATTTCAGATGGCTTTCTGCAACTTAGAAACAAACAAAAAAAGAAATCTCCTCTATGCTTAGCCCTGTTGGATAATATCCAAGCTACTATATTTTCTTTCCAGAGCAAATTTAAAGCGTTCTTTGCAAAAGGTGGTGTCCTGGAGTGCTGAACTGAGGAAACAGAAAGACAGATGGAGGAAATCAAATGAATCAGGTACTGCTGCTTGCACAAGGAATTGAATGAGGTGGACAAGTAGTTGACATGACCTTAGTAGAATTATTTTGCTGTGTAACAGATCCATTAACAAATTTTGTAATGTTAGGGTATTCTATATGTTAAAATTGATCTAAATAGTCTCATCCCAACATAATCTCTAACTTATTACTTTCAGAAAGTTAGAGGGAATATATTAGTTGAGAAAGTGTTGCAAGTAGTTTAGGTAATGATACTTATTTATACATAAACCTTTTCACTGCACTTTCCTTCCTCCTGTCAAATCCCAGAGTGTGCCCATTGTTCTCACAGTCTGAAGAGACAAAGAGCTTTTTTGCATAATATCAGAGACAGCTATATGGGCAGTCACTCTAAAGGATATCTTTTCATTTAGAGGTCTCCATGAAGGTTCATTTTGATAAATTTACTGATTGTGCTGTCAGTTCATAGAATTTTCTTTTTTATTTTCTCCTTTAACTTGAGGATTAAATTTCAATATTAGTCTGAGGGAGTTAGTGCCTTCGTTTTCCATACTCTTTTTGGAAACCGTAACCCTGCGGTAGATACCTTGTGAGTTTTGCTGGGTACATATGAAACTGCAGTATTAGCTTGCTTCTGGGCAGCTGAAATAGGGGGGAGAGGGTGCCTGTACCCCCTTAGTGGGTAGGCAAATACTGGACTGCCAAGATTTTCCAAAATGCTTAGTGGCTGAAGGTGTTTTGGCTGGTGGGTGCCACAGCTGAAATACCTTATAATGAGCCTGATTTTTGGAAAACAGCCTTTGAAACTAGGCCTTTATCAACAAGGCTCTAACACTCTTAGATTTCTGGCAGTATGCTGCCTTGTTTTCCTCCTTGAATTTTGTAGCCTTCACTGTGGACCATCTCTGGTGACTATCACAAAGGCCATCTATATGAAATGTTACTTTAAGTGGTACTCGTGATAGACTCCCATCCTTTACATAGCAGCCACAAGAGGGGGATGTGGAACACTCACAGAATATTAGGGTTTAGTCCTCTCACAGCTGTCAGTGTTATCGATACTTTATCTGATTTTTACCATCCATCCACTTTTAGCACCAGGCTTATTTTTCTGGAGATCACGGCTTGCAACAGTTTATTTTTAGTTAGGAGAAACCTTTAGAGGGGGTTCAGATGGAAATATTCTGTCACCTAAATTTGACCCCCTTTTGCTCTTTAATAGAACAGTTACAGCTGTTTAACACTTTCAGAGAACTATGCAGCTATCTCAGCACAGAAAAAGGGCTTAATGGAACAACATGAGTTTTTTTCCAATAAACAAATTCTAATTGATACGTAGATTGTAATCACAGGAAACCCTTTTTTACAGTAACAGTGCTGTAATGGGCTATTTTAGGGGCAGAGTGGTACATACTGTAGAAAATTTGTGTGTGAGGGCAAAAGGAATAGACAATTGCTTTTGGGGACTGTGTAGATTAGTACATCATTGCATACTAACAAAGTGCTAATTGCTCCTTTTGACCACAGGCCCAGTTTACAGAGCTTTAGCACAAATGTGTCCTGTGCACTAAATTACAAAACTAACACTGCATTATTTCTCTCTACAGCTTGCAAATTCTTGTAGGGCAGTATGCATTAGCCTTAATTAGATGCAAAGAAAAAGGATGGCATAGAGATACTCACTTGTAATTTAGAAAGAACAGCCCTGGTGCTAATTACCCGGGTTGCAAATCATGCATTTGTTTTGTGGCAGTAGTAGTAAAAGCAAACAGTATACATGTATTTATATAATTTTAGGATTGTTTTAATATTGTATACAACTACTCAAGCAATTTGTCTCTACTCAGTATGTTAGCTGAAAACAAATAGGTGTGAACTACTTTGAACAGGTTGTTGGTACTGATTTTATAGAACTTTTAAAATAGCAGCTGTTTAGAATATTTGCCAATTATTTAATGATCATTTAACAATAACTGGGAAGGAAGAACAAAACCATGTAGAATAATCACTCTTCTTTATCTTCATTGGAATCATGGTCAGAATGGTAGATGTTTTAGTTCAGAAAAATAATATCTCATCTCTCTGCACCTTTTCTAGAAGTACAGAATTATTTGCTCACAGAGTCTTTCCACCCCTCAAACAGGATAGAGAGAAGCATTGCAATGAGACACATGCAGAGTCAATAGGAGACCTCGCTTGCTTGGAAAGGCATAAATCTACAGGTGTCACTCCCATTCTGCTGCACATCATTTAAGCCTTTTATGTACCAGCTCTTGATTTTGCTTTTCAGCTAGCAAGGAAACTTGAAGATTGGGCTTCTTTCACATATCTCTTTTGGTCCCTCTTTTCTTTCCATGCAAGAGTTCTTATAGGTCTGACACTCTCTTTACATAATTAGCCTGGCACTAAGTTATAATAGCTATATTTAGAATATAATTAGAATGTATATATATTTAGAATTTAATAGCTACTGTAATTTAATTCTAGCTCTGCAAATTCTTCATTTTGGATCTTAAGAATCTAGTACTAGGGACTGAACCTGAGATTTCAGGCATGTGCTGTAGTATTTGAGGGTAGGGCATGGATCAAAGTATTTTACTAAGGGAAAGGTGTTTGGTAAGGGAAAAGAAAAGATGCTGTAGGGAATAATCCGGTGTTGTGAAAAGAACACACTAAAGTATTTCATAGGTTTTCCTTTCACACATTCTTGAAACAATATGAATACTGAATAACACAAATTCCACTCTCTAGTCTTTCTTTTATAATAAACAAGGCGATTAAAAAAAAAAGAAACGTATAAAAATTAACTGAAAAGGACAGGTATGTGTCACCATAAGGGCACTCTGTGTCACAAAGCAAGTATGCCTTAGTTCCAGCCAAAACAACCACCCACTCAGGGTACTGAAGAGTAGGCATGCTGTTATGACCCAGATTCAAATGGTGAGAGTAGGAGTGAGAAAATGAAAGTGTTAATAATATTTCAAGCACAGAACTAATGGGAGAGGAATTTCTGGGATTCCCCCTTGATTCCTATTCTCTCTCAAAAGAAAACTACAGTTCCCACTGGAAAGGAAAAAAAATGTAGTCTCTTTGGCTTATCACCAAATGTTGAATATTTAGACTAAATGATATGTGGCAGAACTGTGCACCTGTCCTGGCTGGAAATATATGTGTGAGTACTGAAGAGGAATAGATTAATTGAGAGATATAAAATATCTGAGGACTTGAAACTTTGACTAGTGCTGAAACATTTTTTGAAAATGGAAAAAGATTTGTAATTTAACATACTGACATACTTCTTTGTTTTGCTGCAGCTGACATGAGTTTGAAAGACAATCAATCTATTGCAACCATCAACACCAAACCAGCAGCCTACCCCACCAAATAGCTTGCACAATGGCATTTTGAAAAGGATGGAACATATGCTTACCATATTGATGCAAAATCTCCTTTTTCTTACTCCTTGTTGTGCCTAATTCAGTTCATTCTTATTAGAACAAGCATTTTTTTTATGTTGCTGAAGTGTATTTTATGTTTTACAGAAGTATTTATGTTTTACAGAAATATTAACTCAGATAGGCTTGTTATCATATTAACACTGAATGTGATAGAAGAGTTAACATTAGCAAATTCAGTTGCTTTACAGTTGTTGCTTTTTTAGCTTTTAGTTAAGTTTAGTAATTGAGAAATTAAAGCTTTATCAGACTCTAACAGCTCCTATGGTGAACAACACTCATAGATGCAAATTACTTGATCCATTGCAAGTAAGTGTCTCGTAGGTAGATTGTCTGTAACAGACGTAAGGATTGCAGCATCAAGCTCTCTGAAAACTTCTATTCCTCAGGAAGTCCTCTATTCAATCCATTTCAAGACAGTAGAGATAATCTTGTGATAGTTCTCTCTTTAACTGGTTCAAACTTAAGCGGGTTACAGGGCTACCACTACTTTTTTCTGTTAATGTTTTCTTCCTTTGACGTAGGCAGCTTTTCGGTTGGAAAGAATGAGAATCATGAAGTCATAGAATTATTTAGGTTGGAAAAGATCATGAAGTTCAACTGCCAACCCAGCACTGCCAAGTCCACCACTAAACCACGTCCCCAAGTGCCACATCTACACATCTTTTAAATACCCCCAGGGATGGCAACTCCACTGTTTCCTGAGCAGCCTATTCCAATAGGCTTGGCAACCCTTTCAGTGAAGAAATTTTTTGTAATATCCAATCTAAATTTCCCCTGCCACAACTTGAGGACATTTCCTCTTGTCCTATTGCTTGTTACCTGGGAGAAGACACTGACCCCACCTGTCTACAACCTCCTTTCAGGTGGTTGCAGATAGTGATAAGGCCCTGAGCCTCCTTTTCTCCAGGCTAAACACCAGCTCCCTCAGCCACTCCTCAAAGGACTTGTGCCCCAGACCCTTCACCAGCTCTGTTGCCTTTCTCTGGACCCACTCCAGCACCTCAATGTCTTTCTTGTAGTGAGGGGCCCAAAAGTGAACACAGGATTTGAGGTGTGGCCTCACCAGTGCTGAGCACAGGGGGACAATCTCTGCCCTGGTCCTGCTGGCCACACTATTGCTGATACAGGCCAGGATGCCACTGGACTTCTTGGCCACCTGGGCACATGCTGGCTCATGTTCAGCTGCTGTTGACCAGCACCCCCAGGTCCTTTTCCACCAGGCAGCTTTCCAGTCACTCTTCCCCAAGCCTGCAGTGTTCAGTGGGGTTGTTGTGATGCAAGTGCAGCACCAGGCACTTCACCTTGTTGAACCTCATATAACTGGCCTTGGCCCATCATTCCAGCCTGTCCAGGTCTCTCTGCAGAGCCTCCCTACCTTCCAGCAGATCAACTCTCCTGCCCAATTTAGTGTCATCTGCAAACTGACTGAGGGTGCACTTGATCCCCTCATCCAGATAATTGATAAAGAAATTAAACTGGCCTGGCCCCAACACTGACTGGCTGCCAACTGGATGCAACTCCATCCAGCACTTTTCTCTGGACCTGGCCATCCAGACAGTTTTTTTTATTTAGCAAAGAGTGCACCCATCCAAGCCACAAGCAGCCAGTTTTTCCAGGAGAATACTATGGTAAACAGTGTCAAAGGCATTACTAAAGTCCTGGTAGACAACATCCTGTACAACAGCTTTTCCCTCAGCCATTAGATGGGTCATCATGTCATAGAAAGAGATCAGGTTGGTCAAGCAGCACCTGCCTTTCATAAATGCGTCCTGACTGGCCCTGATCTCCTGGTTGTCCTGTATGTGCTGTATGATGGCTGTGCGATGACCCAATGACATTCCCCATCACCAAGGTCAAGCTGACAGGCCTGTAGTTCCCCACATCCCTCATCCGGACGGTCTTGTAGATGGGCATTCCACCGGCTAACTTCCAGTCAAGCAGGACCTCCCTGGTTAGTCAGGACTGCTGGGAAAGGAAAGTGGCTGGATGAGCATTTCCACGAGCTCCCTCAGTATCCTTGGGTGGATCCAATCCAGCCCCATAACTTGTATATGT
The DNA here is from genome assembly GCA_013399875.1 of Gymnorhina tibicen. NCBI lineage: Eukaryota > Metazoa > Chordata > Aves > Passeriformes > Artamidae > Gymnorhina > Gymnorhina tibicen. The sequence continues at coordinate 137,899 of VXAZ01007128.1, read as the reverse complement.
CTAAGTAGTGTAGCAGGTCACTAACCATTTCCCTTTGGATTATGGGATCTTCATTCTGCTCCCCATCCTCACCTTCCAGCTCGGGGGGCTGGGTACCAAGAGAATAGCTGGTCTTGCTATTAAAAACCGAGACAAAGAAGGTATTATGTACATCAACCTTTTCCTCATCCTTTGTCACTATGTTCCCCCCACATCCAGTAAAGAATGGAGATTCTCCTTAGCCCTCCTTTTCTTGCTGACATATTTTTGGAAACATTTTTTATGACTTTTATGGCAGTAGCCAGATCAAGTTCTAGTTAGGCTTTGGCCTTTCTGATTTTCTCCCTGCATAACCTCACAACATACTTGTAGTCCTCCTGAGTTGTCTGCCCCTTCTTCCAAACATCATAAGCTCTCCTTTTTTCTCCTAATTACCAGCTCTTTGTTCAGCCAGGCCACTCTTCTCCCCTGCTGGCTCATCTCTTGGCACAGGGGAACAACCTCCTCCTGCATCTTTAGGATTTCCTTCATGAAGAATGTGCAGCCTTCCTGGACTCCTTTGTCCTTCAGGACTGCCTCCTAAGGGGCTCTGTAAACCAGGCTCCTAAATAGGCCAAAGCCTGCTCTCTGGAAGTCCAAGCTAGCAGTTTTGTTGACCCCTGTCCTAACTTCTCAGAGAATTGAAAATCATCATTTTGTGATCTCTATGATCAAGCCAACCTCCAACTGTCACGTTGGAACCCTCTCTGTTCAGAAAACAAGAAATGTCAGTATGTGGTTGCTTGCTTACAATATTTAGAATTACTTCAATTGGTATGACTTTTGTGCAAAATACAGATGATTTATTTACATTATCAGTTGTGCTTGCAGACACACTCCCCGACGATAGAGCATAAATTAATTAGAAGTGAGGCTCAGGGGTGAATCATTAGCCTGCCTTCCTCTGAAGCTTTTCGGTGTTTGGAGGAGAGGGTGATGGAAGGTTGAGGAGGAGGAGGAGCAGATTATCTCCTTTTGTGATGCCTCTTGTGAAGGCTTTTTCTCCCACTGACTGAGCGCAGATATTGAAAGTCTGTTCTATCTCCCAAAAGTCTGATGTCAACATCAGATGTCATCCACAGCAGCAGCAGCAGCAGCCGCTGTGACAGTAAAAGGCAAACAGTGGAAGACGTAGCCAAAATGTTGAAGTCCCTGCTTCCCTCCTCAGGGCTAACAAGGCACGCAGAGACCTATGTTCTGAACTTGGGACACAGCTGTTAAAAGCACTTTAGTTTTCCAACCTGCGTGTCTGGAAAACTTTGTGATTGCAAGTGGTTTGGACAAGTCTGGCTCTTGAAGCAGGGGAAAAACTGAATTCTATAAGTTTGAAAGTGTAACAACTGAGTAAGAATGGCAGAATTTCACACCTCTTATTTCAGATTTTCAAAAGAGGCAAAATAATGTTCCTGGTATTTTAACTCAGCTTTGAATAAAATAAAATAAAATAACATAAAAATAACATAAAATAATTTTTTTTTTAATGGCAATATAAAACTATATGGATGGAATTAAATAAGCTCTGTAACACCCTAGAAACCATAAAAAATTGCAGCTGCATAGAAATTTTCATTTGAAGGGGCAGTTTGAAAGGGGTTCCGTTCATGTAGAGGCTATTTGTTAGTCTCATCACACTTCCTGGTACAATGGAACTGTTAGTAATATACAGCAGTATTGGAAAACACTTTGAAATGACCCTTATCCAAGGACTGGAGTGAGTTGCCTTACAGTAGGTTGTCATGCTGTTTCTTTTTCTTCTTTTTTTTCCAACTGCCATCTGTGCTCCAGAATTTAGGTTTTCATTAAAGCAAAAATCAGCTGTAAGGATTTCAGTCTCATTCACATTAAAACCCCTTGGAATAATTGAGAACTTGATCATATAGTTACAAAGAAAAACTCTGAAATTCCATCACTTTCTTTTCCAGTTTATGTCTGACCCTCATCAGTTTAAAATCTGTCAGTACTAGAACTGTATGGAGTCTTCAGGAGGCTAAACCAGAAACCAAATACCAACCATTGCAATGAAACTCTTTTACTTTTCTGCAAGCTTGCAGATGTATCTCTGAGAAATCAGAAATGTCCCATTAATCTTATTGCAGTATCAGCCCAGAGATCTAATGCCATTAACTTAACTGTCAACTTCATTAACCATTTCGTTGTTTATTGAAGTGTATGGCATTAGGTGTATAGAGAATGGCACAGGTTGCTTTATGCAGTAGACATGAATAACTGGAGAGATAAATTACCATCAGTCTGAACTGTTAATTAAGGCAAAATCTAAAATTTCCTGTGGTAACTCTAAAAATATGTTTATTTTAAATTGGTTGGGTTTGTGGGCGGGTTTTTAGGAACAGTACTGCATTTTTCCTATCCTTGTGTTTGTATCATTTTCAATTGTAAAGCACTCAGGTGCAAAAATACCCCCAAACCCTTACTAATAGCAATTAATATTACTATTTACACTGATATCATTATCCAAAATGTTGGGGAAACTTGTTAGTGGGTCAGATACTTGTTTTGTACTTCTCATCAGAGAGGCCACCTGGTTGTACTGGTATCAGCATATCTCCAACTTGTCATTGGTGCTCAGAAGGTGATGCCATCATGAATTATTACAAGAACAACTGTAGATGGAAAAACAGTGAAGAAAATTGCCTCCTCTCCTTGCTGTTGATATTTTTGGTGAGGGTGGGGGGGGGGTTTAACCCATTTTAATGTTTGCATTTTGTTTGTTGATGTTGATTTCCCATATAAAAACACAGTCTTCTTACTGTTCCAAAAAGCTTTTAGAAATGGCACTGGCAAAACCAGGCTCAGTATAACTCCATGAAAATGAGAGCCTTTTTAATATTCCAAAAGTTTGCATTCTGAGATAGTTTCATCTCTTTCTGGATAGCACTCAGTTGGATCTCTCAAATATTTCCTTTCTGAATTTCTGGGATTTGGGGAGGCATAAGGGAAGGGCTCTATTCAGAGTACTAACCAGGCATGACCTGATTTAAGTTGTAAAAACTGACATTTATGAAGCCCAACTAATATTTGCACAGCCCTTGGAAGGTACGTGGTGCAATATAATTACTGAGTGCAACATAATTGTTAATTATTTGGCTTCAGGCAACATAAAAATAGCAGTGTGCTCACACTCTTCATCTGCAGGAGACACTAGAAATCACAAGATTAAAAAAATACTGTATTGTATAGGCCAGTTAACAGGAAAAGAAAAAGGTGTGGGGGAGAAATCCTGGGATTCTGAAACATGACTCTGCTAAAGAAAGCAGTGTTTTGTGGGAGATTTGTGTGATACTTTGAGGTAAAATGCTCATCAGTAAACTTCATATTGCCTTGCAAATGGGCAATAGCAGTTCTGCTGGCATTAGTTAAAATAAAAGAATACAAGGCAGGTTGATGGGTAGAAAACTGTTCAGAAGATTGCTTTTCCTTTACTAATGCAACACAGAATGATGCAACACAGAATGATGCAACACTGGTAAAAGGAAAAAGGGAGCTTTGAGAGCAGAAGAATCAGTGCCTTGACTAAGAGGTGGTGCAGTTCACGCATTTTCCAAGTAAATTCCTTAGAAACTGGTGTAATTGGTGAATAATATTTTACTGAATTGGTCTCTAAAGAGTTGTAAGTGGAACAGGGTGAGAAATTGTGGTGCCAGCCGCATGCTGCAGGTATAGTTCTTCATGAGGCTGAGTAACTTTTTGCCAAATGAAGACCAGAGAGATGACAGAGGCTTAAAGTTCCTGAATCTCCTTGCTAACCTGCAACAGAGATGTTCTGGAGTGAAATGCTGATTCAGTAAAGTCGGTGCCAAAGCTCCAGCTGACTTCAGTGGAAGCTGGGTTTCATCTATTTTTCTTGCCCTTATAAAGGAGACACCATGAGTGCACTTAGGCATCTTTGTGAGAATCACACGTTGCAGCTGGGCAACATTTGATCAACATGGAACTGTGCTTTTTACCTGGCATCAACGCCCATCTTGTGTCAGCTCCATGTGTTGTCTCTCAGTTTCCCTGCTATGCAGCTGTAACAGAGCTCACCTGCTCTGAGAAACTCAGAGCTTGCTCTCCTGTGGGTCTCCCATGTGGATTCTGATCCACAGAAATGGAAGGGGTTTGCAGACAATACTCACCACTGTGCCACAGGAAAGTGTTGCAGGTTCTGTTCGCTGTGGACATGGACAGACCCGGAGTTTTGTTACCATCGTTGCTCTGGTCTCCAAAGGGGTTTTTAGTTTCAGCCCATGAGTATCTGCAGGGCAGAAAGAGATGACATGAAATGATACTCAGAAAAGATTTGTTTCCTCATCTGCACACACCAGTGCAAAATGAAATGGCAAAGAAGAGAAATTTTCATACAGCTGTTATAATTGAGAGAGGGTATCATTTCACTATAAAATCCCTATGGAATTGTCAGGCTTTGTATTAACTTGGTTTCTATCACAGAGAACACTGTGCACCAGTACAAAATTAACAGCTTGGTATTTTGAAAGGAATGGTACATATTACTTATTTGTGGGTTTCATGTTGGAGACATTGTTTTTTTTATATTGGAGGTAGTTTCATATGCAAAACTTCACCCACAACACATGACTCAGACCTAATACAGCAACCCCAGTGGGAAAGGTGCTTGGTAAATGACGACCTGGCAGGAGCATGTTGATTCAAAGCAGTTTGAATACATCTTATGTGACTCATGATATCATTCACTGTATCTCTACTGAGTCTAGCATGTGTGCAATATAAAAACATTATTTTGCAAAGCCTTTATATATCTGAGAGCTATTTAGCAGCACGCTTACAAATCTGGTGGAAATCTCTTCATCTAAGTTACTTTTGTTATCTTGTATCTTTTCCCACTTTAAAGATTAACACAAGTCCGACACAATGCATGTGTTCAGTTGCTAATATGTAATTTTACATTAGATCTGGTCATTCTTATACACTTTGTGGAAGCTCCATGGGGATCTTTTTCTTAGCCACAGTAATTGTAGCTACTCTCAGCTGGTTTATGTCATAGTCTTGCAAATTACTGCATTTATCAAAGGAACCAAAGGGGAAAGTAGCTAGAACACTGAATTGCTGATGAGTTTAGTGAATTGTGATATTCAGGGGAGTTTTTGATTTTCTTCTCTTTTTTTCTAATGTGCAGTGGGACTTAGAATATTTAACTGTTACTGTAGGTGATGCCTTGCGTGGCTACCTAAAAAGAGAGACTGGACAGGAGTAAGGGAATAAAGGTAGGTATTTACTTGAAAGGCCCTCAAAGGCACACCCTGGGGAGCCAGAGGGTACTTCCAAAATGGACCCCAAGAGGGACGACAGTTCATGAGTTCTTCACACTTTTATAGGTTTGGTCCATTTGTATATCAGCATAAATTCACCAATTAAAACTTTAGCTAATGATGTAATTTATTCAATTTCTCCACCTCTCTTGTGGCCCTAGTTTACACCTTTGGGCCTAGGACAGTCTGAGTGTCCTTGAATAGCAAGCTCAGAGAAGCTTGGTTGTGTCTATCTGGCTTAAGAGAGCAGCTAATAAGCTACAAGAAACTTTAGAGTTACACACTAGGCGATAGAGAATTTGAAAAAATATAAAAGTTAAAACCTAAGGCATCATAGGGATATTTATGGTTCAAAAAAACTCCCTCAAATTTAGCTGTCTTTTATATGCAAAATGCTTAAATGTTGGTGGATTCATAGATTAATCAGATGAAATAGCTCTAGGGCTTTAAATAGTCCTGAAGTCAAATACGGCCTATATGCCACCTACTAGCCAAGATAGATCAGCAGGCATGAAACAAAAATGACTGATTGACCCATCCCATGTAAAAGAAATTAGAATTTAAGTGATGACTTAACAAGGAAACAAACAAAAATAAACTGAGCTTTAATTGTCCTGATACAGAAAGGCTACGGAAAATTATTTGAGAGAAAGAAAATTAAGAGCTGCAAGAACAGACATTATTTGGAAATCCTTTGAAGAATATAAAAAGCAGAGATAATCAAACTCATATCACAGATATGGAACATACATATCAATTCCAGAAGATATTCTGCATTTTCAGAGACAAGGGTTTCTAACGTAGTGATTAGAAAATTCTATGAGTTCACTCTAGGTTTAAGTGGAAGAACTAATTTTCCAAGTAGATAAATATTTCAGCCGGATCAATACAACAATGAGAATGACTATTTTAAATGTTAGTAGAAAAAACTGCCCCTTTGTATGAAAGGCAAAATGTGTTGAAATAATTTAAGATAGTAGAACAGTTAAAAAGTCTTATTTAAACAATAAAGTGTAAATTCTTTTCTATATAATCAAGTATATAACTATAGAAGTAGACTCCAGTGGGTATGTCAATTCAGTTATTGCTTAAAACATGAAGTTTAAGTCAGTTATTGTGGAAGAAACAGAAGTCCTACTTCTATGTTGACTCTTTTTGGTTCCTTTCTACTGAATTCCCTTGAGAAGTGATTGATATAATCTCAGTCACAGGGAAGCAATACTAGCAATGGCACAGTTCTAAGACAACTGAATTATAAGCCAAGAAAAAAAGAAATGCCAGCTGGCCAAATACAGAAAGTATAATTCTGTCAGTTTTTTAGTCTTTATGTCTCTGTTACAAATGAAAGTAGCATAAAGAAAGTCTGTTGTTTCTAGCTCCTGACAATACTAAAATATTGCTCCAATATGAAAACGTTGAAATGCCTCTCTGCTATATTGGTGGTATTTTCATTTAATTTTGTTCATATTTCACATGGAGATTCATTATTCTGTGTTCCAGCTTTGATAACAAAGTACGCCCATCTAGCAGTTAGTTGTCCAGGCCATGTTGCCTTACCTGATTTACAAGAAAGTTGCTGAAAATAGTGGCAGAATATAAGTGACGTTTAATTGTAGCTTGGGTACTGCTTCTATCCTTGTCTGCTACTTGTCATAGATGGAAATTAGGTTCGCCTGACCTGATTTAAGCTTAACAAATGTATCATAGCTGTTGCTTTTCTCTTTATTAGATCCTGGACTTGTATATGATTGTTAATTGTGATGAGTTAGGCTGGCCAGCTGCTAGGTATGATCGTGTGGTAATGTTATGAAAATAAACTTGGGCTGTCCTGTTTTCCTCCTTGCACATGATTTACTTGTCTTTTTTTCTTGCATGGCATTGGTGTCTACACAGCCACACGCTAAGTAAAATTAAGGATTTGTTCCAGCAGAATTAACACAGCTTTTAGGCATGGAGTAAAGAGGGAGTGGGAAGAGTTTACAGACAAATTGGTTCCTTAACCTGGCTTACCACACAGCTAAAAATAGTGAAAATAGTAGTTCTAACTCTAGGGAGGTGGACAGATGTGTGGGGCAAAGCATGCCTGCCCTGTCCACTGACTGCATACACATATGTTGGGTTAAAATTATTATCAGCTCTTCTTTCTGCCTGTACAAGCCAGCATGCTGGTTACTTATTTCCAGTCTTTTAGCACCCCTTGTATCCTCAAAGCTGTAAAGAATAATTGCTAATGGGTTTAAATTACTTTATCCAGTTCCCTATGAACTCTAGGCCACAGTAAATTTCACCAGGTATATGTAATTTAGTAACCTCTAACTTATCAAAGTAACCTCTGGCTTCTTCTCTTCCTTTCCAAGCCTGAGTTCTTGCTTTACATCACTGCGTTAGCCCTCTGGTCATTGCTAACTTCCTGATGCTGCAGCTTCATGTTTGTTGGCTAAATAGTATTCCTGTCCCAGTTGCTCTGGTGTTTGTCATAGGACATCACCCTCCAAGTTGTCCTGGTGTAAGTGGTTGTGAGTCAGTTTTGTGGATTAAATCAGGGAGTTGATCCAAGTTGAAAAAGTCATGTTTTATTAATTGTTTTATTTTAACCCAAATCCCTGAGGGGAGAGCATGCCAATGAAAACAAGCCAGGGGTCGGGAATACCTTAAGCCACTGACCACTTTCTATTGTGAAAACAAGCCCCTGCAAAGATTTCAGCAAAACAGCTTTAGACTTACATGATTACAGCTGAGATTAAAATCTGGCCTTGATGCATCCAAACATCTGTTTCCAGCACAAGAAAAGAGACTCAGCAGGAATATTTGCAGTTTTGAGGACAGGATTCTGGTTTCATTCCTGTAGTTATATATCACAAATAACTCTATTGATGGTGTTGGACTTATTTTCTTGTTCATTCCAGTGTATATTATTTGGGAACCTACTCTCCAGAAAATTACAGAGTGAAAGTACTTTGAGATGGTCCTGGATTTTAGTTTCTCCAGGTTTACACCAACATAACTTCAGTGGACAGCTCTGGATTCATACCAATCTACCTCAGAATACAGCCTTTTTTAAAGTAGTATGAAATGTATATAATTTTGTCTCAACAGCTTTGGAGGAGTGTACTTCACTGCTATCTTCATAGTCCTAATTAAATGTGACATTTTTTCACTCCTTGAATTTTGCCTATCTCTGAAGTGACCTGCACAGATAGCGTATTAAATCTGTGAAGGAAAAAACACGCAGATGCCTGTACTTTTATTTTCTGCAAACCCATTTTAAAACACACGAAATAGAATTGAAAATGCATACAATGAGATACATTTCGACCAAATTTATCAACCCTTGGGGATATCATCTTGCTGACCATTGGTTGTTAGCTGTTACAGAAAAAGTTTTCCTCTCAGAAACATGGATAAGGATTTTGACTAAGTTGCTAAATTTTCTGCTGTTCTTTTTTATCTGTTCCTACTAGTTATGTCTGGTGCACAGTGTCACCCACTGATTAATGTCACCACCAGTATGATGAAGTACACACTTCAGTCTCTTGGTAAGAATTAAAAGAAGTGGGAACCAGTATTTATAACTCACGATGGAGGAAAATGTTACTTATCTGTTGACTTAATAGCTAAAAGAACACAGCAAAAGATCAGAGAGGAAATTCCCTATTCATTTTTATACCTCTGTGGACTCATGTTTACATTAAATTTGGAATGGCCTGGAAAAGTTTTGTCTTCTTGTCTGATTTGCATACCTCTTCCAACTTGAACATAGCATAGGATATATTCATTCAGTATACATTTGTTTTAATAGGGTCTTCTTTTTTGTCACATCATTTCTCCTCACCTCATACCACAGTCCTGATTTTGCCTCCATGTTCATCTTGTATCTTCCTCCTGCTGTGGAGTAGATTTGCATATAAAATAATACATATATACATCAGAGAAAGAACATCAGATTTTTGCCAGTCTCTGCTCTGGAACCCAAATACTGAGGATGTTTATGGATGTTCCTCTCTTTACATCTTCTCCTCCTGCATCATTAACAATTCTTACCACCTTATGGACATGACCACACAGGAACCATCTGTCTTCCATGAAGGCTTAGCTTCAGTCTCTCTGCTTCTGCAACTTCAGGATCCTTCTCAAGGTTGAGAATTTACGGGCCTGATTCTCCTACTCAGTATCCTAAAAGGCATCAGCAGCAGAGCTGCCTTCTTCCTTCTTTATAGACCAAGGCAGATTCTACACTGAATCCCTACATGTCATTCAAGGACTGATACTGAGCAGATCTCATTCTGAAGGGGGAAACTTCACATGGATGCACATATAACATGACATAGTGCTAAAAGAAGAGACCACTGGTTAGTCTGTTAATCCACAGACAATTTGTTTCGTTATTTTTTTCTCAAATACATCCTAGTACATTGTAAAGCACTGTTGTTTTCAGGATTTTTTTTTCCAAAATTTGTTGTGAGTCATGACTGTAATTTTTGCAGGTCATCACTGCAATCCAAAGAATGTAAAAACTGCAAGTATTATGTTTGGTATTCATCAGAATGTGTGATGTGTACATATTTTGCCCATGTGCTATAGTTCTTTTTTTAATAGCTCCAGGGAATTTCCCAGTAGATGTGTGTGGGCTAATGGGAAGATTTTGGTGTTTAGGTTATGAGTGTCTAAGTGGTTGTATATATAAGTGTTTCCTCAGCAGGCTGAGGAAAATTACTGTCCCCCGCTACTTGGTACCTTTGAAATCACTTGTGGAAGTCAGTTTCCGTTTTGAGGCACTGGGTGCAAGAAAAATATGGACATATGGGGGGTCTATACTTTGTTATAGTATGCATCTTACCAGTGTATGTGGGGGATCTTGCCAGTGTATACAAAAACCTGAAGGGAAGGTGCAGAGACAACAGGGCCAGGCTCTTTCCAGTGGTACTCAGTGACAGCACAACAGGCAATGGACACCCACAGAAACACAGGAAGGTCCCTTTGAACATAAAGAATCACCCTGAGAAGGGGGCCGAGCACTGACATAGGCTTCTCAGAGTGGTTGTGGTGTCTCCATTCCTAAAGATGTTCAAAAGTTGTCTGGACACAGCCCTGGGCAACTAACTCTTGGTGGTTCTTGAGTACTGGGCAAGGTGACCTTAAGAGGTCACTTCCTTACTCAGCCATGCTGTGATTCTGTGACATGCAGGAGAGAATACATTGAAGAGTCAGAAGGATGATTAGAGAAACCTCAGTTATAGAAGGCTATTGAAAAGAACATAGTGAGGATGAAGGAACACTGGAAATGGGGCTCAGGCCAATCATGGAATCTCCATCCTTAGTGATATTCAGAACATGACTCATTAAAGCCCTGAGTAACCTATTCTAACTTACAAGTCAGGTCTCAGTATTGATCTTTTAGGCAACCTTTAGGTTGGCCCTTCAGAAACTTAAATTATTCTGACTGATTCTGATTGATTTTGTGTAAAATTTAAGCAAGACTTCCTGCTCTTTGCAGGAAGGTCTTAATGAATGCAGAGATATTTATAGCAGGACACAACATAAAACCCAAGTTGCTGGCAAAGATTAGTAGTATGAATATATTTTGACATTCTTTATTATTATTATTACTTTGCATGGCATTTGTGGAGCAAGAACCACTACTGTTGAATGTACTACACTGGCATATGTGATATGACCAATATCCATTTATAAGTTGTTTCACAGAGGAGTCCCCTGAAGATGTGACTACAAGAAGCTGGGGTATAGGAGGTGCTGTACTACTCACTGTTTTGGCTAAGTGTTAATAGCACAGACTTTAAGGAGATGACATGAACACAACTTTCTGGAGAAAACTTGGACACTTCTGCAAAAAAAGATTATGATAGATCCACCCCCTCCTGCCATTTCAGCTGCTCCTTTTCTACTCTGGCTTATATCCACACTTTAATAATACATGTGGAGGCAGCAAGTTCCCCTGTAAAGGAATTAGATTTGGTGGACAGAAATGTCTTTGCACTGGTTCTACTCATAAGCCTTGGCACAAAACTCAAGGCAGGATTGATTTAATCAATACTTTCTCATAAGCCTGTGTTAACTCTGGTAGCTAACTATCTACAAGACAAGGAGGGGAAAAGTAGGTGCTGAGAAGGCGGATGGCGAAAGTTTGCTCAGGATAAGATCCGGAGACAAGCAGTCATGTTGAATTTGCAACAACCAGTAAACTCAGGGCACCTTGAGTCTGCTGAATTGATACAAGGCTACTTGAACATGCTGGCATCAAAAGTGAGTTGTATAACTTGGACCACATCCTGGGAGACAGTGGCTTCTGGATGAAAAGAATGCAGGATTATATGCCCACCTCATGAAACAGAAGGACTCTCTGAAGGACTTCCTGAATAACTACCTGGAAGCCATTGATGCTTCAACATGATCGTTAACTTCCAAGTATACAGTGGAGTTGTTGTCCCTACTATTGCTCTGACTGGTAACTGTGAGTGAAAGCACGAGTAAGTGAATGTGTAACATAACTACAAAACTGCTATCAATAATAGCGACTTAATGGTCAAAGAAATATCCTGCATCTCCCCCACTCAAACCCCTATCAGGGAAAAGGGAATTTACAACACTTCTTCTACAACAGATTAGAAATATAATGAGACGGAGAAGGGTTCTATGCTGCTGGTTTCCTTGCTTTTTATTTCCAGTTAAAAATACGTGGTGCCATGATTTCAGCTGGGATAGAGTTAATTTTCTTCCTGGTAGCTGGTACATTGTTGTGTTTTGGATTTAGTATGAGAATAATGTTGATATCACACTGATGTTTTAGTTGTTGCTAAGTAGGTTTACCCTAATTCAAGGGCTTTTCTGTTTTCCATGCTCTGCCAGCAAGGAGCTGCACAATGAGCTGCACAACCAGCTGGGAAGGAGCATAGCCAGGACAACTGACCTGCACTGGACAAAGGGATATTCCATAATACAGAGCACCATACCCAGTATATAAACTGTGGGGAGATGGCCAGGAGGTGCCAGTCTCTGCTCAGGGACAAGCTGGGCATTGATCTGTGGATGGCGAGCAATTGTAGTGTGCAGAACTTCTTTTTCTTGTGTTTTATTCCTCTCTTTTCCCCTTTTCTTCATTATTGTTGTTGTTGTTGTTGCTATTATATTTTACTATATGTCATTATTAAACTGTTTTTAACCCATGGGTTTTTCCACTGAGGTGGGGCATGTGAGTGAGCAGCTGCATAGTACTTAGTTGCCAGCTGGGGTTAAAACCACAACAGTGGAAACAGATCAAGCAGCAAAGTTTTGAAATAAAATCATTCAACTGATAGCTTCAATGTCAATATGGACTATATACAGTACTAATAATTTTTATTCCAGTAATTATTCATAGAAGTGTCCAGAGTAAATCAGATCTAAGGCATATCATCCTACCTTGAGCAGTAGCTAGTACTAGATATGTCAAAGAAACTGCAGGAAGCCTGGCAGTATATTGCCAGGGAGTTGGTTGACTGTGTAGAAGAGTGTGCTTCCAAAAGCTGTAATTGCTGGTTGTTGAAATTATCTGTTGTGTAATATTTAACATTGTAATTATAATTATATATAATTTTGCTTTGTGTGAAAGGTTTTCCTATTGCTGCTCTGAAATTGCCACTAAATTTCCATTTCAGTGGATGCTCCCTTGTTCTCATACCGAGAACGTGTTGTTTGTTATTGTGATTCTTTTTGTGTGTTCCCACTTAATTACCTCCTGTCTAAGGCAAACATAGGAGAGTCTGTTAGTGTGTTTCTACTATTTTTTTGTCTCAGTTAATTCCTCTGTCACGTTTTTGATAGGGGTAATTAAAATTGTGCAGTGTTCCGGATGACAAGAGATTTTTTAGTTAACTAAATTGCAATACATAGACATACATAAGTTTATTTCTGTTCTATTACCACTGTATTTTATGCATAGCCCACTAACTGCTTGATTCTTCCACTACTGTTTCCTCATAAATACGGGTCTTTTTTGATCTAGTACAGTGTTTGCTGAGTCTTTTTTGGAGGTACAGTCAGTTTAGAACGCAGTAAAGTGAGCAGTTCCAGTGAGTTCCTTTTAAGTGTTCCAAAGAGACTTGCCAGCATTTGGTTTCATCTGCCATCATGTTTTCTGTTCACTCAACTTGCTTAAGACATTCAAAGTTTTTCACAGTTTCTCTGGTCTCGATCTACTTGAATAGTTTTGTAATGTCAGCAAAACACTTTCCAGATAGTTGATAAACAACAGATGCCCTGGGATGGAACCTTGTGGCACACCACAGATAACCTCATGCCATAGCAACAATTTTTCTTTCTTTTTGTTTCTTATTACTTGACCATTTTTGATCTCTGCAACTACTTCATCTCCTCTGCCTTGTCCTCTTTGCCCACTTAGCTTCTGTAGTTGCTCTTTACTAAGTTTGGACAAAGGACTAGAGAACTTCATAATTTATGTCAGCCCTCTCATTTACCTGCTATGCTACTGCCTCACTTAAAGAAATTTTACAAATTAGCTCCTTTGCGGAGCTTACAACGTACAGATCTCATGTTATGCTAAATATTTTAAAGGCACCAATGCAAATAATTTACCAGTTATTGAAAGCAAATTATTGGTCTAGAAGTCACTGGATGACTGCCCACTCTTTCATCTAACTGCTTGTGCAACACTTACTGTTCCTCAGCCCGCAAGTATGGCAGTCAATCCTGCTCTCCCACTCAGGACAGTAAAAAATTGTGTGTACAAATGTCCTGTCTTTCAGTACTGAGTGTTTGCATAAGCACATGGTACTATCACATTTAATGCAATGAGCATAACTGACCACTGAGACACTGGGTTATGCTGGTGTGATTGCATGTGTTAGCACTCACCTTTTCCTCTCTCGATTTGAATCTCACAGTTTACTCCCTTTCTTCCCGTGTTATCTTCATAACAACTTTATGCTTTTCCAAACCACCTGTACAAATGATAACATGTCTTAAGTTATGACAGGCAGGAATTTTCACACACCGATTTGCAGCTGGGTCCAATACGTTCAGCCACTTTCTTTCCCCAAATTCTTAATCCCAAACAAGTTTATCTGTCATCTGCTTCGTACTCTGCTCTTTCTGAGGGCCCTGTTGCCAGCTTGTCTCTTACAGCTTGTCAGTGTTTGCTTCTCTAGTGCAGATAACGTAATGTCCAGTCTCTCCCGACTACGGGGACTAATCTGTCTGTAAGGGAGCCTTATGTACTGTATACCAACCAGGCTGAATTGACTTCATTGCTTTTAGATTAGTCTATAGCACCAGATGGCCTTCTGTCTTTTTGGCACTCTCACAAAATGGCCAGTCTTATTCTGCTGCTCCTGGGATGGTGAGTATTTGCACATGGGGGATGATGGCTGCATTCAGAAGTCTTGCCTTCTCTGCTAGATTGTTTTGGATTTAGAGAAAAGACTCCTGGATGCTCAGGTAGAATATCTGACCCAGTCTGCCACTTTTAGATAAAACAAACATGCTTCTTATTACAGTGGAAGAATCTAACTTGACTTTTCCACTACATCTGGAAATGAGCGCATAGAGGTTTCTTTTCTCTCTGGACTTATACCTAGATATACTGGAGCTCAGAATCAGCAAAGATGTTGGGAATGTGTAGTTAGCAAAACAAGGAATAAAACTAGGAAGAATTTGTTGCAGACAGCTGGGGATCATGCAGCTTTGTGTGATTTGATCTGATGGTTAATTATGAGCTGAGACAAATCTGCTGTCGAAAAGTTACTGTAGAATAAGTAAATTCATCTTCCTGGAGATCCTGTTGGAGAGGCCACTCCTATGACAGCTCCCACAGAACTCTAATTGCAACCTCTGTCTAGGAACATAGAAGCACAGCTCATGACATTGTCCCCTACGGCTGTCCAGCTGCAGCAGCAGCTCTTTGCTTTGCAGCTGTTAGCAGTCACAGCAGCAGGTTACAGCAACTTTGGGCATCTCTATTCCATAGAAGAAAGTGAACTTAGCTCTGAAGAGGACACTGCAATTATATGTGACAATTATGGGCCGTAATGGTGACATGTTCTACCTACGATTCTCTAATCACAGCTCCACATCCTTTTGCAAATGTTGAACATTCCTCCCTACCTACCAAACTAGAGAAAGATGAACTCTAGCAAGCAAGATAAATGGGCTGAAAAGGTGGAGGTACAATTTATGACAAGGAATTTGTAAAAATGTAGAAATCAGAGTGCAAACTTCAGTTTTCCCAGGAGGCAAGATCCTGAACTCTTGCACCTTGCCTCTTCAATGACCCTTACCTCAGCAGTCCTCCTTTTTCCAAAATGACCTCACACTCGTTGTCTGGTCACCTTCTGTAGAACCAAAGTGAGAAAATAAGATGGCATTAGCTCTATTAACACATTTGGTCAAGTGAAACACAGAGATGAGGAGTCAAGGCCTTGTCATCTTCTGTGCTGAGCTGATGCAACAGGCTCTGCTGGGGCGCTGAGGTCTGGAGCAGTACCTGGCTGGGAACAGTTAAAACTTTGTTGTCTCTGTTTTCATGCACTGTATGGATCATTTTGTGGCTTCCACAGTGTATGACAAGACAAATTATTTGCAGTGAGCTCCTCCTGTACAAGTGGTCAACACACATTTCATTACAGAGCCAACACCTAGCATATCAAAAGTGAAGACCTGGTATTTCATTAATTCACTTCATGTTTTTTACCAGGCTGTTCTTTCTTCAATGTTTAGTCAAATAAATCTCTTTGCTGATTTTATGGAGAGATAACTAACAAGGGATTCTTGGTCTGAGTACTCATTATATTAGCAGATGGCTCATCTTTTGTCTAAGGTTACGGTGTTAGTGGATGACTGTCCTTGTGAGCTTCCCCTCCCCATTTCTGAATGATCTTTAGGACTTTATACCAGAAAATCAAAATTGTGGATTACTAAACCTAACTTCTGGATTTCCTTCTTTAAACTTTTGAGGGAAAAGACATTAAAAGAAAATTGCAGTTGCAGAAATATTTTCATATCACACAGGACGCAATAGTTGATTTCTCAGTTGAGTTGTCTGAGATAATTCAAATGCTTTCAGAAGGAAAACAATCCAGAGGACTGTCTAGCTGAATACATCCATCATCAAGCATGGGAATTTCAAAGTGCCTATGGGGTATACAACACCCAAGCAGGGGGAAGTAACTGTTTGAATCACTCTCAAGGCTTTCTTAAAAACTGCAGTTTACATGCAGTCAGTGTCATCAGAACATTTTGTCCTTGAGGGAAAGAGCTTAGCAGAGAGACTGGTGTTCTAATGTTCTGAAAAGTTCACTGAGTTATTTTCCCTCTGTAGGGGCAAAGGTGCTGAAATGACTTTAATTTTACATCTGTGTTTTCAAGTTCATTTGAACATAAATATTGCTGTTTGCCTGTTCTTTCTTTCTTTTTCTTTCTTTCTTTCTTTTTATTTCTTTCTTCCTTTCTTTCTTCCTTCCTTCCTTCCTTCCTTCCTTCCTTCCTTCCTTCCTTCTCTTTTCTTCCTTTCTATCTTCCTTTCTATCTTCCTTCATTCCTTCCTATCTTTCTTCCTTTCTTTCTTTTCTTTCTTCTTGTGTTTCTTTCTTTCTTTCTTTCTTTCTTTCTTTCTTTCTTTCTTTCTTTTTCTTTCTTTCTTTTTCTTTCTTTCTTTCTTTCTCAGTGCATAGTATATGTAACTTTTGTACAACCTAGAAATTCTTCTCTTTCTAATGTGCAAAAGCAACTATTTGCAACTCATCATAACGTTGCCTCAGTTTAGGTAGTGTTCCTGAAGAGCACACAAAAATAATTTGGAGCACTCTTCCGCTTCAAAAATGGCCAAAAACCTCTCAAGCTATGAAAGGAGAATGGCTCATTCACCAATGAAACTCCAGGCTACACAGAAAGGTAGTTCCAATTCTCTTGATTATATGTTTGAATGTGCTCTAAACTAGTCTCTTTCTTCAACTGCTTGTAGAAATAAAAGCTACAGCAATCTCAAAACAAACAAACAAAAAAACTTAACAAAAATACCCATCTTTTGCAAAGATTATTAGGACAATTCAGCATATGCTTAACCCAAGTGTGGAAGGCAACTTCCCTCCTTATAAGCAAGAGAGGATGTTAGTGTTTATGAGACATTTTGGTAGGGAGAGATAAGGTTTGGTACTGAGAGGCAGGGATATTATGTGCAACTGATATCCTGCACTATTACTGTGAAAGTTTACTCCCAGCAAGCTACATGAGAAATTCAGCAAAGACTCCTAAAAGTTTACACTAAAAATCTGTGGAATAAATAAATAATTTGTTCTTCTGCCAATCAGGTTTTCCCAGTAAATGTTCCTCTTGACTGACCGAGACAAAAAGGGAACATGTTACCACAGCCTCGAAATCCCTGCTGCTTAGCTTAAGTACAGCACTGAGCTGAGATGACAATGTTTGTGTGTTGTAAGATTATGGAAACTGTGTGCAGTGGAAGGCTGGATGTTAGCTGGGTGAGTGAGTAGACTCCGAGCAATAAAGCATTGGTGTATGACAGTAGAACACAACATTGAAGGGGTATCATCACATGGGCTTCTCTAGACTGGAAATGCAATGTAGGTTAGGTAAAGTCAGACAATGTTCTTTGCTTGTCATAACCTCAGAGGGAAGTTGCTGGTTGAAGAGATTTTTCTGAATTACTCACAAGCTCAGTTATTGATTAATGCTAGATATTCACCTCTTCAGATAAAGCCCATGTTTTTTTGCCTAGTAGTAAGGAGAAATTAAATAAACAGCCATTTTTCTCAAATCTATCTAAATAGATATTAAAAAAAAATATATTAATAGTGTTCCTATGCCAAAATTTTCCTTGTTTTCTTAAGCATTATGGCCAGCCAAGGATCACCATCAATAAGACGACTATCCCTATTTAGATCAACTGGCAAACATAAAACCCATCTGTGTGTTGTTTAACAGGTGCCATTTTAGATCCATGGGGAGCAAAGCAAGCTTTGTACAGATGGACAGTTATTCACTGGACCTGTGCTAGCAGTATAATATTTATTCATCCACTGCCTGCCTACAAGCTCAATATTTGAAAGAGCCAGTGAAAAATGTTTCTGGTGGAATATTTTCCTGAGAGGGAAAGAGGAGGAGGAAGCAAAGGAAACTCCATTAAAAATTGTTGGCTTACACTCACTGACAGTCTCATTTTGATCAAGAAATACAAGTTTTGGCGAATGTTCTGGGAATCATTTGCGGCAACCCAGAGGCTTTAATTATTATTAGAAATACTATTAAACAGTATACTTTTCATGGAAAGGAAGGGAGTTCCTTCTGCTGACAGCAGTTGTATAAATTGGAATGGAAACTGGCAGCTCCCATCCACTACGCCAGGTAATGAAGGACCCTTTTCTGCACTTATGTAATCACTTCCTTTAGTTTTTTTTAATTTTATGGATGACCTCGAGAATGGAGAGAAGGGCATATGAATAATGAAAAAATACATGAAAGAAAATTTCAAAATGTATTTTGCTAAGTCTAGTGAAAAACAATTGGTTGGGCAGACTTGTACTGAAGAGGAGTACCTTTTGCTGTGGGAAACACTGCAGACAGGGATTCTGTGAGTTACTGTGAGTATTCTGTGCATGTACTGAAGTGATCCTCTTGACTGCAGCCTCACAGAAATTACTGAGAGACTAATGTAGTTTTCAATAATAGCCTTCTACTTGTTCTGTAGTCTATGCAGGAGCATGGGCAAACAGATATTTTATGCTGCTTAAGCTTAGTAAAGGCATCTCCATGTAAATGACCATAAGTGTCCAGCATGGCAAAGCAAGCAGTAAGTTCTTGGAGTAAGCCAACTGAAGGTGTTATTAACACTACCTGCATTTAGGTGTATAGTCATTCAAGCAGTAACAGTCATTGTGGTTTGGATGTTAAATATAGCACCCTTTGTGTTAAAGAGTGGATAGACTCACAAAACCTGACATCATTTGTTGGAAGACTTGCAGACTTGCCAAATCTCAAGTATTGTGTTGAGCTTCCTGACTGTGGCCACTGCCTTTTGTCCCACCATGACTTCTAAATCACATGAAGAAAAGGAGTGCAATATATAAGCATTACATATTTGATGTTAAAAACTGGCTTATGAGACCTTGGTAACAGGGGACATAACAAGGTATTTATGTTATTTATTATTGCTTTCAAGAGAGTCATAATTGCTTCAGGTTGATTAAATTTTAAGATGTGATAAAAACCCCCATGATGACAGCAATTAAACATTAACAAAAAGCCAATTGCACTGGACAAAATTACCATTTCTGTTACTACTATTAAAGTATACCAAAGGAAAAAAAATGTTTTAAGAACTGAGCTAAAACAAAAGGACCAACTTTTGCCAATTTTATATTTTTTCTCTAGAATTGAAGCATGGTTGAGTTGGAAGAAACCTTTAAAGATCATCTAATCCAACTCCCTATCATGGGCAAGGGACATCTTTCACTAGATCACATTCTTTAAAGCCTGACCTTGAATACTTTCAAGCATGGAGCATCCATAGCTTCTATCATCAACCTGCTCCACTATCTTACCACCTTCATTGTAAAATATTTCTTGCTTATGGCAAATCTAAATCTACCTTCTTTAAACTACTGCCCCTTGACCTATCACTACACGCCTTGGTAAAAATCCTCTGTTCATCTTTTTTACAAGCCTCCTTTATATATTGAAAGACCTCAGCAAGTTCTCTCCAGAGCCACCTCTTCTCCAGGTGGAACAAACTCAACTCTCTCAGCCTTTCCTCCCAGCCCTGTGGCCATTTCCATGGCCATGCTCTGGGACTCTCTCCAACAGGTCAATGCCATTCCTGTGCTGGGGACCCTAGAGCTGGATGCAGGTGAGGTCTCACGAGAGCAGAGCAGAGAGGGAGAATCACCTCCCTAGACTTGTTGGCCACTTTCAGATGCAGCTCAGGATGTGATTGGCTTTCTGGGCTGTAGGTGCACATTATCATCTTGTGTCCAGTTTTTCTCAGAATTTTTTATTGTGCAAATATAGCATCCTGGTGATTTGGAAAAAAAATATTCTGCTTCTACATCAGGTTGTATACAGTTTATAGAGTATGAACTGTATACAGTCTACAGTCTATTGAGTTTGCAGTTTATACAGTTTACTAACATGCAGGTAAAGAAAGAGAAAAAAAACCCTGAAAACAACCCCAAAACCGCAGTTTCTGGTTGTTTCCAAAAAAGAAAAAAAAAACCGCAAACCAACACCATCACAGCACAGTAGAAAAAAAATGGCATAATACATAATATTCATTCCCAGAAGAAAGCATTCAGGATTAAGTTGTGAAAGTGCCCAAGAAAACACAGTTCTCATTATACCATGAAGAGCTGCCTGTAATAAATTCATCATCCTGTCCAGTCACTGGTGTGCCTGGAGAGGGTAGACTCTTAGCATGGACGAGCAAATATTGGCTATGCTTTATTTCAGAGTTTTAAAGAGGATCCTGGTCAGAATTACAGCTATTTATATAGGAGGGACTGCTAAGAAAAGAATGTAAATCAGGTTTTCTTATAGGCCAGTGAGGCAGAGCAAGAAGTGGAAAATCTGGGGCAACCAGAGGCATTTGTGTTATGTTTTAGAAAAATAATTTCTGCAAGTGTCTGTAAAGGCCTTGCCTGTTGCTATCATGTTTCTGAAATGACCCTACTGGGCTTTTCTAAATACATATATTCATTGATCAGAAACAGAAAGTTGAACCACACTAAAACAATATTGTAACTACAATAGTTCAGTTTCAATGATGTTAGTCATTACTTTTACTTACAGGCTTCTCTATGGAATTCTGATCTGCCAAGGATCATGCCTACATTGCAGATAAAAGATGGATAGACATGGAAATATTTTTTCAGGTAGTTCTGTCTGTCTTAGTACAAGGAAGATTGTTGCTTCAGATCAACATCAGAGCCAGCTTGGCTGTGCTCTCACCCTGCTTTTATTGGCTGCCTCTCCTGCTCAGAGTTTTTCTCTTGAGTCCTAGTGAACATCATCCACACAGTCCTATTACTTTGTTGTTTGACAGTCAGACATATCCCTCTTTGCATGTGTTGGAGGAGTCCTTTCTCCTGCTCCCCCTTCTGAAAGGTGTAAGAGAGCCCTGATATGCTAAATGCTCCTCTTCTTTTTTCCAGGGCCTACTCGGCTTCCTTTTCCTTTGCAGACCATCTGAGTTTTTCTAATATGCTCCATTTATTTTGTATCTAAGTTGGCTTCTTTTTCTGTATTATGAATTCATTTGTTTTCTTTGAGTTAGCTAAGTGCAGCTAGTCTGTGCATGGCTCATTATGCTACTTCTGAACAGCCAGAGCCAAACCACAGCCAGAAGCCCCTGTTAAAGGAGTGGTGTTTTTCTTGCTTGTCCTCTTGCTCAAGGAAAGTAATTGAGTTTGTATAATTCCTGTTTTAAATTCATCCAATAAGAAAAGGAGATTCTTCAACCTGGTTTTTTTATCCCCCAAGTGTGAAAATTAGATTTATCAGTTATTAACTTGTTTATTTTTTTAAGGTATCTAGCTTTGTGTCACTGTTGATTTCACTATTTGCAAACTGGCTTTGTCATTTTATTGATAGCACTTGAGTGAAGAACTCTCTGATAATATATGCAAACTCACAGCTCTCAACAAGCTTTACAGCTCCATTAATGAGGGGATTAACAAGAGCACTGCAATGTATTTAACCTGCGGCACTAGCTCTGTTTCAATAAGACTTCAACAGCCTATTAAATGGAGTGGGGGCTCAATTAACCCAGACAAAGGCCACTCTACAGAACATGGCAGGGAGGACCACAGTTAGCATCTGCCTAAGCAGCTTGTTCCGAGCTGGAAATAAAGAGGGTGACATGTTCTCGCCCCGAGCTATGATATAACTGAAATGGTGATTCTAGTTCATCTGCGCTGACTGAATAGGTGCCGGCATTGAAACCCACCACTATCTCGCCATATGACAGTTTGTAAAATCCGAGTGCACTCAACGGTCACCCAGAGCCTCCTGCCTGCGAGCACCGAGCTATTGTTCCCAGGGAGCTTTCCCCAGCACAAGGATGCAGTGCCGGCATGGTGTTACGTTTGGACAGTCAGGGAACATCACGTCAGAAGATCTTTCAGGGAATGTTTTAACAATCTCCTGCCAGAGAGGGATTCGGCACGGAGGTGTTACTGGTCTTTGTATAATCTGATTATTTCATTGGAGGTTAACATAAGAACTGGAAAAAGACACGTAAGCAGGGTGGGAGAGAAACAAAATCTTTTAGAAATGCAAATTGTATGACAGCAGCACACCTACATTTCTCAGTTCTTGGTTAAATTTCAGGCGTTTGTTTTAAAAGATGTTACTCATGGTTAAACTTGTGTTGACAATGCTTTACTGGGTAAAGTTCTAATTCTTCCCTTGGTTTTGGGATGAGAAGAAAGGATTTTTGCTATTCCTAGGGAAGAACTATCTGCAGAAATTAGCTATTATTTTATCTGGGAATCTAGGCTTAGGTTTCTTACAGACCTCTTACAGACCACAGGTCTTTATCAAGAAATGGTCACTGATGGAAGAACAGCATTAAGGTGGTCTTATGTGCCCTGGTGTAAGAATCTAGACACCATGTTGCAATTATTTGCAAGATAATTGGAAATAATAGAAACCAGCTTTTTTTCCTATTGGAAAATGTAGAAAACAACAAAATTTTTAGCTAACAACTAGTCAAAAAATGCAAGAATAACAATGTCTACTGCAAAATTTGTTAGATAGACAAAAAAGATAGGGGACATGAATTCATACCTGGATTAATTGTAAATCATTTAGATTTTACACAACTCTACCCAAAAGGGTGTGACCGTTTTCTTTCATTTCCTCTTTTCCTTGAAGAATGCTATGTATTCATTAGCAAAAAAGTGCTCATGAACATATACCAAGCATCAAAGCTGGTATATTGCACATGCCATAATCTGGTGACAAAGGCCAATAAATAAACTTGCATCGTTAGCAGAACAGATGGAGGAACTAGGTCTACCAAAATAATGTGGAAGAACTGTATGGGCTATGTTCAGTGCATAAGTGAGTGGCAAGTCCACAGCTTACCTGAAAATAAATGTATATAAGCCATTTCCAGGTTAAAGAATCCAAACTGCATCTGTTTTTTATAGGTATCAAGCACGTGGATTCATCTGCCTTGTTTTCAGTGATAAGCATGCATAGTGCTTTTTTCAGGATTATTTATTCTAGTGCTCTGTACATTTGGTTTTACGTGACATTCAAGGCCAAAAAAACATAAGAATCCTCCGCTTTTATGCAAGTCACTTCCAGGTTTATGTGAAGTCTTAGATCTCAAGTCTTCCAAGGCAGAAAACATCTGCATTTCTAATGCAGAAAACAAACAAAAGACAATTTTTTGTATCCACTCCAGAGATAATTAAGAGACACACAAGAGCAGAGAGCCAATTACTTTTGCTTTGAGGTCAACTTTAAGTATTTCTGATTATCATAGCAAGGACACGTGCTGCTAATTTTATACTTTTATGTAGAGGCTAATTTTCTTTCCTTGGATCTGTATGTTATTATAGTTTGAGGATAAAATAGGTGAATTACCATAGCAATGTATTGATTTCCAGCAGGGAAAAATAAAGGGAAGTTATTAAATGAGCACTGGTTTTCTGTTGGGATGTATTTGCTTTACCTTTTTAAGTCTAACCTGAGGTTAATAGGGCATTATTGCCTCTAATCACATCTAACTAGACATACCTCATTGGTAGAACACATGCATTATTCAGAGTTCTAGAGGCAATTTTGTTGTTTTTAAAAGAGGAGGGAAAATTGGAACAAATTATGTCATCAAATAATTAGGAACTGCGTCAGGCCTTCAGCAAGCATGTTATGTAGTTTCTGTAGACTTGTATCTTGATTCCTTGAGCCTTTGGCACAGAGAGGTCCCTATTGTGCTGGAAATGGTACAAGCATGTAGAAGTCAGGATACAGGATGAGCATAGAGGATGCAATGATGGTGTTAGTGCAATCCAACAGGGCAATTTTTGATCTCTTTTTCCTATCTGGTGTATTCTCCCCAACAGTGACAACAGCAGATGCTATTTGGGAAGAGCATGCAAGCCTAGCCACTCTCTGCAGTCCTTTCCTATTGCATTTCCCCACCATCCACAACTGCTGGATAAGGCATGTTAGGGAATGCATCACTGCCTATTAATGTTAGTGTCTGTTTATGGATCTGTTGTCCATGTATTTATTCAGATCTCTTTTAACCTGATGATATCTTCTGCGTCTCCAACTGCCTGTGGCAATATATTCCAGAGGTTCATTCCTGTTGTTTAAAACCAAACTAACTACTTAAAAAATAATTTCTAGGAGGGTCTCCAGTTTGTTGTGTAACCCCTTGTTCAAGTAGTTTGGAACTTGCTGCATAACCACTCACCTTGTCCACTGCCATCATAAGCTTCTAAACCTGTCCTCCAGTCCTCAGCCATCTGCTGTCCAACTCGGAGTTCCATCCAGTTCAGTCTCTCACAAAGGAGGAGCTCTCTCTACTTAATTATTTTATTTGCTGTTCTCCATATTTTCTTAGCTTTGCTCTGTCATTTTTTAGGTATGAAACTGCAAATAGTACTTAAAGAAGTTCTTGCTTATCATGTGCATAATTTTCTACTCATTCTTTCCTTTTAAATCATGGTTATTGAATGATAATAATGAGTTAACCGTAAGACAATAACACATTAGGCAAAGTGATAGGAGAAAAAATTGCTTAGCACACATTGCTGCTGCTCTTCTTCCAAACAATTTTTTTGCCATTTGGAAAAACATACACAATATATAAGCAGCAGATAGATCTTTGCTCCCTGTCAATGCCTTACCAGATATGCTGGCTTTCAGCCAGGCCAAGTTAACTGGAATTCAATTAGCATCTTTGACACTTTTAAGCAGTTATTTTTCTACTTTTATTGGCAACTGATTCCCTGTGAGTTTAGCTGCACAGGAATGAAGATGTCTATCAATTTTTCAACTTAATGAATGGCTTTCAGGAGAGGACAAAAATCAGTGTAGTATTGGAGGCTGAAGTGTGAACAGGAAATGGATGAGTTTGTGTATAACAAATAGCAATATTTCAGAATGTCAATAATATACAAATTTTACAAAGTATAAATCATAGGAGTAGCCATTAGGAAATCCATCATGTTCTCTGCTAAGGAAAAATACTGACAGAGTTTTTCCTGAATTCTTACTGGATGTCAGGGAACAGGAATGCATTGCAATGTGGGCATTTGAATGAGGCAAAAAAAGAGAAAGAAGATGAAAGCAAAATTATAAAGGGTAGTTGAAAGAAAGTACACAAAAAAACCCCAGTCCAGATGAAGATATTTCTCACGGACAATTTATCCATACAATTAAGAATTACGGTTTATGGAATCAAACCCACATTCCCCTGTTTCTAGATCTTCAGGTGAAAATTGTTTCCTTCAAAGGATCACCAAACCTGGTGAGAGGTTAGATTGTGCAGCTTCTGACTGTTAAAATAAACCAGGAGTTCAGGAAGAGACTGAAAAGCATCTGAGCAAAGAAAATGAACATCTTTCTGGGATACTTGGATAGCTGCCAGCTCACACATTAAGTTCTGTTTTCCAAACCAATTGTTCTGTTGTTTCAAGTGAAAATAGTCTTTATCCACTGCCTGGACTTCTTGTTTTTCACAAAATGAATTTGCCAGCCTAAACATGTGGAGTTTTTTCCATAGCTTCCTGATATATCAGCATTTACCATGGTATATGCATTGATATAATTTATATAAACAGCAGAAGATAACGATAGGTAAGCATTACAGAGCTACTGGAAGATACTCTGAAAATGCTGTTTGATCATGTTTTTTGCTTTTTTTTTGTTGCTTTTGTTTATTAAACACTACTTTGCAATAAACAAAGCAGCTATTAATTATTAGCTAATATTTATAACACTGGACTCTGTTTCAAGGCTAGATACTGCTAAATGCTGCTAAATCTACAATAAAAATGACTGCTGAGAATTAAAGCTATTAGCCAATATGAAAGCTGTAATTATACTATTAATTGTTCACATCCTGAAAAATGTTTGCAACAGATGCCAAAGGTGGGATTAGGTGCATGCCAGTAAAGCCTCACTCATGGAGGGTTTTCAAATGCTGTAAATTACTTTATGATTATCAAAAGGATACACATATGAGAAAATGTGTGAATGAGCTTAAGTATTTCTGCCAAATAAGAAATATGGAAATTGCTCTACTAGATCAGACCTACACTTAGACCACAACATCCAGTACCTGACAGTGAATGACACTAAGGTGTACATTATCCTCTAATAATTAAGTTCTAGTGAACTAGGTTTAGCATCCCTTCAGGAATTTTATGGTTGGTTATGATATATATGGATTCTCTTGATATCTGTATAATGAAGTCTAATCCACTATTTCATCTTCTTGTGTTCTTGGTTTCTTGGCTTCCCGTGACAGTTTTACAGTCCAGCTAGAACTTGCACGGAAAAAATTCCTCAATTTTTTAAAATATCTTCCAGTGTAAATGAATGTTCCATTTATCCTCGTGGAGTGGAACTCTCCTGTACTGTGCATTTTTTAAATAGACTTCCACTTTAATTCTCTCTCTTCATGGTTTCTCCAGTAACAAGGATCTGAATGTCAAATAGGTTGTTTCCTGTACTTCTGAATATTGCCTCTCTGAAGTTAAGCAGGATAAACGGATTAGGCGAGTGTGTTATGCTTGTTTCTGTGATTCTAATCACTGACTTTACTTGGGATTTTGTCAATTACTCTCATAGTTATAGAGAGTTTATGTCAACAGGAGCTAGAATGATGATCACTGACCTTTGCTTTTGTGCTTTTATTGGAGCTGAAAGAACTGAGATGGAAGAGGAGCAAGAAATATGTTCTTCCTCTCAGCTTCATCAAACTACATATGATCTTTTGTCCTCATTGAACCTCTAACAATTTTTTGTTCAGAAAGTTTTCTGAGTATTTGAAAACATGCCAGTTCTGAATGTTTACATGAAGAGCTGTGAGATCTGTTGTGCTTATGATCACAGAAAAGATTTTAATTCTTTTAGCCACTTATCTATTGAATGTGAGAATAGATGCTAGCCTATGTGCATTGAAGTTAATACCTTCATGAACTTGGGAGCATTGAATATAGTAACAACAGAAATGAATAACTCACAGCCAGCAACTGTCTCAGGTAATCTGATGGAGTGGTGGTAATTTGATCCACTGATTTCTAATGTTTTCTACACATGTATAGACAGATACACTGGAAATATCAGTGTTTCTTAAAGCTGTAGGTGGTAATGTTCATTTTGTAAGTTTTGTGCAAAACAATAGCCCCGAGTCTTTTAGTTCCCTCTTCTTTTGTGGGTGCCATGTCATGGTAGCCCAGTTACAGATGAGCATTTCTTGCTGGAACCAGCTCTGACTCCACTAGGCTAAGTCAGAATCCTCCACTGGTTTTGGGTTCACACACTCAACTGCAACTTGACCTTAGGGAAAAGAGGAGATAAGCAGCTACGGGAGGGAAAATGAGAGAAGGAAATGTGATGGAACCGCTTGTCTCAGACTGTTTGTGGAGGGCAATTTGCTCGGATTTGGTACGTTTTGCTTTGTTTTGGCTTAACTGGTTTGCACTGTTGCTATATATACTGCTGCATTCTCTGGCTTTCTATGTGGCCTGCACCACTGGTGAGAAGTGGAATCTTGTTCTTTCAAAAGGCTGTCCTGTGGGTCAGATCTGTGCCTGGGCTTCTAGAAGCGAAAGCTTAGCCCTTGGATTTGAACTGAAAAAATACAGCTGCTACGTCTTTCATTTTAGATAAATTTTCTTCACTCCTGCAGCAAGATGTCTTGGTAACTGTTACAAAGGTAGCTGCATATATAATGCTACCTCCAGTTATTTATTTCTGGGGAAGATGGATTTCTCCATCCATGCTGGCCCCAGAGACCTTACTAGGTCCACCTGGAGCTGCTCACTGCCAGTGTAATTTCAAGTGAAATGTCAGAAAGTTAGTTTGCAAATTCTTGAATTTGAGTAATTGAAGGGGAGGATTGGGAGGGGGTGGTGTCGGTTGGTTTTTTTTGGAGAAGGTTGTTTGTGGTTTTTTATCTTGTTTGTTTGGGGTTTTTTGTAGAGGGAGTTATTTTGGTTTTGTTTTGTGGGTGTCTTTGTTTTATTTTGGTTTTCGCTTATATAGATATATATTCACTCTGTTTTACCAAGGAACACCTGTCCCTATAAACATCTCAGCAAGGCAGGGGTATCAATGATGCGAGTGAAAAGATCAGTAGTGATTTTAATAGAGTGTGGTTAAAGATCTGTGTGTGGAACATTGTAATAGGCTTCAGCTCATGTTAATATAGGGGTTTTATTCGTTTTTTTTGAAGACATTAAATTCATCCCTGTAGACAGCACTTTAGAACCTGATACAATAAAGGAGGCTTGTACTGGATACATCCTCTACATCATGCCCAAGCTTTTAGCTGAACACAGATCTCTGAAGACAAAAAGCTGTCTGCCTTTTGCTACGCTCAGTCCTTTCAGTCAGTAGTAAACAAAGGAAGAAAGGACTTTTCTAGATATTAATTTAATCAAAAGTGTTAACTTTGTGTTAACAAAGAGTGTAGCACTCTTTCTGCTAAGGGGAAATTGTAGTATTCATTTGGCTCAATAGGGAATGATAAAGGTAAAAATATAAAGTAAACAGAATTACCTTTTTTTTTCTTTTGTGTTTGTGACAACAGATGTGACTGGACCGTCACAATCCTGAGAACACTGAAATACTGATCATAACACTAGTTTTCATACCCTTTTAGCCTTCCTGGGTGGGGAAATGCAGATGTTATTTCTCTGTCATCAAGGGAAAAGAGACTGACACTTCTTAATGTTAAGACAAGGCTGTCAGACTCCTCTGGAAATAACGAAGTTTGACAGTTCCTGGGTTAATACTGCAAGTACCAATCCTGTAAATTTCAATTAGCCCTGACAGCAGTAGGGCTTAACGTGATGTTTATGTGAAGTGGTATGTTGGTAGCTTTCCTTCACACTTATGAGGAGAAGGATCTCTGTCTCCTCCCTTCTCTCTCTCTCCCTCCCTGTCCCCACTCTCTCCGACACACACACACACACATGCACACACACACACACACACACGCACACACACACACGGTGGGGTTCAGCCTTCATCCTATTAATCTTAATTATTTCTTGAGATGTCATGAAGATACTTTAAGTGTCTCAGACTGTCTCTGTGTGGACAGACTCAGGAATCCAGCTATTCAGAACATATATATTAAGCATGGGTACCCAAAACTTGCCACAAAATATTCCAATTTTAGCATTTAAAATTTTCACAAATGCTCCACTACCTGAGCTCTGTGGAGTTCTGGTAAAGGCAAGACACCAAACCTGATGCACACCTTCCTGCATAAACCTGGTTCTGGTGTAGTTCTACTGTTGCCTTCCCCTCTGGAAAATGCAGCTTTGACCAGGAGCAGCTTTGCCAGCTAACAGTGCTTTGTCCCTCCTCTCCTTTCCCCTGCGGTATAAGCCACCGAAGAGGTACCTCTGTGATACAATGTGATCACAGCTGTGCACCCCCGTGGTTTAGGTCATTATTGATGTCCACCCCAACTTCTATCAGCAAAACACCTCTTTTTGCTATATCTCATGTCAGTTCCCTGAATGAAATAAGCTTTTACAAGGCAAGAAGTAGTTTTTTAACTGTGTCCGTGCTAGCTCTCTTGCTGACGTTAGTGATGCTGCATGAAAATCACACCTCTAACCAACTCCGTGCTACACACTGCTTTACCAGTAAAAGTTTCTAGTGCCATCCTGCTGTCATGTAGTCCTCCATGTCAATTTGGTGCTAAATATAGGTGTTATGTGTAAAAATTTTGGCCTACCTGCTGTTCTTAAGAGAAGTCAACAATATGCCTTGGTTGGGCAGAGGTTTCTCTAGCGAAGTGCAAACAGGTTACCAACAAAAAGCCATCATATCTGTGTTTGAGATGACCACAGGTATTATTTTTGTAAACAAGTAAATGTGACACATATAAAAGTGCGGGACAAATAACATGTAGATGGGCTGAGGAGGCACTGAGCAGGGAACTTCTGTTAGTGGCTTGTTAGCTGTCAGGACATGTATTTTGTGCATGGGATCTCAGAGATCCCATCAGGACTGACTCCCCTCTGCTCCCACTGAGACAAGTGGGAGATGAAGGTGTTGAGTACATTGGGCAAAACAAAAATAGCTCTAGGGCTGAGTTCTCTATTAGCAATTAAAGATAGCAAAAATATATGTTAAAGACGTTTAAAAAATAGCAAGAGCCTGAAAATGACACCTAATTTTTAAGTTCTATAATAAGACTGAAGCTGACCTATTGGCACCCTTTCCACCCTGCACCACCTCTGGTTCTCTCCTGATCCCATACTGCAGTGGTTGAACTTGCTGAACCAATAGATCATTATGCAGCAGAAGTATGAGCAGTTTAGTGCTGAATTTGCTCCAGAGCTGCTGCCATAGAGTGGAAGCGTAAGGCTGGAAGAAGTGATATGACATTGGAATGTACTGGTAGGGATAGAGCAAGAGGGAAGCAGATCTCTCCTTTCAGGTGATGGCAAGTTATTAGAGCATCTCAGACATGAGATTCATCCATATTTTCAACAATCTTTTATTTAATTCTGTTCAAATCTTATTTCAGCATGCAGTCTTATCAGTCACAAAGTCAGGGAGGTATGCTTAAAATTTTAAGATAATACAGTAAATCTAGGCTGTGTTATTTCTGTGTGACAGAAATGCAGCTGTCAGAAGAAAGATATTTGAGTTGTTCAGCAAGTTGAATTTTTATTTAGCTGAAAATCTTGCCATTCTAGAAGGATTCCTGCATGGACGTGAGATAATCAGAATGAGATACTGTTAAGGAACAAATTCTGAAAAGTCACACATTTGAATAAGTGGGAAATGTAAAAGTTTTGGATTTGAAATTAAGTTATCTGATGTTAAAATAAAAATTAATTTTAAGGCTAACATGGAGCATTTTCTCATTTTAATCTACAGAGTTGGAAAGGTGGAAAAATTAATGAAAATCACTGCTTGCCTGTGGAAACTGTGAAAGAAATGCATTCTTCTAATGGGAAAAGATCAAATAGCTTAAATATTGCTGTACATATTCATTGTGGTATTCTGTGTCTGCTTTAATTTATCCTGTAGTCTGTCTGTCTTGTATCCTTCCGTTCTTCCTCTTCCCACCTCCCTTGTTACTTGTTAGGTGATTTATTTAACACTTTGCAAGTGCCTCTTCTGTGCCATGCATATGCAATTTATCAGAGCTTCTTAGAACAGGTGTCCTCAGGAGAGGAAGTCTTTTTCCTTCCTGGCCACACTTTTTCTATACAAACAGCAAACAGCAGTAATTGTCTCAAGAATTTAGAGTCAGACAGCAAAGGCAAAGGTCCACTTTTTTGCCTTGTCTAGCAAAATGTGCTGATTCACTGGCGTTACCTACTGCAGAGAGCTAGTTCCTCTTCAGAAGTAAGAAAATTAAAGTTCCTCACTTAACATAAGGAAAGACGCTGTTTTTCCTTGCTCTTTGACTGGGGACTCCTGGAAGTCTTTAAGTTGCATTTCTTTTAAGAATCAAATTTTTGGAAGAACACAGTCCTGTTACAGCTTTGCTCTGCTGAATTATTGAAGGTTTTATAATAGCTTCAGTGGGATAAAATCAAACCAACAATGGATACAGTGCAAAATCCAATCCTGTGTCTTTTGTATTTTCACGGTTGTTTTCCTGTGTCTCACATCCCATCACCATTTTTGCAGACTGCTTTCAGGAAGAGACAACCATCAGACAGCGAAGTCGTGGTAAAGTGTGAGGGGAGTGTTCAAGTCGGAAAGAAATTGCCCTCTCTTGCTCTTACCAGTTCAACAGTTTTTGAGCCTCTTGCATCAGCACTACGCTGCTTTGTGGTGCCAGTGTTTTTTCATTATTCTTCCACGTTTGTGCTTTAGCTTCTGTCTATGGCATGGCATAATGTAACACATGGCAAAATAACTCCTGTAGGTTGCTGACTCAGAAAAGCTTAATCTTCCACCATTTGATTCCAAAGAGTCCAGTGAGTAATCTTGTGTGAAAGCAAGAGTACTCTCTGTTGCTTACTCAGGAGATTTTGACATGGTTTAACTTTAGATTCCACTGTGACGTCATCCAGTTCAAAGCTTTTATACTTGTAGATATTTACATCGTACAGGAATTCATTGTTCCTCTCCTTTCCCTTTTTTTTTCCTTCCATAATTCCTTTTCAAATTTTTTTTGCACATTGAAAACAAAGTAATAAAGCTAAATGAATAGCTAGCATGATGGAAATCAGTTGCAAGTTTTACACTGTAGCATTGGCTTGCCTTTCGTGCAAGAATACCTTTGTATAAAATAAATCTTACAGGAGGAGAACAAGCCTGGAATTTCTTATATTGGGTCATTTAATAAGAAATCTCTGGTAGCTCACAAACCCCATGTATATCCTCTTTCCAAATAATTTCAGGTACTTATTAGTGCCCCATAGTTAGCCTCATGAAAAGCTGTTCTTTTTTTTGTTCAACTCAGAGTGTCCCCTCATCTTAGGCACTGAAGACCCTTAACGATGCTGCTTTGAGAACACACTACAGTGCAAAATGTGTGTGTGTGCTTAGCTTGACAGAGCACGAATTTGATTCTGCAAAGCAATGAATGCTGCTCCTGACCCAAGTAGCCTTGTCCTCAAGCATGTGTATTAATAACATACTTGCTATATGTGTGCAGGCTGAGGGCTTCATTCTGGGTGGATGTCTGCACTGAAAGTGGGACATGGCACACTACAGGATTTGTGTAGCTCATGGTTCTTCTCAGAGCAACAACACATGAACAGCTTTGAGAAACCAATCTCTATTTCCATGCAAAAATTTAGTCATCAAAAATTAGAGACCACTTATGAAATCATGAACCTTGGCAATGCTGTGGTTCTCAGTGTGCTATCAGAGCCCACTAGAAAAGCACGTTTTACATACTGCAAAAGAAATCAGATGTTTCCAAACTCACAGAAACTACTAAAGGTAATTCTTTATCATAACCAGACAAGCATTTAAAGTAAAAATTGGTTGCATTTTCTGTTAGTGATGACCTTTACTAAGAAACAAAAATTGAAAGTAGCATAACTTGAAAGCAGTGGAGCTGTTAAGAAAAGATAGGATATGGCAAAAGTTTGAGACCTTTTGAGAAGTGGGCTCTAATGGATTTATTTACAGTGACTCAAGACACTATTGACCCAAACAACTATTCTATGCTTTGGCTGGAGTTTGTATCTTCATTTTTTAAGTGACAGATAGAAATCCTTCCTTGCACATCTGTTCCCCTGGATCTCATTTCACTTTATGAGCGCCAGCCCACCTCTTCTGGTAAGAGGGTACATGGGAAAGAATAGGGGAAGATTGAGAGAGAGGTGAGACATATGAAGGAAAGTAATTGAAGTCAGTACTATCCTACATCTGTCAAAAAGAAATAGCACAATTATGTGCTGTGAAGATGAAGAAAAATGTGTACTTAGTAATTTTCTTTCAGCATTCAGGGTCGATATTCTTCAAAGTGTAAACGAGCTGTTTAATGGAGAGAATTAAATGAAAGACTAAGTCCTGTAACACAGCATTATTCTTTCACTTCACCACAACCTGATTTTAAAGGTACTGAGTCAGTCCCACCCAGATCTACTGGACTGTTACCAGCCTTTACTGGTAAGTAACCAGCTTGGTGGTTTCTGTTGCATTCAGTCACTGTTAGCCTTACAGAAAGGAGAAACTGGTGTGATTGGGAATCAGGGCAGTTGCTGCAGTGATTGTCAGCCCCAGTTCTGGCCCATATGGCTGTAGAAGCAGGGTAAGAAGCTCACCAGGACTGTAAATTTTCATGGAAACAGTTCTGCATGAGAAACACACAAAACCAAGTCAACTGGCATGAGCTTTATCTCCTCCTAAAACATATGGTTCGCTACATGTTTACTGAGTTTTGGTGAAAGTTTTACTGGAGTTGGAAAGGTGGAAACTGGCTTCTTAAGCCCAGTCCTGATTTGGGGAACACATCTAACTTCACACCATTGGAAAAATCCCAGTATGTTTTGATTGACCCTGATGATATCTGTCACATGGGAGACTTGCAGAATTAATGACAGTAATTTTTTTTAACTAAGACTTGTCTGTTTTTACTTTGAGTTCTGTTTTTACTGCAATGCAAGCCATGATGAAGTGGCAGGGCTGTGAAGATTTCACCTTTATTTCATGGTGGGAGGGAAGAACAGTGAAGGGGACAAAGAGGGCACTTGTGGCAAGAAACATTGTGTGGGAGAAAGTACTTGTACGAAGTGAGGTTTCCCTAGCTTTGTATTTGCTTTTTTCTTTTTTTTCAGTAAGTCTTTGGTAGAAAGATTACAAGACAGGTTTTGCCACAACCTTAAGTGTTGTTACTTCAAAATGTGATTTGTTTTTGAACTGGTCACATATTCTTTTATGTTATCTTTCAGTATGATACTGAAGCCACAGACAACTGCCATGATAGAGTAACTATCCTCCTCTGCTCTTCCCTCACTACTTCCATGCCTCTTCCCTTATTTCAACTGTAGCCGTCATTGGGCTCTCCCATGGGCCAATTTAATTCACTGTAACAACAGAAAACTGTCATGGGTTTTTCCTATTTTCTTTCTGTTTTGCTGAATTAGACTGGCTTATATCAGACTGGATTTGATGTGTGGAATGGCTGGTACAAAGCCATACTTGTGTTGCACATCAAGCTCTAAGAGTGTATCCTCCTATAGATACTAATGAAATTTTGTGCATTATTTTAAATGGTGGGGTGGTTTTTTTCCAAGTGTCTTAGGGTTAACCCTAATTATATAATGTCAGCCTTGCTACTCACATCTTAAGAGGCTCCAAATAAACACTCATTCTGTCCTCCTTAGATTTCCTGACATTAGAGAGACTTTGTGCTGAGACTAAAGGAAGGCAAAGGGACTTATACCGATGTTTCTAATGCCCAAATGGCAACATTAACCATCTTGTAGAGAGCCTGGTGCCCAACTTTGGCAGTAATCAATTGCCAGTTGGCCATGACAAGTGATCACTGCATAAATGCAGAGAAGCATCTGTGGCTTTTCAACATGGCTCAGACACTGGGGATTCACGGCACATGTGGAACAGTGGGATCTGAGCAGGGAGAGCATGTGTGAGAGTCTGTGCATGCAGGCAGCAAAGCTGATTCATGGAAAGACAAGTAAATCCAGAAGTATTTTTGTCTCACTGAGCTAATCAACAGAGCTCACCTCGTAGGCCTCTGCTGGATGTGGTGAGATTCCCATCACTCTGTTCACGATAGATGTTGGGTGAGTTCATTCAGTCAATGCAAGCTCCAGTTTGACTATATTCTTCTGTACCTGTTATCAACATTCAGGATTAGGGTTACTCTGGGGTGTAGACAAAATCTTAGTTATCCTTTTATCTCAAGAGACTGTTAGCGAGCAAGGTGGGAATTAATTGGAACACGTTTTCCTGCCACAAGGACAGCTTGATAATTTGGCTTGTTAGTTGTAATGATCAAATGTTCTTTAAAAATATTTTTTAAAGAAGTGCATGGAAGTTCCCAGCGCAGGAGAACATCTAGCTATTTGTTCATTGAAGAAAAATAAGATGCAGTAGTGTGCCTATTTTGTCATGCAAGTGTTGATCATGACCAAAATTTAGGAATTACTCCTCTGACAGTATTATGCAGAAACAGACTGAAGGAAGAAGAGCTGAGAACGGGTGGGAAAGTGAGTGACCTGAAATTTCATATTACTGTGAAAGCCAATCTTCACTTTATTCTGTACAAAAGAAGACCAGAGGAATAGAAGGACTGAGGTTAATTTAGGTAATCATCCAGACAGGACGAGGAGTGTTAAAAAGCTAATACCCCTTCTCTGAATCACTGTCTCAAAATCCAGTACTTGAGACCTTGCAAGCCTTGAAATCAGGAAAACACTGGTCCTTTCTCATTTTGAGATTTTTTTTTAAACATAGAACCATAGAATTTTAAGGTTGGAAAAGACCTCTCAGATCAAGTCCAACCTCCTCTCTTTAACTGGTTCAAACTTAAGTGGGTTACAGGGCTACCACTACTTTTTTCTGTTAATGTTTTCTTCCTTTGACGTAGGCAGCTTTTCGGTTGGAAAGAATGAGAATCATGAAGTCATAGAATTATTTAGGTTGGAAAAGGTCATGAAGTTCAACTGCCAACCCAGCACTGCCAAGTCCACCACTAAACCATGTCCCCAAGTGCCACATCTATGAATCTTTTAAATACCCCCAGGGATGGCAACTCCACTGTTTCCTGAGCAGCCTATTTCAATGCTTGGCAACCCTTTCAGTGAAGAAATTATTCGTAATATCCAATCTAAATTTCCCCTGCCACAATTTGAAGACATTTTCTCTTGTCCTGTCACTTGTTACTTGATAGAGGGGATTGACACCCACCTGGCCACAACTTCCTTCCAGGTGGTTGTAGAGAGCAGTAAGGCCACCCCATAGCCCCCTTTTCTCCAGGCTGAACCACCCCAGCTCCCTCAGCTGCTGCTCATCAAATTTGTGCTCCAGACCCTTCACCAGGTTTGTTGCCCCTCTCTGGACACACTCCAGCCCCTCAGTATCTTTTTTGTGGTGAGGGACCCAAAACTGAACACAGGATTTGAGGTGCAGCAATTTTTTTTTCTTAAAAAAATAGGATTTTTCTTAAAATAGTAGGATTTTTATATAGTGAAATAAAAAAACCTTTGAGCTTTAGTTCAAAACCCTTCAAATCAGCTCATATGGTGGGAATGGAAACATTCATGTCACCGTTTGGCACCTTTGATGCCACTTAGGTTCAGATCAACATGTGGCACGGAGACCTTTGGAGCCGTGATTTGTAACTCAGGCATCTTTCCCTTGGGCTCCTTCAGTTTTCCTTCTGGTCCTTTGATAAGGATGTCATAGAGATGACACCTTTATATAAAAATTGTGCAAGTCCCTCTGAGCAGGTAACTCAAGGCAAATTATTTACTTATGCAAGTGAAATAAAATAGCCTCTTCTTTGGCAGTAAGTTCATCCCATCCACAAACGCCTGTCACTTTATGTCCTGATCTGTGAGTTTTGTTTCTACACTGCAAACATGTTGATGCAAAAGTTCCTCCTGACACTATTCAGTCCGCTTGTTTCAGTCTGTGCTGCATGAAAGAGACGTTTTCCAGCACCTGTGTTCTCACTGGTGCCTTCAGCAAAGCCCTGCAGATGAACCATTAGAAATACATGCTGACCTTAACAAAGAAGGAGCCGACATACTTCACTCATAAGACCCAGAGAGCAATCAGACAGCATCCCAGTGACATTCATCACAGCTGCTGGCAACAGCCTTTAATTCATCTGGTATTTAACCAGGGTGAAATACCCTGTAGCTATATCATGTTTGTTGGTGTTAGATGAACCCAGCTCATCACCCGCTCACTAAAGTTCAGGATTTAACACCAGCCTGTGGTCTGCAGGCAGTTCATCTCCTGCACAAAATACTTGTCTCCTCTTTGTCCTTTATTATATTTTTTATTCACCACAATCTGTTTTCTAAACTCTCCTCTGCTCACCTCCAACGTGTAATTGAATTCCATTTGTCTGGATTTGGGAGCTATGCTACATTCTGGCACAAGTCAGAGATGCAGCCCATCAATGACACAATTAAGCCCAGTGATTACAGGCAAATTTTCCAGTTTTCATTGTTAAAAGTTAAGAATATTCAAGTGGTGAAAACTGCGAGTGTTTTCAGTGCTTGAACACTAAAGTGATGTGGCTGCAGCATCCTTTTAAAAGGATGGATGGGAATGGGAGATAATTAGGAACAATAGCTCAGATAATTAATAGCTATGTGTCTCATATGCATTCACTGCTGAGTCTTTAAAGGAATTAATTGGACCTCTTTCAGTGTGATTCTGATCAAGAGAATCAATCAGCCACTGGGGGCTAGAGCAAATCTAGGGGGTATTAAACATGGCCTGGTGCAGTTCTATAGGATGGCCTCCCGGTATTTTATGACACTTACATCCTTCTGCATACAGGATGTGTTCTAATTGAATGCTCTAATGCTGTAAAGTTGGAAAAGTAAAACTTTCTGGATTGAATCCTGGTTCCATTGAAGTCTAGAGGCTCCTAATGATTTTAGTGAGGCTGGTTTCATGCCCTGTGTAAGTCTAGGTACAAACCACATTATTGTTCAGATAATTTTTTTGGGGGAAAAAAAGCAGGTAACCTACCTTTGAACACTTCACATATACATTTCCATCTGCTTTGAATGCTTCTAATTTAGCTTTCAATGTATCTAAAAGACTTTAACAAATATTTTTTTCTTGATCATCAGTATAAAAAGAAAATCTCTAAAGACTTCTCCTTCCTCCAAAGGCCAGCTTCACCAACTTCATTAGGCTAACTGGAAGCCCTAGACAAGCAATCTTTTTGACCTTGGAAACAAGAACAGGGACACAATTACTGTATAGAAAACACAAGGAGGGAGTTGTGAATCTTACATGAATGATGCTAGAGACAGAAGAAAATCCACATTGCTCAGAGCCAGATCAATTATTCCAGGCCATCTAAAAAGTTAAAAAGAGTTAAAAATTTTTTTGTGGTTCCCAGCCCCCAAATAACTAGATTTATACAATAAATCTTGACTACTTTTTTAAGGCAAGGGCAAGATTTGGTTTCTGTTTCCGAGTTTTTGTCACAGTGTCAAAGGGTGGAAATGCTCTCTTCCTTTTTTTTCCCCCCAGATTAAAGAATATTGAGGTTCATTTGACACTCGGAACTCAGTACATAGACAGAACAGCAGGTACAGTGAGATTTTTGTTAAAACCATAACAGGCAGAAAAAATTAACATTGTTAAAATAGTGGAATTAAATTTGGCAAAGTGCCAGCACTGGTGCAAGGGGTTTAATTTTGTGTTCATCAACACTGAGCAATCACCTGACAGTGCTGAACCAGGCGTTCTTACTCTTGGGCCGAATTAACTGAATGCAAGATGTAGACTTCACGCTGTTCATGGACATGCAGGACTTAATACTGGGTGCCCTGAAATCCCATGTATTGCTTTGTGACCACTCACTTGGACTGTGTTGAGGCAAGGGGATCTCCAGCACTTGGTTGGTCTTTATATACAGCAATATAACCAAGGCCAGAACAAGCAATTTATAAATTCCTACTCCAGATGAGATACTTACCTGAATACATTGTCATTATCAGTAAAAGTCTTGTGATATAAATGTCTC
Source organism: Gymnorhina tibicen (assembly GCA_013399875.1). Taxonomy (NCBI): domain Eukaryota; kingdom Metazoa; phylum Chordata; class Aves; order Passeriformes; family Artamidae; genus Gymnorhina; species Gymnorhina tibicen. The sequence continues at coordinate 98,200 of VXAZ01007128.1, read as the reverse complement.
TTTATATAGTGCTAAAGGTCCTGAGTCTGTTGTCAGGGGTGAAAGTGTTGTTACCTTTCCCTTCCTATCTGCTGGAGAGATGACCCAGAGCAGGAATAGCACAACAGGGCTTGCTCCTCAGCCAAATTCACAGCCTGGTAGTTAACCTAAAGCAAAACCAAGGGTGCATTACATAAATACTGCAGCACCTGTTCCTAAGGTGCTGTAATCACTGATAAGTGATTACAAATTACTGTTCCTAAGGCGCAAATCACTGACATGCATAGGAAGGGCACTGTGACCTCTGACAGGAGGGGCATGTGGCCAGTGGGGTGCAAGAACTGCTGTAGCTGATCCACCAGAGATGGAGACAAAACCCTTTGTGCCTCGTCCCTTTAATTGGAGCACTCTCTCTCCCCCTACACTCAGCAAACACAGATCATTCAACACATCTGTAACAAGGAAAGATGGTAGTGTTGCAGGCAAACTCCTTGCATCTATGGATTGGTGTATTCAAATAGTCCTGTGTGTAACACCTACACAGACAAGTTCAAGCTGATTTGAGTCATCAGATATAACTATTTAACATAGTGAACATAGAACAGATAAAGCAGTTCTTTGCAAGTATCAGCCCTCCACTGTCTGTGTGTTGACACTTCCCACTCTCCAGGATCGATGTTTTATTACTGTGATTTCTTCTCAGTCTTGGTGTTCTGAAATGACCCTTTTAAATCTGATTGGTGCTGCATAAAACAGTATTGACTGTATCGTGGGTTTGAAACACACACATTTATTCTCATGTGTGCCTGACAGGTAAATTCAGGAGGAGAGAGAAGAACCTTCTTAAAATATCTTTAAGTGCACAGGTGAAAAGTATGTTTAGAACATGTATTTAGGTCCTGTGGTGTTTCCTAGGTGTTTGACAGCATGTATGAATATTCTGAAGGCATCACTCACATAAATGAGTGGGATGTGATTGCAATCAAAGATGCAGTTTTCATGGAGATTTAGTGTAGTAAAGTGCTGAGTGAAACATGAAAAAACCCTGAAATGTCACATCACCTGTTTGGAGTTTCTGAAGCTGTATTTGACATTTAAACCAGAATTGGTGCTGGAGTTTCATTTTTAAGAACCAGGACACAGAATGTTAGAAGGAGTCTGTGTAGGTGTTTCACTGGAAGTTTGCGTTAAGTTCAGCTTCACGACTGTCCGGCTTTTTCTTTGTATTGAAAGGAAAATTGTGTGGTTTTGCAATACGAAGAATTATGGATGATGTATTAGTTTGAAGGACATTACAAGGGATATCAACGGAAGACATAATCATTACACTCGTCATTCTTATTGTGATTACAGTCATAACATTTATTCCATGTTATGATGTATTGAGACATAACATTTGCCATTAACTTCTTCTATTTCACTATTTTCCAGTTTTACTGCTGTAGTTGCTTTGAGTTTTCTCCCTTATAGATCAGTCTGTAGGTCCAGTCATTGCAATGGTGCAGAAAAGCCTACAGTCCCTGCTCCCATCAAACACACACACAGATCTGGTTAAATTCAGCACTGCTCAGCTATGCTTCCCCTCTGTCTGTCTGCTCTGGTGCAAAACACTGAACGATGCCAGCCCCCATTTCAGTGTGCAGCCACACAGTCCAGCTTGGCAGCACGTATCCCGCTGTGGCTGGCCCTGAGCAGGCAGTGCTGTCACTGCTGCCACATCAGCTCTGATCTAGTCTGATTCAGCCTGCTGCTATGGAGTCACTTGAGGGGATCCTTGTGGGGATCCCAAAGCAAAAACACTTTTTGCTTCTAGGATGAATATTTCTATTTTGGACACAAGAATCTCTCCTTTCCTCTTGCGGGATTTGGAGCAAAGACCACTGGCAGTTGTACCACCTGCTGGATGGAGCTGCTGGAGGGTGTCATCTCCCCAAATCCCCTTTTGTGCAGTTCTACTTACAGTCTGGTATAATATATATATATGCACCAGATGTGTTCTCACAAAACAACAAAATACTAGGCCTAATTACAAAAAAGCAACACTTTATTTTGTGCAAAGAAGGTTGGCCAGGCCGTTCCATTATTGGGGAAGCACTCTTTTTAACGTAGGTGCAGCACATGAATAAATTTAGCCCAAATGCCAGACACATGATGCCTCCTACATTCTTGCAAGATATCCTGCATTTCTTCCCACTGTACTGGAATGCTGAGCAACAGCAGCAGCATGAAACTACCAAAGTGAAAATGACCCAACAAAGCTGAAGCTAACACCACAGCTGCTTCCCAATATGAAAACATCAGTATATATAGATTAAACTGACAGTTGCCTAAGTTTCCTAATTCTTGGTACAGGCTTCATCCCTGGGACTACGTTAGTTGTGCATTTTACAATAGCAGAAAAAATTGTGGGAACATGCCACTTCAAAAATTAGTAATTTGTAAGGTTAATTAGGCATTCTCCTTTAAATTGTGATCCTGTTAAAATATCTGGGCAAGGGAATTGGATTTGATCATTCTGTTACCTTTTTGTTTGGTGCTAAACAAGTTGGTATGTATGACTTAACCCTTCCAAGTTTGTTTTTCCCAGATGGATGTGCCTCCAAGGATGGACATTGCCTTTGAGCTAGATTTCGCAATTGTCATTGGCTGCATCCTTGATTACTGAAATTAAGAATGTCTCAGACTCTTATCTAAGAAGTGCAGGGCGGAGAGCTAGGTAAATGATTCTTCTCTTGGCCTATCTCCATGGCAGGACAGGGAGGGGTTTGTTTGCCTAATCAGCCTCTGATCTGAGGGTTTGTTTTGCAAAGGAGCATGTGGGGCTGGTGTCCTTGGGTTCCCAAGCCTGAGGCAGTAGTGCTGGGAAAAATGTAATTGGGGCCCATCCTTAATATGTATAAAGAGGACATAGAACTTTTTCTTTTTATAACCAAAGCTAGTCATGCAGCAAAGCAAAAGTAAGTCAGAAATAAGTATTTTATTTGTAACTCAGTGCACTAAAAACCAACCAAACAACCCCAAATATAGTCCAGTTCACCCTTTGTTTTATGTCACCATGTTGTACTTGCTCTTCCCTTTCTCAAAATGACAGTTCTGGGATCTTGATGTCGACCTGTGGAAGAGTGATTCCCAGACAGAGCATCTGGCTCCTTGTGTGAGTCCTGAGGCAGTCGGTTGTGTTGGGGGCCACGGAGTTGCCTCTGGCTCTGACATGTGGTTGTGTGAGTTGCTTGATGGGGCTCAGTGGTAGCTCTGCCCTGCTGAATGCTGCCTTGTTTTGACTTCCCCATCTGAGTCAGTTTGCACGTCTTAATTATTTTTGTAGTGACCATTCCCTTTAGGAGGTATTGCCCTTCCCTCCCAGCCTTTTCTGTTCTTACAGCTGGGTGCAGTAAGAGCAATGCTGTAAAGAGCAGACGGAGCCTGCTGAGGGGCACAGCCTTTCCCAGTGCTATGTCTGATAGAATTTGTTTTGCCTCCACTTTGCAACTTAAAGCACAATACTTATGGCTCCTTCTTGTCTGAGGAATTTTGAGAAACTACACACAGGAGTAAGGACATAGATGTTGAAGGCATGAGGGTGGGGGAGTTTGTACAAGTAATGCAAGGAGGATTTATGGATTTGAAGGAAGTTTAATTGCTAGCAAGGCCAGAGGAAGAAAACACTCCGTGTGCGCTGGGTGCCCTGACTTCTGCTGATCTGGTGTGGCAGTGGTACACAGCACAGTGCAGAACTGAGCCCCTCTGCTCTCAGGGCTGGATACTGCACATACATCCACACTGGCACAGAATTAAACACAAGCCTTCCCTTTGGTAACTGACGTACAACGATTTTACGTGCTAATTAGATTCATGTCAACAATTTACCTTTCACTTATAGACAGGTCCTAGACACAAGAACAGGTCCAAGAACAGAAATTTTAATCCCCTTCCCCATCCAGCCATTTTCCTAGACCAGAGCCATTAAATCTGCAAGTGCACAAGGAGGGTATGTAACTCAATTACAGGCGAGAAGACTATACCCAGCTGCAGCTGATGTGGAAATTGGGTATGGCTACTGCAAATCACTGTGGAATTATACAAGCTGCCGTTAAACAAGCAGCAGGGCAAATTAGCCCTGCACTGAGCTGCATGCTGCTGTGCTTACACAGCTACTGAGTTAACATGTCTAAATGCAGCACAGCTATCTCTACATATCGCTGCATTTTGCTTGTGGCTAAATCCAGTGGGGACCAAAGAGTAGGAACTGCTTAAAATATCTGGTCTGCCTTTCTGCAAGTTTAGCATCTTCTCTCATCTCAAAGCCCAAGAGACTATTCTGAAGCAGGGGAAAGTCCTGTTTGTAATTAACCAGCCCTGGCTTGTGTCCCCAAGGCCACTTTTCTGCAGACTAGTTCCCTGGAGCTAGAGCCAAACAGTGCTGCATTTGTGCTTTGAGATGGGGCATACCGTGGTTGCAAATCCTGTGTTTTTAATTGCTGGAGGCCATGCAGCACTGCCCCATGAGTACTAGGATGGGACCCAGGAAGAGGCAAGAATTTCTTGGCCTGGATTCAGTTCCATGCAGTGAGGCTGGTACATGCAGAGAGCACAAAAAGTGCACAAGAGGCAGCTGGAGAAAGGTTAGGGATGCAGAAGAGAAAAAGGGTTTACAGGCAAAAGCACCTTTATAAAAATAAGCAAAGTACCAAAAGAGAACAGTGTAGTAGGTACTTTTAACAAGAAGTACATGAACTAAGAGGGCACCCATTTTCCTTGAGAGAATATCTATCTTTACATAATGCACAGCCTTGATGTCTTTTTTTGGCAGTGCAACAGAGATGTACCGAATATTTTTTAGAAATTATACCCAGACCACTAAAAGTTGGATCTTCCAATTAGGTGTAGACAGCAGAGCCTGTTTTGTAGAAGTCACAACTAACATTAAAAGTCTGTTAATAGCAAAGCTTCTTGCCCTGCTGTAGTTAGCACTCTGTGATTTCCCCTTTTGCTCCTTTCTCAAAAATCTGTTATTTCAGAAGTAGTTATAAAGATCAAAATATAAAAGAAGAGCTAATTGTCTTTCTGTATGATAATAATTGCTGGCAAGTGGCTTGAAGCTTAGATACACAAAGGCTTTTTCAGGCAGCTACTCTGGGGTGGGCTTAAAATATGTATTTTGAAAAGCTCACAATTTCTTTGTCAAATGCTTCATTTTCATACAATTTTTGACTGAGCAGAGAAAGACCATCTTTAAGGGGCTACATTGCCCATCTGGGGTCAGTGCAAAAGAATGGAACACATTTTTTTATAATTATTTATAAGATGTCTGCTTTCATAACGCTGTTCCTTGAGTGTCAGACGACCTCGGGGATCCTTGGCCACCCCCCTCCATGTGTTGGTCAACAGTAATGATTCATTGCTTGAAAAGCATGGAGCAAATCTTAAATCCACATATGTTCCCCTCCCTCCTCATGTTCCATCTTCTTTTGGTATGCTCCAAGCAAATTGCCAAGGACATGGAATTTAAGACTTGAGGATATCAGGAGCACAGCATTTCTTCAGGTGTCCCTATGACTCAGATGCTGTTTTCAATGGAAACATCATTGGCAATGTATTCGTAATGTTTCTTTTGATCCTACAGCCCCACCCTGCCAAAAAGCTCCTCAGAGGTACACTCTGGGCATTGATATTACCTCACTCACAGTCTAGTGACTGTTGCCTTCTGCCATAATTCTTATTCATAGTTTGGTAACTCTAGTGGCCGCAATCATTGTGCAAGGTGCTGCACAAATCCTTAAGGTTTATCTAGAAAACATTCTACATTCCTAGTTTAAATGGCTTGGCTGATTGACTGATAGTGTAACAATATACTAGGTTGGACAGATCATTGATCCTCATTCCAGGACTCAAATGTTATTGTCTCTCTTTACATTTACTGTAAGTGCTCCAGAAATATTTGTGCTCTGGGGGGGGCGGGGGGCGGGGGAAGTGCAGTGTCTACCTCTTTCAAATATATTGGGAACAACAATCTCAGCTAAAAAATGTAATCTAAACTGCCAACCTAGCTGTATCTTCCAAGGACTGATAAGGTTTATAGTCTAAGACCACAGTGAAAGGTCCTCTTGCAAGACTACCTAAAGTAGTTTAAGCAGCACCCCATCTTTTCATTAAAACACTGAATTTGAACAAGCAACTGCACCAGCACTCCTGCTTCACATTGCCAGCAGAACCAAGTTCATTTGAAGAGCCTCTGTCCTCAGAAACTTCTTGAATTCCTACAGCTGTACTTGCAAGAGAATATCTCACTATGGCTGGGATAGACAAGACAGGGTCAGAAACAGCCATAAAATGACTGGTGGTTTTGTCTTGGGTTTTGACCACGGCTCCTAAAACTAGTAAATAAGATGTTGGTTGCTAAAACTAGTAATTAAGCTGTTCCAAGAATCTAAAGCAGTTTCCCTGTAAGGGAGGGAAGAGCTGCTTGCTGAACATATCCTGGTGAATGACACCTGCCTACAGTAGGTGAATGAGGGTGGAATTTTTGGCATTTTGTCCGCTATCATGAAGTGGTAGCAAGTTAAACACTGGATGAATGTGTCAGACTGGTCTATATATGCCTTTGCAGCTAGAACTGTAAATACTTTAAACTGCAGTCTGCTCTGTACTGCTTGGAGTGGATAAATGCATTGCTTTGGTAATACCATTTTCCAGCTGATCTACAGAAAAACAGGGACAAACAATCCCACCCAGGGACTGATCTGTAAGAAGGAACTGTTGTAAATTGTCCATCAAGTGCCCAACTTTTTCATTAAAGGTGTTTTGGCTAGTTGGTATTGTCTGAAGATCTCTCAAAACCTGTCTTTTTCACAGAGCAGAAAGGCTTGTTCACAATTCTTGGCAAGAGTCAGCATTTTGGCAGCTAATTGTTGGAGAGTGCTACTTATGGAGCTCCCCTCTCTGGGGATAGAGGTCAATGTTGGAAGGGTATGCGTAGGCAAAGAGGGCTCACGCTTGTCAAGGAAAACTGAGATTGACAGGAAAATGCATTCTTTTCTGGAACCTGGGGATGATGTCACATTTGGTCAAGTTGGAGGTGTTTTTTCTATCAGAAGGCCTACTGATTGGAAAGGTCAGCAAGCCTAGAACAGTGCTGTCTGATTCAATCATGCCACAACCTGGTTCTACGCAGAACTGAGGTTATACGTGCTATCTTCTCTCTTTTCTGGCTGCTCTGTGCTTTGGCTCCCTTCTGCAGAGCACTGTGCACTAAGGCACATGGAGTTCCAGGTGGAAGCATCTTCAGGGCACAGCAGCAGAAATTTGAAATAAATGCACCACTAGAGGGCATCTGCTCGTTCTCACAGCTGGAATGGAATCTTGTTCACAACTGCAAAATGTCAGCGCAGCATTTACAGCTAAAGGTATAAGGTCTTGGAGCTCAGATTTTTTTTCTTTAATGAACACATCCTTGTGCTTTGTGTCCTCAAAAGAAGAATACACTGAAATGCGTTAATCTGCAAAGCTAAAGATGATATATCAAGCTGTGCAGGTAAGCAAGATATAAGGTTTGACAAAGATCATCCTAAATGAACAGAAATGGATGTTTGCTTAGTTTCCAGTGGGTTCAGAGAGAGAAAATGGGCTTTGAGAGAAAGAGGAAGGAACTAAGTTTGCCTACTGCCCATATGAGTAGACTTGGAATTAATCTGTACGGAGATGCTGAAGGAAGTCAGGAAAATGTTCTCACTATCTGATACAGTGGCCTTTTTTTGCTATGCTCTAATTCTTCCTGAGAACTAACGAATTACATCATTTATAAATTTTAACTTAGGTGGGCTCACTTCATGGGTTTTGTTGATTGCCTTTGCTTTCCTAAGTACTGCATGTGGCTGTGGCTTCACCATGGTGCGCTAGGTTTTATGAGCCATGGGGAGCTCATGTGGTAGCTGCAGAGCAGTCTCTGAGCCACACTGCAGCAGGAAGACCTGCACACAACTGGCTAGAGGTTAGTCGGACACAGCCCACAACACATCAGTGTGGCTATTGATTCACCCATGTTCAGTTGTTTTCCCTTGTGTGTAGACTTTCTCTCCTCCTCTCTGAAAGAGGTCCCAGCACAAGGTACCTCAGTCCTTCTCTTCAACACTGCCACCTCCAGAGGAGGGAAAAGAACTTTATTTCAACTCTAAAATAAAACTCCAATGGTCTCCACTTGACAGATCTGATTCCAGGTTAAAGATAACCCAAACCTTCCTGTCCAGTCCTCTACAGGTTTGCTTTCTGCAGCTAAGGGATGATAATCCTCCACTAGTGCAGGCTAAGCCTTGTCCCTTCCTCCACCCTTTCTGAGCAGAAATCCTGAGACATGCCATACTGTGCCAAATCCTTTACAGTGGTTTTGTGATGTGAGTTAGTATCTGCTGGAGATGCTGAGCTGAGATGTGAACTCATTTCACAGAGGGCTCGACCCAAATTCCCTGAAGTGAGAGCCTCGTCCTTTTACTCACTGAGCTCCCTCTTTTTGTACTTAATCAAATCCTAAATCCTCTGAAGTGAAAAAATGCACATTTTGTTTTCAATGACTTGCTGAAGCTGAATGCTTCTCACAACCAGCAAGGCCTATGAAACTAGTATTTATTAAGGATGAGTGATTTCTCACACTTATTCTGTTTCTATCCAAGACTGCCGACTTGGTCCACCTGGGTTTCAGAACTGAGATATCACATTTCCCACGTCTCATGCCTTCTCTATACTTGCCCTGCATTATTTATTAAGGCACTGAGTGCTCCTGGGGTTCGCTGTCAGGCAGGGTCAGACTCCTTTGGGCTCACCTCTGCTGTGGCAGTGTTGGAAGACTGCTGCACCAGCCAGTTTATTGAGCAGACTGGTCCTGCAGCTGGTGCTGCAAATGGGAACTTGAAAGCTACTCAGTGGAGAAACTCAGAGGAAACTGGGAATGAAAACAGAAGTGAGGACCTGGGGTCTGACTCCGCAGGAAGATAAGTGATTGATTAATTGGTGTCTCCCTCAGAGCTGTTTTGGCTATCAATTCTTTCAGGGCAGGCAAGGGTGCAATATCCCTGCTGGCAGTAACACTCTTAATGACTGAGTTGATCAAATCAGTGTCATCCATTTGGACCTTTCTTGCCAGGTTGGGCTTGTAAAAGAGTTTCAGCAACTTTTCCATTGAGAGGCTTACCAAACTGGCTCAAAGAGGGGGGTGCTATTTAGTATTAAGGATTTGTTGCTATTTCTAAACTGGTAATTGGATGCCCCCTCTGAATTGTTCCAGATCAAACACGTATGTGGTTAACTAAGGCTGTAATTCAGAAATTTGTTGTGCTACTTTTTGTCCCAGTGAAAAAGAGTTGTAGTGGCATGGCCTGCATGGACACTTTGTTTTCCCTACAACTGTGATATTTCTGCAACTTAGGAGGAACAGTGGCTGATTACAAGAGGAGAAAAGGGTAAACAGGCATTAGTGACTTGGGGAAAAAAGAAAATATTACAGAGCTGTTAATTTTCATGACTTCTTTATTTTCCAAGAGATAGGCAGTGTAGCCCAAATCTCCCTGAGCTGGTAAGGAGTATGAGCGCTCCATTAAAGCTGGTGTTTGGATGAGACCATAAACTACTGCTAGTGGCAAAAGAAGATGCATACATGTGGTTCATCCTTGGACTGCAGAAGAGAGGCAGACACTTATTAGATCTTGCAAGTCAGGTTTCATATTTTAAAATTCTGGGTCACTTCATTAATTAAAAAGTTATGTTTTTAAAGTTGTTTCTAATCAAATGCACTGTGGCACTTGGAGCTGGAGTGGTTTTTTGTCTGAAGCTTATATCATCTATCAAAACGTGCTTTATGAAAACAGCTGGATCTCATGTTTGAGTCTTCATAACTGAACTGAATGTTTATACTGTCTTTTTCCATCAAATATGTGATATAACAGTGCAGCAGTGGATGAATCTAGGACAGTTTCTGAATTGCAGATTTGTGTACTAACTGTCTGCAAAACAGGAAGAAAAAGAAATGACAGACTGCTGGCAGAAAAGTACAATAATACTACAGTAAGCATACACCACATTCCATTTGATGCACAGCAGTGTCTATTCCCATAGAAAAGGGTTGGGATTGATGTGGATTATTTCCTCATGAAATGTGCATAGAAATCCAAATATTCTCTTCTCAAACATGTTGGTTGCCATTCTGCTTCCTTCTAGTCACTTACTAATATTAGAAGCCGCAGACTGTGAAACCAAAGTTGCAGGAAAGGCATTGTGTGTTTGCAAAAAAAAAAAAAGTAAGCCTATGCGGGTCCATCCTGCAATCTATCCTCCTGCAAAGCTTCCCGTGGCCCTGTGTGTGTCCGTGTGCATGCCCACGCACGTGGGTTCCTCTTTGCTACAAATGGCTCCATCCCTTTTCTTCAGGATCTGTCAGAATGAGCATCTGTACAATGTTCAGCTCTGCGCTTGACTGAAAGCTTGAGAAGTTAAAAGCTTTTAGAACAGTCTCAAAAAAAAAAAAATCAGCAACATGCACATGTAACTAAAAACACATGAGAGATGAGAAAAAGAGAAATAATGCAGCATGAAGTAACATTTGGAACCTTTCTCTGTTTTTAGCAGTATCAGGGAGGCTCAGCAAGAAAGGGACCCCTGGAATCCACAGGGTCCCTCTCAGAAACACAGCAACAGCTGAAGACTGCATGAGAGCTGAGGCTTCAGGGAAAACCTCCATGAAAAATAAAAGGAAGGGAAGGAAAAAGGAAAAAAAAACAGGGTTTTTTTTAAAGCTCTGTACAGATGCAGTGACAATTTGATGAGTCCTTCTGCTTTTTTTGCTTTCATGCAAATTGATAGCCTGCTCTTGGGAAAGGTCTACAGTGGTTGTGAGCATCCTATTGTCCGCTTGAACTTACAAGCTGACTGGATAAGCTAAGAAAAGTCGCATTGTGGAAAGGAGAAAAGGTGTTTGACAATGTCAGGAATTCTGTGTTGCTGGTGGCACATACACTCAGAACTAAGGCTCATAGGCAAATTCACAGCATTACGCAAAATTGCATTGGAACCAATGTAATGCCAGTGCCAAACACTCAAAAATACACTAAGTTTTGCCTCATAGGGTCATGAGAGCATTATAATACTGCATGGCTTTTTCAGGCAACGATGTGCTGTTTTGATTTGCTTTCTGGTTTTTTAACTGCTGTGGGTTGAGTTCTCACGGTTTGCCCTGCAACCACAGGGATACTTTTTGTATTCTTTAGATGAAAGCTGTTCCTTCAGCTTCTTCAAGAAGAAAATTGAGAGTGTGGCCTTTAAGAAAATGATCAAATGTGACAAGTGTTGCAGTAAAGTCACAAACAGTGAACCAATTTTTATTATGATGATTTGGCTTCTTATGGGTAAGAACACTGTTGCACTCCTCTTTTGCTTGCTCTCTAAGGCCTTATGTGTATAAACCCTGCCTTCCTCTGTCGTACCAGCTCTTCTCTGACCTCAAAGAGGACAGCTAGACTTCTCAGGCATGGTTAGCTAGTGTTGTATCTCTTGCCTTACTGCCTGTCAATATGGGAATAGATTCACTGCAGCATTAATGTGGATGAGCATCTGAGCTTAAGCTGTTGTAGAGGGTGAGCAGTCACAGTGCAAAACCAGTTACAGGAATTGCAAGGGCGTATGAGGATTTGTCCCCTGAAATTTATGAGTGTGGTGAGCTGAAGCGCTCTGTGATCCTTTCCTAGTCCGTTGTGAAAGGGTTTCTCTTTCCTTCCCATCTCATCACAGAATGCTACGGAAGATGTTGGAGGACTGCTGACTACATGGAATGATTTTGTGTTCATTGTAAAGTGAGAGGGTTAAGAGACCCCTTACGGAAGGTTTTACTTGGGAGTTCACACCCTAAGGTAGGCCGGGGAGGCTGGACTGAATTAGCCCAGGCGTAACCTGGTAGTAGCTTTCTTGGCAAGGGAACATGCAAAATTAGAGAGTGTGAGTTGATTCTGCAGCTAATATGTGCGCCTGTGAAAAAGTGGTGGTGACCATATTTTACACTTTATTTATGTGGCTTGTCTGTTGGGGAATTACTGTATTAGTAGCAGAATGGTGAGAAATTTATAGGGAAATACTTTGGTTGGTTGTACTTGAGTACTTTGAACCTGGCTGTACATCAAAGTACTTTCACCTGTGTGCTTTGGTCTAGAGCATGTTGGGTCTGAACTTTCATTGTCCTGAAACAAAAACAGTTTTTTACTCGTATGACAAGCAAATAAAAGAGGGTGTAAGACAGGACTGCTCTCATGTGGTAGCATTTCACACCCACAGGTGTGACAGGTATAAGTGACTGTACAAGATCAGGACCAGGGAAAACCAGGCTGGTTGTTATTAGGTCAAAGCTACAACCCATGTCAAGGCTCTGAGCTTGTGTCCCCTTGAAAACATTAACTGCTAGAAGTGTACAATAAAGCCTCAGTGGAAACTCAGCTTATATAAGCAAAAGAGTTCCATTACAAAACAGCTTCTTTGCAAGAGTTCAGTTTTACACATAGAAACATAAGAATGAGTTTGGTTTGGGCACCTGGAGTGATGGCCCATCCTGAATAAGTAAAATCTTTCAAGGCCATGAGTTAATCTGCTACTAGGTTTCTCCTATAAGCTCTCTAGGGGTTGAGGGTGCAGGGTATGGCTGGTAGTTTCCTAGTACAGAAGACAGATGAAGTGTAGATAATGTTTGCAAGAGAGTTCCCTTGGGACTGTAGATGGCCACATTAAATTAAATAAGCTATGATGGCAAAAGGTTGGAAGTTCTGCCCTTTTATTTCCTAGCTTTTTGCTAGCATGGGTTTTTCAACTCTGAGCCTGCACAGCTACACCAGGAAAGCCTTTCAGAGGAACCCAGACACATTTTCTTAGCCTGTGTAGATAAGACATCAGAGTAAGGCTTGCAATATTTTGATTGCAGTACAGCAATCTGAAAGTTCACAAGGTGAGGAGCACTTCTCACCAAGAATATACACTGCAAACTGTATTTAGAAATAACATTTTTAATTAAAAACAACATTTCTGATCCTGTTGGCAGTAGCTATGGGGCATAAGTGAGGATATATAATCTGACAGGAGATGTTCGGAATCTTGATGCAAGAGACTGCAAACCAGTCTCAAGCCTGCTTGAATAATCAAATTAAGAACTTCCCTTCTTAGGCATACATTTCTGAAGTGGCACGTGCAGGTCTGGCACAGAGCACTCATTATTGCCGATAACAGCTGACATCAAAGGCTTTCCTGTTATGAAAATTTGTAAAGATGCAAATATAGATCCTTTGTGTAGATCCTGGCTGTAGTTTCACAATATACCATTTCTGGTGGCACAACCATCTTTAAAAGTTCTGGTTCCTTCTGGTTCCCAGAGCTTGTTCCTGTCTTTGTGCTGCAGTTTGCTCTCTGCTGTGTTGCTACACTGCTTTAGGATCCAGGAGAAAAACAAACCAAACACTTTTATTTTAGTTGGAATTATTCTGCAGATCTATTTTGCAGCACAGTGATAAGATGTGTGGCAAACTGCAGCATGAAAGTGGCAATATGTCATTAAGACTTGTATTAGGAGTGGGATTGGTAGTGAAAGGATCACCTTCCACCAGCTTTGTGATGGAAGCAGGGCCTTGTGAGGCTGCACAGTTCTGGGGAAAGTTTGTCACTGTAAGTCCTACATAATCTCCTTGGCTCTAGGGTTTGCAACCCCCGCCCTGGAAACCATTGCATAGGAGTGCTTTGCTTGGCCATCCTCATTCAACCCCATTCTATCAAATCTGAGAAAATGGACCTTGGATCCATTGCTTTTTTATGCTCTTTCTGTGAATTCAAGGACCCATGGGCTGCCAGGCTCTTCCCAGTATGGCTCCTGCTGCTGTTGGGCTCTCAGCATCACCTCCAGTGGAAGCAGTGGCACTTCTGCTATGGACACTGCACAGTCATTGCTGCCTTGTAAGGTTGCAGCCCAGCTTTGGGCATTGCCTGCACTGAACTTACTGCACAGAGCCTCACACTGTGAAAAACAGAGGACCTGTGTGGGATTTGAGGCAGAGACTCACGCAATGTAGGAGTAGACCAGACCGTGGCCGGGGCTTCTGTCTCTTGTAGTGACCAGTGGAAAGTGAGGGACCAGGACAAGAATCTCTTCCCCATCCTCTGAGGCATGTGGCTCATCATCTTCCTGTGCTCCAGGGAATGTTGAATAGGAGGCAATGGGGTATCTCTCTGGTGCAATGCAACACCAGAGGAAGGGACAATTCTTGGGTAAAGGGCTTGTCCAAGTCCCAGTCACTTATCCCACACACCCCAGCCAGTCCAGGAGAGCAGGGAGACATCAGGATCAGGCTGCTCCACCTGTGCCACTGAGCAAAACACACGTGATACAGCCTCAGCCCTTGCTCCCCGCCACAGCCCCTTTGATGAGGGAGCCTTTGTTTGCTCACCCTCCCAACACTTGGATGCTCACTTGGTGACTGCACTGCCCTGAAGTACCCAAGTACCTGGCAACAGGTATGCCCCCTCTGGCTTGTGTCCCAAGAAAGGGCCATCCAGACCTCCCTGTGCATCAGGCAGGCAGCTCCATAAGGAAAAGACGTTATACATCCTTGACAGTGTGACTACAACTTATTTTAATGCTGCTCGTTTGTCTCGTTACTTGTCATGCACCGCATAGCACAGTGAAAACTAGAAAGCAAGCTGAGTGCGGTGGGTAAAGGCAGTAAAGCAGGATCTAGCACATTGAACTTGCTTCCTCACTGATCTTAGTGCATCTTGCCTTGCCAAAACTAAAGCAAAACACAATGCTGAGTGGCTCTGAATGAGCTATCAGCATTTTACCTCTACAGAGATTTTAATCTCTAATGGGACATGCAGCATTAGGAAGGGGTAATGTAAGTGGCCCCCAATTTAAAGCCATTTTTGGTTCTTTTTTTATCTCCCACTCCAGCAGTGTTCACCAGTGGAACAACTGGGTCTGCTGCTCTCATTCAATGTCACCATCTTTACTGAGTATTCATCTCACTTCTGTCACTGTAAATTAGAGAGGCCAGTTTATTCCATTCAGCTTCCTATTCCTGATTCAGAAAAGCTACGAGAGTCACAGAGAAATCTGAAGCTCTCTTAGCTCCTTCGGAGTGTGTCACCATAAATCACCCCAGCTAAAAGGCCATATGCCACTTTGTGCTACACTCTCTCAGTTAATAAAATGCGTTAGATCTTAATGCCTTGGGGCAAAAGGATGAGTCTAATGGATCATGCTTTATCTATTTCAAGACACCAGGTAAACGGATAGTTCTGCATTAATGATGATTCCTTTAACTTAGTTCACACCAAAGACCCACTGAAGAAATAGTTACAATTTTTTTCATGGCTGTTCAATGCCTTCAGCCTCTGCCTCAAAAATGCACAAGAAAGTTAAGGATACAAGGATAGTAAGTTAAAAATCACAACATTTTGCAAATGCATAAGCAGACATATTCCACACATATTTACAAACCTCAGAGGAGTATCTCCCTTGGTTTTTTCAGGCTTTCACATTCACCTTTTCTATCTATCCTTGCAAAAGGTAGAAAAGTTATTTCATTGAGAAGATCAAAAGAAGACCAAAATCTCCATTTAATCACAAGACTTGAAAAATCAGTACTAACAGATAACTTCTAAAGTCATCAATTAATACCAGAGACAAAAATAGCAAGATTTGGCAAAACTGATAACAGAAACAATTTTTACATTTTCATTCTGAAAGGCTACCAGGGCAGACCTCATTTCTGTTGGATGCTATAAAAATATAAAAGAAGGCTGTTGAAAATTTAAAAGATTGTCCTAAAAGAGGTAGAAAATGTTATTTTTGGCATCATTTTGCAAGCTCTCTAGAAAGGCAGTCCAGTGTACAGAAGTGTTCATAGATAAAGTTTCTTTTTTTATACTTTATACACTTTCTACACTTTGCACAGAAGGCAAAGTGAAAATTAATGTAAGTTCTCCCGACAGGTTTAAACAATTATCTTTCTTATAGAAATAAGCTCATTTTATCCCTGAACTGTTAACCAAAATAAGTGACAGAGAACAATTAAACCATTCATCTCAATTTAGGATCCATGCACACCCATGGTCAGAAGAGCCCAAGTCCTTAATTTTCATCAGCACTCGTTTTTAAATGGTTTAATGCTCCCTCTGATTGTCAAGTGCTAAAATATGAGTCTTCACACTTGTGAGTCACTGATGTAACTAAACTGTGACTTTGGCATCAGAGAGTTTCCTGGGAGTAATGCAAGCTGGGGCCATGAAAACATCTGAGTCACGATTTCCGGGGTAATTCTAGCCCACCTTTGTCAAAACTGAACAAACTCCCACGTTCTCCCTCTTTGCCTCACCAACAGCCCCCAGAAGCTCCCTTTGGTGGTGACTGGGTGGTTGACAACTCGATTTTGGGCTTTTTGTCAGAGTGAAAATTACTCACTGCTCCTGCCTCTTCTGACAGCATCGGCAGTGGCTTCCATAAAGGCGTTAAAATACATGTCTTCCTCAGATAGGCAAATTCCTCTCGACAGAACATCCTCAACCAGTGGATGTACAGGTGAGTGGGAATAGGAACAGGTATAGTTTTGCTTCAGGTCTTAGGCCTGATAGCTGTGAACACCTTGTGTCTCACACTCCCCCAGCTAGATGTGTGATGTAAAGAGCTGTAGCTACAGCCTCAGCTGGACATTTTTAGAAGCAAATGTCTGTAAAAAAGAAAAGATGGAAGCTCTAAATCAGTAGATAAAAAATATTGTCTCTGGTGTCAGTGTAATGAGCTAACTACTCATTTTCTCCCAGTAATAGGGAGGAAAATGAGGGGGTATTTTTTCACACTGAAACAAACAAAACAAACATCTTTCTTCCACGCTCTGCAAATTTAGAAAAACAAAAAAACCATAATCAGTAAAGTTGAAGGAAACGGCTTTCCTTTCTTTTGATTTTTTCAAGTCTCAGCTTCTGGAGTCTTCTTGGATTACCTGGGTTAGAGAGATGGCTATCTAGGCTTTGTGGTGGGTTTTTGTTTGCATTAGAGGTGTGGGAAACAAACCACTAGGAGGAAGGAGATAAGAAGTCTAGGTGTAAGAAGATGGATATTGTCCTCCCAATGGCCCGTTAAACATCACAACTAGCATGCAGCACATCCTTAGCTGTTCGTACTTTCTCCAGAAAACCATTTTTCTGGAACAACTGCTGTTAGCAGCAACTGGGACTGAAGGCCTAAGGTCCTGCCTGGCAGCAAAGGAAACTGTGGTCCACAGCTTCCTTGAGAGCCATGGCACTTCTGGCCCAGGAGGTATTACCAAGAACAGACAACAGCACCCCATTTTCCCACTCCTTCCAGCAAATCACAAGTTCCTCAAGGGGTTACTCACCCAGATGCCTTCACTAGCTCTCTCTGGAAGTTTTCCTTTGGAAAGGTGGATCTGAAATGTTCACTCTCTGACTGGCACTCTCATGTTCAGACTGTTTCCTGGCAGGGCTGTGGCTGCAGCCTGGCAAATTAACGTTCCTATCAAGTATGAAAATCAGGGAGAAAAATGCTTTTGAAATACCTTCTCCCCTCAACCAAAGATATGTTACTGTCATTAACAATTGTACAACTAGTCACTGTCTATGTTACATCAGTTATTTCTTCCATTTTTTCACACTTATATTAAATATATCTGCTTACAAAAAGAGAACAAGCCTAATCTCTCCCTCTCTCTGTCCAGCAAGTCAGGCATAGTACAATTATATTAGTACCAAATCCATACAGATAATTGTGCAGTTCCGGTTATTAGTAATAGTGTTTTCACCAGAGCCTGAAAATTAATTGTGCTGCTTTCAGGAATGAACTTCAACTCTCCTGGAGGCCCTTCTGAAGGATTTAGCCCCAGTACTGGTGTTTTGGTTCAGGTTTTGCAGAATGGGTGACTAAAGAGATCAATCTAAAAGTAGGGTCAGATAAGAGAGTTCACTATGAAAATAGTTCACAGAGTTATCTGCATCTGACAAAGAGTTATGTACAGTCTTGATGACTTGTATGGGTACAGAGATCTAGTTCTGCAATATTAAGCATAAGGACCAAAGAGTTCAACAAAATTTTCTCCAAGAGCAATTTCTAAAGGACACAGGTAAACCTGTTAATTGACTCATTTCTTGCTTGCACTGAGGTCTTCAGTGGCCTAAATAAATCCCTTTCCTTGGGTTGGGGGCTTTTTTTGGTACCCAAGTGCTTGCTTTAGGTCAGTCAATTAATTAAAAAAAACCACACACAATAAACAAAACCGCACAAACAACAGAATATCTAAAGGGAATAATTATTCTGGGAGACACCCTTAACATTTTCCATGGTCTGACATCTACACACTATCTGGGCAAAGTACACAAGTAAATACTTTTTATTAGTGCTGAACAAAATTGATGTCTAACATCAAAGCATTTATTTCTCCTCAAGGGCTAGCCATACACCAGAATTGTACTTTGTGTTTTGATTGATGGCAAATTCAACAACGAATAGCTTAATAGCACAATAAAATTGATTGCACAACTAAAATAAGGCAAAATGTTGATTCTCTATAGGCTGCAAATGAAGGTAATCAGAATCTTCTGTGGACTTCAGATGGGCCCCCGAATTTGCTAGAGAGTTAAAAAACTTTGGATAGAGATGTTGGCATTTGGCTACAATCATAAGTGGTGCAGAACACCTGGAAACCAGTGGCAGCAGCCTTATCTTACACGGGGTTGGGCATTTGCCTTTCAGACTAGGATAAGGTGGTCTCACAGAAAAATCAGAGGGAGCATTTATTTCATTGAACCTTTTCCCATGTTTAGCACTGGGAACTGCATGAGAAAACAAGCCTGCTTCCAGTGCTGCTGCTGCTGGAAAAATAAGTTACACACGGTGTTTTGGCTGATGCTTGTATACAGCAGTGCCCTGTGTGGGACTGTACCACTGGTCCCTGCTCAGCCTCTCTTGAGAGTTACTCGCATTTAAATGGTCCTAACTTGGTTTGAAAATAGTATTTCCTTGAGGAGAATGATGTACTTATGTCTTCAGTTGTTTGCTTGCTGGCAGTTGTTTGCAAGACTAGGTTAGTAAGGAAATGGAATTGGAGTAGTTTTATTTGGGCAGTAGTAATCCGCAGGACTTCTACCAGCCTCTGTCTTCAAAGTCCTGTGCGAATACAGCCTGATTAATCACACTGATGAGCGCCCGATAGGCCATCATGTTGGAAAAAAAGCGTTTTGTTCTGTACGGGAAAAAGAAGGAAAAAGAAAAAAACAAGGTAATGAGCCATTAAAAACACAATATCCATTTACTCCCCCAGTGTCTAAATAGACTGAAGCTTCAAATAACTTACAGGCACAACCAAATCTGCATACATTGGTGATTCAAGGAGTTTTGTTCCCTCTCCGCTACCTTCAATCTCAGTTAATTTTTCTCATTGTCCTTACATTTCCTAGCATCTGAAAACTTCAAGGGTGTAGAGGAAAAAAACAGCCCAGGAATTCAACTTCTTTTCCACCTGGCTGTTAAGGTAATCACCGTGCTGTTGTTTCGAGAGGAGAGCCAGACTGGCTGGAACAATAGCAGCCTGTATAAACTTTCCCCATTCACCTCAAAGGGCTTCTGTTCTAACACCTCATTAAGATGGTTTGAATGCTAAAGCTGCCGTTTTGTTGTTGATTATCATATCAGAAACCTCACCTAACGTATTTAATTAGTACAGCTGCAAGCCCTGGCATGTCTTCATGGAG
The DNA here is from genome assembly GCA_013399875.1 of Gymnorhina tibicen. Taxonomy (NCBI): domain Eukaryota; kingdom Metazoa; phylum Chordata; class Aves; order Passeriformes; family Artamidae; genus Gymnorhina; species Gymnorhina tibicen. Next base: position 78,451 of record VXAZ01007128.1, on the reverse strand, counting down.
GAGTAGGTTTCAAGTTTAAGCTATCTTAAGACTGGAATCACAAGTCAAGTGCTCCTTAAGGCTGGTGGCCCACAGCTGGCTTTGTCAATGCTTGTAGTCTTTCTTTTCTACTTTTCTTTTTTCATTCTTGTTCCACAGACATAATTTTGTTTTAGCCCACGTTGAATTTGTGCCCACATAACACTTATCAGTAAGATCACAGCTGTATCCGTGCAAGAGGTAGTAGTTAACACTTTCATGCAGTTCGGTGTGATGTATAATTTTCAAGAGTGAATTTCTTCCTCTATCTTTCCTTCCAAAGACTCATTGTAATAGGCCCTGCTAACTTCCTCCTCAGCGTCTTGTTAGTGCGATTCGAGCTCAGTTAAAATGAGGCTTTATTAGCATGACAAGCTACATAAGAGTCACCAAAGTGTTAGGGAGAAAAGAATCATGCTGCTCTGAGCATGAACCAAGGGCAAGTGCTTCGTAATACAACCATCAAAAATAATACAAACATATCAAAATACAACCATCACTCAGAAAAAGGAGGGGTGACAAAGGACAGATTCAGGAGCTGAGCCCTAGTCAGTCCCAGCTCTGTGGATCTGCTGGGAACCAACCGAAGGCAGCTCTTTGTGAGTGCTGAACTGTGCCTACCACTACTGGGGTCTAAGGTGGCCAGGGGAAGGGATGAGTCTGAGCAAGGAAAATGCCAGACTTGAAACACCTGCACTGCAGTTTATGAATTCCCTAAATTGCAGTCAAATGCCATCAATGCCAATGTGCTACAAATACCTAGCTAAGGCAGTTTAGGAGACTGAAATTCAATTTGTTAACTGTCTTTAAATAAGCAGATGGACAGATAAGATCTTTACCACACTCAATTTGCCTGTCCTATAAGCACTTTCTTTCTGGATACCTTGACCATCTGCATTTCTAAAAACCAGCACATGTAAAGTAGCATCTGGATGCTGTCTGAGAGAAACTATATGTGATAATTCCAGATTTTTGCCACAATACCTTGCCCTTCTGGCCCCTTTTATCCCCAATTTGTTTAGTTTGCATTTAAATACATGTAGCACATTACCTCTACCTGCAAATGGCACTTTACTGAAATTCAAACATAACTCCTCTGGCTCAGAGAGTCCCTGCACTTCTCATTGCTGGAGAAAAGATGAATGTTTTGAGATGCTTCGCTGCCACTGTTGGAGAGGGACAGTGGGCTTGGTGGACTTAGGTTTGAGCTGGCAAGATCATTCCTACACTTAGTGTCACAGTGACAAGCACAGGTGAAGTCATTTCCTGCTGCGACTGAGTTCATTCATGTTTGCCTAATCCCAGTTTGACCGTGCCAGCTCCTGCCTAGGCTGCAGTTTGAAACAATGGTTTAGCACAGCTTCTTGGGGTTGTGCTCCAGCATAAGGTTTTCCTCACCTACAGGTACTGCGGCCACCTGTTGTTAGCACTGGCCGGTTTATCTAGCGTAAACAGAAAGTAATTCTATTCAATCTAATTGTCAGCTTGTCTGTTGACCTCTGCTAACAGACAAACAAAATAGTGTCAGTTACCAAGAATATTTTTAGGAGAGAGAATTAGAAGGGGGAGGAATGAAGCAGATTTATTAAATTCTATACAGGGACCAGTAATCCCTCTGACACCGTACATGGCCAAATCTTCAAATGATCTTGTATGTAGCTGTTTTCTTACAGTGAAATACTTCTTCGTAACTAGGTTATCTCATCTTTCTCTTCCCACAGGGACCATGTCAACCAACCCCAAAAGAAATAAGCTAGCTGTTGTCATGGTCTTATAGTGATATTTTCCATTTTTCCAGCTCACAATGACAGACTCTGGGCTGGAGTTTAAGCAATGAAGCACACATGATTGATTTCACATGGCTGTGAAAGCTTGTAGCATGTGCCACTGACATGACTCTCCTTTGAATTGAGTAATGTGGTAGCTTCAGTGCTGAAATGAGCTCTGCTGAACTCTTTTCTTTCCTCCTTAAAAATGTTCCTTCAAGTTCATCCTTATTTACTGTCCAGTTTTCTCTGCACTGTAAGATATATTTTTACCTACTGGACTTGAGAAGTAAAACATTTCAGTGGAAACAGCTTATTGCAAGCACAAAGCATTTTCAGAAAAAGCCCAGACAAACCAAGAGACTTGGTTTGTTTAGTCAGCTGTTGTCATATAGGTTGGAGTTCACCTATGACAGCAGTTGAGGAATAACCCAGGAGGATTTTTCTTAAGACTGTGTATGTTTTCACTTAACTCTCACAGATCTTGAAAGAGAGTTAAAAAGGAATGAGCCCTTTGAAATAAGAGTTTAATCATGAGTTTTTTTAGGACGGACCCAAAGTATGGTAAAACCATGCTTAGGCTAGTTCCTAGTCATTAACGCATTAGGTACATCTAGTACTCACTTGTGTTGGGAACCATCTGTGTGAGTAATACCTTGTTTGACTAGAAGTGGTCCTTGGGTGACTCAGTACTCATCAGTATGACTAAGAGTTAGAGTCAGGTCCCCAAACACTGAGGAAAGAATTTCTTCATATGTCAGTTGTGTGCATAACCTTAATTGAATTAAAGATTAACAACTGCTAGTCCTGCAACAAGAAGAGTTTCCATTGCGTAGGTGATTTTTAAGGAATTGCTTCTCTAGTGGGGAATTGACATTTCCCCATGATCTAACATACGATTTTCTTAGACTAATCTGAGAAGAAAAGCTGCTCCAGGAAGATTCAGACTACCACATTTGTTTATAACATAAAAACAAAGCAGGAAGTACAAACCAGTATAAAGCATAGAAAAGGGATTTAAGGTACATCTTTTATGGTATAGAATGCAATTAAGAAGTAGTTAATTGTATAGGTATGGTTTGTTAAGGGAAGGAGTAAATCCGGGAGGAGAAAGATCTTTACATCTCACATGTTTTAAATGACTTCTTGTAAAAGAGAGGAAAGGACTAAATTTAAAAAGAAACAAAAGAGAAACTAGAGCGAGCAACAAGATGGGGAGGAAGGAGAACTTTGTGGTTATAACAGTCAACAAGGACCAGCTCAGTAGGTCTGGGTTCACTTTCTTGATCTCCCAGAGGTTTCTCGTCTTTGAGCAAGTCACATCTTTGTACCTCAATTCTCTCTTTATGAGAATCTTCCTTTGGGCTGAAATCTCTTCTGGGATGGGCTTCTTCTTCACCTATGTGTACCTGTTACACACAGCACAGTTATTTTACAAATAATACATTCTAACATCCTTAAATAGTTTTGTTGAACTTGTATGTGCTTTTGTAGAACTCTTGTTATAGGTCGGCTTTTGATCATCCCATAACAACCCCATGGTGTCATTTTCCCCAAGCCCTCAATAAAAAGTCTCTCATGAAAGTGGAGAACTTCCATAGAAACAGATGAGGAAATACAGGAGGAAGTGCAATTACAAACATATCAGCAAATATATCCAGTTTTTGCAAGCTAGGGATCATTTATTCTTCTCCTGCACCTCCTGGAGTAGCTTTTCTAGGTACCAATTAAGCCTTATCATTATAAGAGCTGCAGCTCAGCCTTACAACACCTGTCAAGGTGTAGAAAGGGAAAGCAACACTCTCCATTAGTAAACAGGTGGAACTGAAGCACAGGCTGAATTCAAACTCAAATTACCCGGGAATTTAGCAAAACAACCGGGAATAAGCCTAACTCTCTTCAGTCTGTGCATTGTTTTACTCCCTAAAAGTCTATTTCAACTCACCTAACTTTAGATGAAAAAACACAGATGCAGCAGAAACTCCCTGTGAATGATGGAAGGAGTAATTTACCCTAACATCTAAATCACCATCACTGGAAGAACATCTGTTTTTCCACTGAGTATACAAAGAACCTCAATGAGATGTTTGAAATTATGTAAGTGATTTGCTATACCGTTTAACTTTTTCGTTGCATAATTCTTTCTTCCTCAGAAACATTCTTTGCTACAGAGCAGTGGTGTTAAATGCCACAATTTTGACTTAGACATTGATAGTATTACTTCTATTTTGATAGTTTAAATAGCCATTATAATTAGATAATTTGTCAAATCTCAGACAAGAGATATTCTGAACTCAGGATGCTAGACAAGTGAAGGAAAAGACCTTGAAATACTTGATTTTCCCCCCCCTATGAATCCTAAAATATTCTGTTATGTAAGTTGGAAATTTTAAACACATTGTTGCTTGTGTGAAGTTGCTTTAAAATTCATTAATCATTAACAAAAATAGGGTGGCAGGAAAAACGTTAAGACTGAGAGAGAGAAGATTTGACCTGATGTTACCAATATCAGGGGAAAAAAACCCCAGAAATGTAGCTGTGTGCCATGCACTGTCTCACACATCCACTGTGTTCTATAGAGGTCTCCTGGTTTTACGGTAGTCTAGTGTTGATAATTCCCATTTTCTGTTTATTTATTTGTTTTTCTTACAATTATTTTATCTCAGCTACAGTCTTCCTGCTATCAGAAGCATTTACTTTCATTTTCATTTCATGGTATTTTGAACTAGGCATTAAAAATGTCTGAATCACTGCAGGAACATGTGGCTTGCTTTCAGTAGTGTGTAGCTGTTCCATTAAAAGGAGAAAAAAAAAAGGTGCTACAGTTTTGTATCTTAGTGTATCCCTTGATGTAGTTTTTCATCTTCCACCAGACTGGTTTTACTGTTGTTGATATCCCTATGCAAAATATAAGAAGAAATAAGTTCACTGTGGTAATAATGGTATTAAATAGAAAGGCTTCTTGTAAATGGAGAAAATTCCTGATAAGGGAGACCTGAAATATTTTAACATTGTTTCTTGGAACAGCAAACTGATTATATTAAAAAAAAATTAAGGAAAAGCAGAAAGCAAATAACTGGGGGGAGGAGGAACAGTGAAAATTGGGCAGCACTCTACATACTTAGATGTATAATATATTTCCAATGACAAAAACTTTAGGTGTTAGTTAAGATAAGAGTTAATAAAATAATACAACTCCGTTTTATGTTTAATAAGGAGAATTTTATGCTTTATTAAAGAGAGATTTTTCTAATAAATGTTGATGATCAAAGCAGTAGCCAATAAGACAGCACATTCATCTCTATATTGGTACTACAAAATAAGGGGCAGCCTAAAACCTTTTAGCTTCCATGACTTTTTCGCTACTCTTAATCCCTTTGGGCAACAGCACTTTCTGCAGCCTGTATTTGTGTTTCAGCACAGGCTGCAAAGAAATAGCCCTTTGAATGCATTTCTGATAGTGCATCTCCAAGTGTATCTCTAACAGGATTAATTTACTGCTAATTCTAACTGAAAACCCTCCTCCAGATTCTATATAATGTTTATAAACAACATGCCTTTCATTTTTTAATGAACAATCTCCTAGTTGTCCCAAGTGCAGCTTCATAGTGCAGCTAACCATGTGCACCTGTGATCTTAGTCTGGGCACTGGGCTCAAAGCTTCTCATGTAGGAATAATCACACTGAAAAACCCAAAGAAGTTGTTCCTCCTTGATATTGTTTGGTCCTGTGGGGCTTATCCCATATTTCCTGGCCCTGCAGGAACCTGGTCTGCTCTGTGAGACTTTGCTAACAAACTGGTGTAAAACATGCCTGGTGTTGACCCACAGGGAAAGTCATGGACAGGTGCTGGAGGACTGTTAGCATTTCAGTGGGTTGGCAGGCAGCTTTACTGCAAAGTGAGCAAGTTGTTAACTTGAGTGAGAAAAATGAAAGCAAACTTTGAGTTCTTCAGTGGTATTGTTAGCTGAAAACACCAAAAACATAGCTAAGCTCAGGTCACAGGTTTTTGTGCATTGATGGGGCTGCATGGGTGACAACTATGGAGCACTGGACTTGTTTAGTTATGAAACCAAAACACATAATGGTCAGCAAAACCCCTGAACTGTGTTCGTAAAGCATTTTCTGCACCCCCCACCCCGCACAGTACCACAACAAAAACTGCAAATCCAAATGGTTAAACTAAAGACACGAGAAAGATAAAAGGGGAAACAAAATTACTCTACAAGCACTGCCACGTGATTCATCTAGTGAAATCAGTGTGTCATGTCAGTGCTTTGCTTAATTTAAGACATAGAAGGCCAGATGAAAGCTTTTGGACTCTGAATCGTGTAATCCAACGCTTCTGGTCCTCTGTTGCTAGAGCTGACTTATCTTATGTCTAAACATGTTTCCTGATACGGTTTCTCTAACAAGCACGATCCTGATTTCAGGGTTTTTCTTTGAGAACTGTGTTAATCAAAGGCTATTAATGAGTCTGTCTTTGCTAGACTCTGATTCCAAAGGACAGTAAATCCAGTCACAGGGTTTCTAGTACAAGTGTTGTGCTCACTCTGCAAGGTTTAATTTTTTCAAAGAAGTGGTGAAGGTAACTTCATCCTGGCAGGCTCTACACTGGATCAGATATTGTCTATCACATTGTGAGCAATCACAGCCAGCACTTACAGCAACGTATCACATATTGTGGCGTCCTTTGAATTTGAATGGGGTAACGATATGGATATGTACAACTGGTGGGGACTAGATGGTGATTTTTAAGTTCACAATATATTATGGGCTCACTATTTCATTTGTCCATGTCCTGTATATTACAACGTGTTATTTATGTGTCCATATGGCAAAGGTTTGTATTCAGTGGGAACTACTTTGGTTTACGTCAAGATATGAATTTTAACAGATATAGTTAAAAAGATGTGAATTACATAGATCTTGCCTTAAGGAAGGGATATTTTAGGTTGGTAGAAATTGATGAGAAGCAAATTTGCCTCCAAATACAGCATAAGCATACCTCCCACTAGAGTACTGCACAACATTCTGCTGCCTGCATAGGGACAGTGCAAAGGAGACTGGAGAAAGCACCTTCCAGTGAAGTGCTTTTAAATCAATTCTTTAACAAAAGAAAAGTCAAGAGCTACTTTGTTGTCATGTGTATATGTATAAGTCTTTAACCTAACAAGCAAACAAACAAAAAAATTCTGTGACTGAAAAGGAAAGCTAAGTAAATTCATGACAGAAATAACATATGCTGCTCTTAGTTGGTTAAATTGTGAGGAGAATAAATGATTGGTGGAAATCACTGGCAGCAGTTTTAGACTTTCATCTTCTTGAGGTCTTTATACCAAGGCAAGGTGTCTCTTTAGAAGGTTTGCTTAAAGCGTTCCTGGGGTCAATTTAGGTGTAATTCTGTGAGACTCTGAGTAATATATATAAATAACATATCGCAACTTGTCAGCTGGATGAATAGCCTCATACTAACTTTTGCATAGTGTGGGACTGTGTGCAGACAGGTTTTTGGACAATGTGGTTGCATCTCTTTGAGAAGACCTGGTGACATTTACTTCAGTGAGGGATTTGACCCATGCCCCTCTGCAGTTCTGCCACAACTGAATCCAAATTCTTATCTACAGCATGGAAACTTAAACTGCTGGATCAACTCTGACTGGGAACAGAGAGAGATTTAGTATGGGCCCGTTTGTGTAGCTGTGACTGTTTGAAGACCCTGTGAATATTAGGGTAAAAGTGGGAATCAACATCTGATCTATTTGATTGACAGATGTATCACAATTTGCTGTGACAGTGTGCAGGGCCATTCCTGGTCATTTTGCTCCCAGTGATGCCTTGGAATTGCCTTCTGCTTTGACAGGAACATGCCATCATAACCTGGGGCATCCCAGTGGGCACAGCCTATGTGGAGCTACATCCCCATAGGCACTGTATTGGCCAGGATGCTGACTGTGCATCACCTCTAGCCTGTGCCATGTTGGCAGATTAGGGCCTACAGTTTGTCTCTGGGACAGAAGTATTTTGACTTCATCTGCACCAAGGTCTTATCCACTGCTGTTGGTGTATTGATCAACACAAAATGTTGTGTAATGAGGAACAAGGGTCAGGTGTTTGAACTGGGCATTGAAAAGGGGCAAAATTTTGTTTCAAGGGAGTAGCTCAAAATAGAAGTGAGGCTACACTGCTTGGCCATGTCACTGCCCACTGCTGTGCCTTGGGCAGCTGAAGGTACAAGTCCTTAATCCAAGCTGAGGACTTGTGTTCATTGTTTCTCAATCATCTCATTCTTTTTGTTCCGTACCAGACAAAGTGAGCATTATTCTTATTTTATGATGCTTCTTGTGCCTTGAGAAAGCAAACTCCTGGAAAAGGCCACGGAGAAGGAAAATTACAATAATCATGCCTGGAGAAGACAAAAGTGTAAATAAGACTTTCAGCAGAAGTGTGACTGAGACAGTGTTGAATATAGGGCAATACAGTGAAAGTGTTAATAAGCAGATTTAAAAAGACAGGAAATGTGAGAAACAAAGGTAAGCTCAGGATCAAAAAGAGCAGATGGATTTTGTTCTTCAGACACAAAATGGCATCAAAGACTTAAAACTGCCAACACACGAATTAATGACTTTTCCACAGTGGCCACCACTAGAGTGAAATGGAAAAGATAAGTCAGAATTATAATAAGATTGATCCTTGCAACAAGGCCACAGTGGCCACCACTAGAGTGAAATGGAAAAGATAAGTCAGAATTATAATAAGATTGATCCTTGCAACAAGGCCACAGTGGCCACCACTAGAGTGAAATGGAAAAGATAAGTCAGAATTATAATAAGATTGATCCTTGCAACAAGGCAAACAGAATCTTCTTAACGTAAATTAATATATGGCTAATGGATATACACCTGTATGTAATAGATATTAACAAAGACTTCTGAGCAATGAGAGAGTAGAAAGTTTCACTAACCTAGCAGAGGATCTCCATGGAGAATTTGGTGTCCTGCGATAAGAGGCATTTTCTAAAAAATTCCTGATTGGCTCTGTTTTCTGGATTTTAAAATATCATTGTATTTTCTGATCACTTTGCACTGCTTCAGGTCACAGTGAAGCTGCTGCAGTGTCTAGTGGTGTTGATAAGGGCAGCCCGCACCTTCAGCAGCAGAGACATCAAATCCCTGTGCTTGGAATTATGCCCGTGTGGCTTTGTGTGCAGGAACACAGCTGCCTGCATAAGGTCCCAATACAACCAGTACAGCATTTTTTTCCTGTAGAATCAGTTTCCCAGTCTGTTTCATGACCTTGCCTTACAAACAGTGTGTTGGCTCAGGTGGCTGAAGAGAGTTATGGAATAGCATTTCTGAGTTTCTAGCCTTTGCTGAAGCAATTGCTTCTCCCAGCCTCCTTATATTTCTAGTGGATATTTGTTATAAGGCCTTTGATGTGGTCCCCTAAAACATCCTTCTCTCTGAACTGGAGAGAGATGGATTTGGTGGGTGGACTGTTTCGTGCACGAGGAACTGGTTGAATGGTCTCATCCAGAGGGCAACAGTCAACATCTCAGTGTCCAGATGGAGATAGGTGGGTCCAAATGGTGTCCCTTGGGGGTCTGTATTGGAACCAGTGTGGCTTAGTATCTTCATCAGTGACACGGACAGTGGGATCAAGTGCTCCCTCAACAAGTTTGCCGACAGCACCAAGGGGCGTGGTGCTTTTGACATGACTGAGGGACAGAGTGCCATCCAGACAAACCTGAAAAAGCATGAGAAGTAGGCTTATGTGAATCTTACAAAGTTCAAGGCTGAGTGCAGGATCCTGCACCTGGGTCAAGGCAGGCTCTGGTATCAGCACAGGCTGGAGAACGAACGTATTGAGAGCAGCCCTGCTGAGAAGGACTTGGAGGACTGGTGGATGAAGAGCTGGACATGATCTGGCAGTGTGTGCTCGGAGCTGAGAAGGCCAACCATGGCTTGTGCTGCATCCAAAGCAGCAGGGCAAGGGAGGGGATTCTGCCTCTCCACTTGAGTGAGATCCAATCTGGAACACTGCATCCAGCTCTGGGGCCCCCAGCATAAGGACATGGACCTGCTGAAGTGAGTCCACAAAGATGATCAGAGGGTTGGAACACCTTTGCTATGAAGCCAGGCTGACAGAGTCAGGGCTGTTCAGCCTGGAAAAAGAAGGCTCCAGGGAGACCTCATTCCAGGTTTCCAGTACTTAAATGGGACCTTTAAGAAAGGTGGGGAGAGAATCTTTATATCTGGGCCTGTTGTAATAGGACAAGGCACAATGGTTTTAAACTAAAAGAGTGTCAATTTAGACTAGATATTAGGAAGAAGTTTTTTATGGTGAGGGCAGTGAAACTCTGGAACGGGTTGCCCGGAGAGGTGGTGGATGACACATCCCTGGACGTGTTCAAGGCCAGGTAGCATGGGCCTCTGTGTAACCTTTTTTAGTTGAAGATATTCCAGCTCATTGCCAGATGGTTGGAATAGGTGGCCTGTAAAGGTTGCTTCCAACCTAAACTATTCTGGTTTTTTGCATCTAACCAGGAATATCTGACTTTTTTCATCTAGCAGCAGTGCTACCCAGTATATTCAGGCCAACCAAAACTGATATGTCGCTACTTTAATAGGCCAAAGCAGTGCTTTAGGATCTGACTTATAAGTGGATCAGATGGCTCAGCCAACAGTGGTGTGTAGTGGACTATTGCAAACAAAACCAGCCCTGCCTAAGCTGCCCAATATCTGTCATTATTCTCAGAGAGGGATCTGTTCCCCAAGGGTCCTTTTAACTGTGGTCATGGTTTGGCTATTAAATTGCACTAATTGGTTAGGACATGAAAGACTCCTGGGATACCCCAGATCTCCTTTAACAGGGGGATTGAATGTGGAAAAATATTAGAAGACAGTCATTACAAAATTAAATTATATGTGATACTGGAGATCGCTTTTACTCTCCGCGTTTCACCTGTCAGGGTTGGGAGTTTGACAGTCACATTTTCCTATTTTTAATACATTTTTCTCTCCCCTGTGTGAAGCCACACGAATGGTGGGCAAAGCCGACGGAGCAGCCAGGGTGGGGGAACTTGAATTTGTCAGTACACAAAGCACTGCCAGATGCACGCACAAATGGAAACCTTGCTCCTAACAGTCCCCCCTGCTGAGGCTCATATTCAGTGTTACCTTTTATTGCCATGAATACAGGCTTGCCTGATAGACAGTGAGCTTCAGGTTTTCACAGCACTTTTTTTTTTCAAGTGGCTTGGGTGGAGATCACAGAGGAAGTATGTGACCCCCTTCAACCTTATTACCACAAGGTATCAACCGAGATAAAACCTAAAAAGGGCTGTGCCAAGCTTCCCCAAGATTCTCATACAGAGCAAGACTTTCAAATTTAGAAAAGGGACTTTCAGCTCGGAAAGGGATGAATGAGGAGCATTACTCCACCACAGCCCTTTCCACCCCCATACCTACCCGAGCAAGGAGGCACAGGCAGTTCTTGAGGTCCCAGAGCTGTAGTATATCAGAGGAAGAGTGAGTGAATTGTGGTTGGACAAAGTAAGAATGAGATAAACCTACAAGGGTGCTGTACAAACTATGTTTGTCTTTGAGTTTAATCATGATGCTAGAACCCGTAGGGGACTAACTTGAAGAAACATTTTCTTTTAAAAGAGGCAATGAGAGGCCAGTACCTTGCTGGGGTCAGTCCAAGGTAGGGAGCACTATTTCCCACAGATTCCTCTCAAAATATTCTAGTTTGAGATCCAGCTGCATACCCACCCAAATCACAGATATTTTTCAGTATCCTTGATGCAGGCTCCTGATCTCGGGGACAGAAGGGATCTGTGGTGCTATTGGAAGTCTTCTGTCCCTTCCAGCTTCCAAGCTGCAGCATTCCCACGGGTACTGTGTAACAAACTTTCTGTGTGTGAACATATTGAGAACAAATACATAAATACGTATTTTCTGACTCCCTAGGTTGGATTCTTTCCCCCCATGGATTTCTGGCAACTCTGTCTTAGAATGACTATGACAAAAAAATTAATTCCTGTGACAGTTACTTGAGAAGAAAATACTTAAAGTGAGGGCAAACTCTAGGCTTGCTCCTGGAGGTCTCCCTTTGGAAGCCTCCTTCCCTACTGGCGCATGAAAACAAGGGCAGTGTGGTAACCAAGGCTTTGTAGCTGGTCCCGACTTCATACAAACCCCTGAATGCAAAGCAGCAGTGTATTTTCTTGGTCTGGCTTATACCTGGACCACTGGCATATCACCTCCCAGTTCTTTCTGTCTAAACTGTCCTTCATCATTTTCCCATCAGTTTATCAGTTATTTCTGCACTATAGATGTGGGATATGCAGCCTGAGCCAACAGGCAAATTGAAATGCTGTTTCCTGTTGAGTTTAGCTCAGCTATAAGTATGACCACAAAAATGTCTGCATTCTACACCAAAATAGTAACATTGAGTTTCCTATCTAACCCACAGAAGCCAGGAAATTCATAGCCTATTCTAGGTTAAGCATAAAAAGGGGATTGTAAAAAAATATTTTAAAAAATAATAAGAAGAAAAAGAAACAGGCACTACAAATACCAGTATCTGAATGTCAGGACGGAATTTTAGACAAATTGTATTAACAATAATTAAGGAGGGTGGAGGGGAGGAGGAAGCCTTTCCAAGAGCTGTCTCTGAAAGCTGTCAGATAGTCCCAGGGCTGGATTGGGACACCCCAGGGGAAGGCTGGGACAGCTTTGCTCACTAAACTCTTAACGAGGCACAGTCAACACTTAGCTGCCACTTCTGTCTGTTATTTGTTTGGTTTTGACATTTTGTTGTTACAAGAGCTTAAAGATTTTTTTTCTGTCTTTCCAATTCTTTCTGTGGGACTGTTGACAGCCTTTGGTGCATACACATTTCCATTGTTTTCTCTGCTTAAGCACTTAGTCAGATTTGCCCATTTGTTTGTGGGTTCTTCAACTGGCAACAAAAAAGATAATTTTAATATATGTATTTTTTTAACGTAGGAAAATGTGATGCAAAACCACAAACATTGTTGGGGGGATTTAGGGACAGGTGTAGTGACTAGGACTGCCGTCAAGTTTTTGAAATGGCCTAGATTTCAGCTGTTTCTCTGTTCTTTAAGCGTTGCTTTAGAGTATGAACAACAGGGAAGACAGTAATTGCTTTCCACTTTCTAATTATAAATAATGAACAAAATTCACTAGAGCTGAGCAGGAAAAGTATGAGGCAGGAGAGAAGAGGAAAAGACAGCCATTGCCCTCTCTTTCCAGCAGAGGTGGAGATTTCCAGAAGGGCGGTTCTTCCAGCTCAGTGCCTCCCACAGGTTTCACTGGGAGTGCTGAGCTGTCCCTGGACTGGTCCTGTGTAGATACTGCTGGGTTTGTGTTTTGGGGTGGAACAGTGCCTGGAGACACCTGCCAGTGCTGGTTAGAGATAGTGTTGGGTGAATGGGAGATGATCTTGGAATAAAACCTACACGAGCTGGCTGACACTGCCGTGAGAGAGAGCCTTGACCTGCATCTCCCCTGGCTTGTGCAGCTGCAGCCCCCACCTGATCTGCCTGTTAGAGAGGAGCAGCTCACCATCACATGGATCCCCTGCAGGCAGAGACTCTGAAGAAAGTACTGCATTCAGATCGTAGTTTCCTCAGTGACAGCTGGAGTATTCTCAGCGGGTGACACTGAGGTCGTAGGAGGTCAAAGAGTATCTTACCCAGAGATTTTCGACAAAAGTGAGACCAGGGCTTTGGTACAGTGGCAGAGGCACGCAGCAGATTGAGAACAGTGACCACTTTATTGTATGAAGATGACTGCACTGCCAGGATGACTGAGCGTGCCCTGAATTGTCTTGCTTTTGTTTGCTGGTTCTCAGACTGTGCAGAGCTCAGGCAGGCCAGGGCATTAAGTCTCTGGAGTCTGTGATTTCTCAGTTGTGCAGAGCTTTCCATAATGATAATATTCAGAAGAGAACACAGAGGGGAAATCCATCCCTTTAATACAGGTATATGCATATATTTGGGTGTTTTTGCCTTTGTGAATGTATATTAGGCATAAGTAAACTCAACACAAATTTAAGGGAACCTCTGGAACTGCACACATTCCATTTTATAGCTAAGCATGCTAGATAAATATTGTGGGAAAATACAGACATATGCCAAAATTAATGTTGTATTTGGACTTGTGCACGCTGAAATAAAACCACATAGACAACCACATCCATTAGCTAAAATCTGCAGAAGAAACTGCTACAGAAGCAAGTGATCTCTGTGCAAGAATGCTGGCTCTGTGCCTACCGGCATACAACACAAAGCGAAGAGGGATTAAACAGCAGAAGTACCAGGGGCGTACACAGTCATACGTTCCTCTTTTTAACCTCAGTAACCTCTTTTCTCCCACTCATACCTCCACCCTCACCCTGAACACCCAATGAGTATATGAAATAAAAACCGTATTTGTTGGTTATATGGTTCATGATGACTAATGGAGAACTTGGTTGAATAAACTAGTGGGGTTTTATTTTTTTTAATTTGTGGTAAAAGTGTATTAAAAATTACTCACAAGCTGCAAATGGGGACTGTTTGAACCTAATATAGGAGAAATTAAATTTATGTGAATGGGTGAGTCAAAATGAAAATGATCACTTGAAATCAGTTTTAATAAGCAGAATTTAAGTCTGAATGGCTGTAAGGTAGGTTATGTTAAATGACAGCTCAGATATAATGTGGGAGACCAGTTCTCGGAATGAGAGTGGGCAGGGAGAAATGGACAAATTGGGGGAAAAAATAATTCAACAAAAAGAATTCATTGTAAAAAAATCAGTAATATGCACAGAAATATACAGTGCTTTTAGGTGAATTATTTGTTTATGTTTGTGTAAAAGCACCATGCCTTTTCTTTGTACACGTTGCCATCTTTTTTTCATGTAAATAATAATCAATATTCCTTGGAAAAAAGCATAAAAATATATACACAATGAAGACAAAATGTTGAAACAGCTTCAGATTTTTTGTTGGACTTCCCCCCCTTCCCCACTGGATCTCAATTTTTTTCCCAGTTGGTTTTGACTTTTTGCTGTTGATAAATTTGGCAACATAAATCACAGAAACCAAGGTTCAAGCCCTATATTGACCATGTTAGAAACATCTGTGTGGGCTGTTTAACTAGCATGAGTGAATGTGGATCTGCTTGATTTGCTTTTTGTCCTCAAAAAAAAAAAAACAACAACAACAACAAATAGAAAGCAGCCAAGAACCTGAGCTTGTCATCAAATGACATGATTATAGGACACAGACCTTTAGGGGAGGTGACACATTCATGAGACTTATGATAATCTGTACAGGCTGACAGTGCTTAAAGTCAGCAGACACTGATTGTGATATGTAGACCTTTATGATCAAAGCTGCTTATTTCCAAATTTAGGTTCATTATCGAAGTATATGGCATTTGTCTCTAAAACAGTGCTTAGATTAATGGGAAAGCATAGTAATGTGAACAGTTGCTTCTAGTACTTCATAATCAAGTGAAAAAGCATCCCTTGTCTGAAGCCCGTCCCACAGGGGCCATTAGCTGTGTTTCTCGAAGTCCTAAAAATGTTGATTATTTTGTGTACTGACTGAACATTACAATTTAAAGTCTTTCTGTGGAGGACTTCCTCCTGGTCTGGAAGTGGAAACATTGATGTATGTTGAGAAAAAGTCTTCTCACAGTGTTTCCTGCCTCTCTTGCAGCTACAGCTCACAGAAATCACATTCTCTTCTTCGGCCTTCATGTGTTGCTTAGAAGCTGTGAGAGACTGGGGTAGCCTGTTGAGCCCCAGTACTCAGCCAGACCAGCCTTAACTCCTAATCCCATCAGCCTTGACCATCATATCTTCATAGTTAGGTGAGAGAAGAACAAATGTTTTTCTACTTAGTCAAAAACATTGTGTCCTTGTGCTTCTTTTTTTTAAAAGGAGATGCTTGCAGGGAAGGGAGGTAGGATGGGGACTGCAAGCCTCAGAAACAAGTGCAACCAGCGAAGTTTGCATTTCACTTTTCAGTATTGCAGAGGTGAGCGAATTACATTAATTGCACAGACCTAATGGCACCCAGCTGAAGAGCTTTGGTTGTCAAATTGGCTTTGAATAAAAAGTGATCTTAGGTTCTTACATACCACTTCGAGGTGTTGGCCTGAGGAGCACAATGCTCAGCTATGTGTTCATCAACTTTTGAGGCTCGGAGTCACGTTTTCATTTATTCCTCAGATGCTGGTCTTATCTGGAAACAGTCAGCATTTCTGGAAACCAGGCAGTGACTGCGGGGGCAAGGAACTTGCTGACTCATTTCTGGGTAACTCATGTTAACCCTTGTGTCACATCCAGCTCCCCGGGAAGGAGGAGGAGGAGATGGTGGTGGTGGTGCACGGGCAGGAGCTGACAGTGGAGGGTTGAGATTGCAGCAGGGAGAGGTACTGAACTCTTGGCAAGGAGGCCGGTGGTAGATGCAGCTTTGGCATAGCCAGGGCGGTCTGCAAGCAAGGATGGGCTCCATACGTGCTAGACAAAAGGGATGGCGGGTGGCCAGGGGCTCTGCGAGGCAGCAGCATGTGCTTGTTGTTGGGGGTGAGTGTCCTTGGCACAGGGCCGGAGGGGCCCTGCCATTGTCAGCCTCCTCTTGATTGCTCTGCGGGCCTGGAGGGGGATCTGTTGTGTGTTTTGTTTGTCATCTTTTGTTTGCAACTTGAAGCAATCCGGCAGAGGGTAATTGCGCTGTTTGTTTCTGACAGCCCTAGCAGAGCATCCTCTGTTGTTTGTCAGGCCTTACTAGCTGTGCGGGCGGGAACGTGCGGAGGGAGGACAAGACGGCCGCGGATCCCTTTGTCCAGTGCATCCGCAGCCCGGCGGCGGGCCTGGGCCGCGGGGAGGTGGGGCAATGGCTGACCCTGGCTGTGCCATCTGCCAAAGCACCGCTCTGCAACTGGAGCTGGCTCCTTCCCCTGAAACCACCTCACTGGGAATGGCAGGGTGGGATCCTGTCAGCGGGTGCAGACGAGCCCGAGCTGCTGCGGGAGGTGCCAGAGCACCAGAGGATCAGCAGCCCAGGGAGGATGCAGGTCAGCACCCCAGCGTCACCACCGAACATATGATACCATGAAATCACAGCTGCAGGAGGTGAAGCTGAGGCCCAGCTCCGGGTTAGCTTTCAGGGCTGAGCCTTTGCAGTGGCTCTGCCCATCCCTCACTTCATAAGCAGACAAGGGACATACTCCTGCTGCGAGTAACTTTTAGGGAAGAAAGCACCATGGAAAAAGCCAACACTTCCGTTAGCCCAAATGCCATGCACTGGCACCCTGGGCCTGCTGTGGAACCACACCATCCTGCTGCCCACCCCTGGTGTGCTACAGTCCTGCCTGAAATGTGAGTGGTGCTGAGGTCACCATCCACAGCCAAAAAAATCCATCTCCTGAACATCTCCTCGTTGCTGACAAGCAGGAGAGCCGCTGGCCAGTCGGGCACTGCGTGGCGGAAAGCTCGTGCCGGATTGCTGCGTGTCACTGCAGAGCCCACTGCAGTCGGGAGGCCGTGGGGCTGGTGCCGGCTGTGTCAACTGGCAGAGATCTCGTGCTCATGTGGGAAGTGTGCTGACCCACAA
Source organism: Gymnorhina tibicen (assembly GCA_013399875.1). NCBI lineage: Eukaryota > Metazoa > Chordata > Aves > Passeriformes > Artamidae > Gymnorhina > Gymnorhina tibicen. The sequence goes on along the minus strand of VXAZ01007128.1, from coordinate 61,027 downwards.
CAGGGTCAAAATCAGTCATGCCCTGAGAAGTACAAGCCACTTTCCAGTTAGCAAGCAGCAGGGTCCCCTTGGTGGTTTGCACCTCTCTCATTATTTTTAAAAACATTTTGATACACTGCCAGTTTTAAAGAGAAGTGGCTTCCTTCAGCTGCTTGTTCTTTTTAACAACAGGATTTTCAACATATTGATGTATAAATGATTTGCATTTAATGATTTTTCTTTCTTTTCCCCCACTTTGATTTTGCCTGGCCTGTTTGGCACAGGACAGTGAAGGTTTCTGCCACACACATGGCCTTTGTGGCTTTGCTCTGCGTGGAAGGCATGAGGAGCATTGCTGACTTGCCAGCTGAAGGGGTTCTTGTGCACCGCTTGGTTAATGCAAGGACTGTGCAGGTGCAGTCCTGCTCACATCACCTGGTCACAAAGACCAAAGCTAATTCAGAGGCATCGGGGAGTAACATACCCATCATCTGCAGCACTTGGAAATCCCTTCTGAACCTAACTTTCCTGCCATAGGGCTCACTACTTTTTTCTCTTTTTTTTTTTTTTTTGGTTGGGCGTTTTTTGTTTTTATGGTTTTTTTGTTGTTGTTGTTTTTGGTTTTTTTCTGGTGTGCTTATCTCCATCCCATAAAAATCATCTGTGAAGATCTGAGCTTTGTGGTCTTTCTGTGTCACTGCTGTGTGACACATTAAGAAGACATGTTTTCCCTATTTTTGCATTGCCTTTTTCTCTACAGAAAGGCTGAGGATGCTCTGGTTTTATTTAAAAACAGGTTTTACTGTGTCTCTCTCACCTTAAAGTGTTTAAACTGGTGCATTTCTAAGAATGATGTCCCTTCTCTGAAGTGCTAATCTAGAAATAAAGCTGCATAAGTATAAAAATAAAGACATGCTAGACTGCAGACTTTAAGGTCCTGTCCACAGAAGTCAGGTCTCTCCTTTCTCCTTTGTTTTCTGAAGGAATTTTAGCAATTTTCTAACCTAAAGGACTAGAAAAATGTATTTGGTATGCAGACAACAATCAGAAGCCTTACTGTGTTCCTTTATGTGTATATTTTTTAACTTCAAAAAACCCCTCAGGTACTCTCTATGGATAAAGAGAAGCTACATCTTTCATAGAGTATATTAAGAAAGTACCTGATCACAACTAACACTAGATTTGTAATTTAACTGTTTCTATTTAGTGGACTGGGTCAAAAAATTAAAAGGTAAAAGAAGAATAACGGGAACTGCTGTGATACATTAAATAATATGGTTTTAAAGCAATTAGACTATATGTGAGATCTTAACTGTTATATCAAACCATATTCCAAGATCCGTAAGTGGTGATAAGGCAGAATGTATTTGGAAAAAAATATGATATTATTACTGATAATTTTATATTCTAGATGATACAACATAAACTTATTTTAAGTAAAGTGTGGAGATTTTTGTGTTCCTAATTTTGTTGTGGAAAATGTCACGCTTCTGGCATGGTCTGTATTTAAACTGGACAGAGACAAACAAAGAACCAGTGCTCTGAACTTCTTCAGCTTTTGAAGCATTGCCCTATGAGAAAGGGGCAAACTGGTTTTGAAACTTTCAAACCATTGAGGAATATTAAGAATCTACTTTGATTTAGAATCCTGTAGACTGACAGTACTGACAATGGGGTTTTTTACTGGTTTAATTCTATTTCCACATCTGTTTGGGTCATGTTTTGAAGTTTCTGGGAGCTGAAAACACTGTAAAACAACTTTTGTATTTTTTTGCTGTGGTTTTGATTCTGTTTAAATGTAGATTAAAAAAAAAAAAAGAATCAAACAAACCCCAAACCAAAAATTTGGCAGATTGTCCTCGAGATACAGACTTCATCATGAGTGAAATTGGCCTTGTCTTGACTGAAATTGTTTTGATGTCGCATTTCTGTTTTCCAAGGTGACTACTTTTCTGGTTTCACTGCTTTTTGAGTCTGAAAGCTTGTGGGAACAGCTGATTCCTAGGCCCAAGGATGTGGGTTCAATCCCTGTATGGAATTAATTTATGAGTTGGACTCAGTGATCCTTATGGGTCCCTTTCAGATGAGAATATTCTATGATAACTGATTTTTTGAATACAGATTCTAATTTAATGCCAGTCCTGGTATCCTTGCAGTCTGTCATCATGTTTCATTTTGCCTGGGTGTGCTTTCTGAGCATCCTTGTATCTTTGAGGAGGGGCTGATGATTGAAGATATACATAGCTCTGAAGAGCTTTTGTAATGCCATTAAAGCTTTGTTTTCTTTTGATAAAAACTTCACTTTGGTACAAAAGCAATCTGTTCAGACATAATTGAGGAAACTTCTACTAAGCAGCACAATGAGAAGTCATGGGACCTGGAAAGATGGCTTTTGAAATAATTAAATGCTTGCTGTTGTACAAACCCATCACTGTGCTTGATGCCATCAGAAAGTGCTTTATTTTGTAATGCAGCTCAGAGTTTGCAAGGGGAAGGTGAGGATGAGCAAAGGAGAATGGCTGGGACTTACCCAGAGAAGTGAGCAGAGCCCAATGCAAATTATCTTAAAGAGAAAGGAGGGCTCAAATCTGTCCTTTTGCTTCAGCTCCACTTCATTGCTGGTCCTTTTCTATTACTGCTCTTTTACAGCTCTAAAATTATTACAAGTTTCGGCATCTTCTATAAAGCAGTATATTCCTACTGGTTATTGCTAGGCTGAGTAACAAAAGAGAATGAAAAAGACAAACTTTACTTAAATCTAAGTTCTTAAGTTTACTTAAATCTGAGTTCTACACCCACTCATAACCTTTTGACTAATAACATAACCTCTGAAAAATCCTGCTGTGTGCAAGTGCCTCCATGCCACCCCCCGCACATGGCTGGGGTAGTCCCAACTTCTGAGCTCTCTGCAGGTAATTTTGTCCAGTCTTCAAACAGACTTCAGCTTTGTGCTGAGCTCTTGGTTAGAAGTCAAGTTCAGAAATTAGTCTGGAAAGGGCTGAGAGTGACCTAAAAAGTGGAAAGTCCTATGTCAACTGTCCAGATTCTTCTGAAGGGGCAAGTTAGAGCAGCATTATGCTCATTGCACTTCACATTCACTGCCAAGGAAGCAGGATGGACCTCCTCAGTCATCACCTGCAATTTCTCAATTGTTTTTTTTAGGACTTCTTCAACAAACACATTTTCATTGTTGCAGTACCTAGTATAGCTCAAGAACAGTAACATTTCCCCATACCTGCCAGTTACCTTATGGATTAATAGATGAATGTTAGATAGATAGGCAACAGAAGGACATTAGTTTGAGGAGATTTCTAATATCTGTTTGAACTAGATCATATTTTTCAGGTGTGTTTGATTTAAAGCTTTTAAGGAGAAAAACTGAGCACATTTTCAGTTCATCACTTTTCCTATTGTGAGGTGCAATAATTAAATTGAGGTCTATCCTGAATAATTTTGTTTATTGCCTGGGGGAAAAAAGAAGGGGCAAACCCAAAACCTGACTGAAGTGCTACCTCTTCACCCTGTCTTTCACTAGTGGCTTCTACCTCCTCAGATAGCATGTGACCATGCAATCAGTTGAAGTAGGATTTGGCACATCCAAGGGAGCAGAAACATCTGCTGCACCAATAGGATCTGCATCCACCAGACCAGCTGGGGCTGGAGTACAAAACCTCCCCCATGGGCAGCAGATCTGAGGTAGACCCCACACTCTACCCCCAGTTCTAAATGGGGGACAGAGTGGAGCACATGGCCGGAGGAATCTTAAAACTATGATAAATTACCAAATGAAGCATAATGTGAAAGTGAACATTGGTAATCCAGTCCTGTTTACTGGGTGTTATACAAAAGCACCTTCCCTCAGCTGCTAGCCATAGCATGGTGTCATGCCTTTGCAAGCTAAATTAAAAGGCCTTTTACTGCTAAAAATCTACTTGACAAGGTGCTTAAGCTGCTGAAGTGTATCGAGGATAATAAGGTCAATTTGTCTAGCTAAAGTAATACTCCTCCGTGCAAAGGCTCAGGTCAGATTAAAGGCTGTAGTGATTTTGTAGCCGCTCTGGTTGAAGAAAGGAAATAACATGTATGTCATAAGGTGCATTTATATTGATATACTTGCACTTGCATGTGGTATCTTCCTGATGTATCTGTGAGAAACAAGGCTCTTCTCCAGCAGGGTTACCACTTCCAGATTTAGAACAGGCTTTACAGGAATGGAGATGAGACCTGGCTGCATGGGCTCTTCTACACGTCACACTGAAGGACATTGACCTGTTGGAGCGAGTCCAGAGGAAGGCCACTAAGTTGATTGGAGGGATGGAGAAGCTCACCTACAAGGAAGGACTAAGAGAACTGGATTTGTTCAGCATGGAGAAGAGAAGGCTTCAGGGTGACCAAATTGCAGCCCTCTAGTACCTGAAGGGAGCCTACAAGAAAGATGTAGAGGGACTTTTTACAAGGACATGTAGTGACAGGAAAAGGGGTGCTGGCTTTAAAGTGAAAGAGGGTAGATTTAGAGTAGATGTTAGGAAAAATAGTTTACTGTGAGGGTGGTGAGGCACTGAAACAGGGTGCCCAGAGAAGCTGTGGATGCCCCATCCCTGGGAGTGTTCAAGGCCAGGTTGGATTGGGCACTGAGCAACCTGGTCTAGTGAAAGATGTTGCTGTCCATAGCAGGGGGTTGGAACTAGATGGTCTTTCAGGTCCCTTCCAACCCAGGCCATTCGATGATCCTATGATCCTATGTCACCATCTCTCTCTAGGTCATTTTGCTATTGGGTTTTGTTTTCTTTTTCCCTACATTGCACATCCCTGTAACAAAATGGCCTCAAACGACAGTGAAATAACTTCTATTAAAACTATATGAGAGCATAGCACAGTGTCAGTTTCAGGATGCTTTTTTTTTTTGGAGAAGCAAATCACCCAAACTAGCACCATCACACCTTAAGGTGTGCTGTGGCCTTATTTCAGCTTGCCAGTGCTGATAGACAATGCATTTGCCATTTGTAGTCACTTAATCTACTCAGGGCCAGGCTGTTGCTCCTCCTATGCTTTAAGTTATGCCACCAGAATTCAAAAGCCACACTTATGACAAAATAGCTTAAACCAGCGCTGTTGTGGTGACTCACATTACAAATCTCCTGCCTCTGAAACCTAGTGGTTGGTATCCTCACCTGAGGCAAAATAAAGGGAAACCTGTCACCTGCCACCATGGGTGCTTAAGGCAAAGAGTTTAACTTAAAGCAGGAATAAAAACAAAACACATTCCCAGTAATGTCTTCCAGGAGTTGTGTCTGTACCTATTGAGGCTCAGGGGCTGCTGCTGTCAGGTGGAGACCAAGGAAAGCAGCTGAGACAGAGCTCCCAGGCTGCCTCATGTCTGCTAGGGGCTGTCAGACTGCTTTAGCTCTGTTAGTAAAACATTATAGTTTAAAGCTTCTCGCTTGTGCCTTTTAAATGTTGTATCTGAAATCCTCTGCCCACTCACTGGAAGCAATCTCAGTGGTTGCAATAGACAATAGTGATGCCAAATTTCGAGGTGACCGTATGTTATCTCTGTATCTGCACTTCTGTCTTTGCTGCTGTTTGTCAGTGCCTGTACACAGAAGAGATGAAGGGCAGCACCTGACTGCAGTATTTCACCAGGACACATGAAAACAGTTAAATACATCTCAAAAAGTAATTCTCCATTTATCCAAGAAGATGAGAGAGTTGCAGACAAAGGTAAATCCACAGAAATACAGGTTAATACCCACTTCCTAAACATATGACTAGCTTCAGTCAAAATGTGGTGTGGATGACAGAGCTGTGTGTAGGTTTTATCTGATGAATGTGAACCGTGCTGTGCAGGCCAGGAGGAGGACATGGGAGAGAATCCAAAGGAAGCTTCTCGATGTTGCTCAGGAATCCGGTATGTGTCCTGAATGGTGTCTGCCTTCACATTCCTCTTCCATCTCTTTTGAATGAGAGGATAAACTGTTTAGAACAGCACAAAAGGCACTGTGGTCCTGTGGTGGGTTTGAAGACACAGCCCAAGGAGGGATGTTTTCAGGTGTGCCATCCCAGTGGCGACTTCCCTGAAATTTGACTGAATGATGGTGCAGTCTGCCTCATCCACTCCAATATTAATGAATGGTGAAGGAGCACTGCAACCAGTGAAACAAAGTGCAAAAGGAAACCCAAGAATACCTTAAATTGGATTCAGGTTTTTTTCCTCTTATTAAGTTGAACCATTCTTAGCACACAAATGTGGATGTGCCCTTGCATTTAGAACTCACTTAAATTTATCTGTAGTTGTGACCATGGGTTTCCGAGAACACAGAAAAGCAACTTGTATTATGCAGTTAACTTTTCAAACAATGTATGAGAAGCATCCTCCAAAAGAGAAGTCTCAGCACCAACATGGCCTAATTCCTTTGTTTCCTATAAGAAATCTGTAAAAGCCAATGATAGTTAGGAAGCTGATTGGATCTGATATGCCTTCAGGATAAACCTGAGGCCACTGATGACTTGATTGAATAGCCCCATCACTGTACATCAGTGGTATTTAGAGAATCTATTTTGCTTTTGCCTTTTAAGGCACTTAAGTGACTTAAGCTAAGTCGTTTCTCTGATGCCCTCTGTAGACAGTGAGGAACCTGAGAATCTTTGGAAAACCTTCCAGGCCTGTCCTTCATTCTGTTTTTCTGCACATTCATCTAATGGCCTTGTCCCCTGATAGAATAGATAGTTTGTGGATAAGCCTTGAAGTTATTTCCTGTTTAACTCTGGAAAACCTTTTGAGAGATAAGGAGATATGGAGACCACAAGAGTGAAGCTATTACATGTGTATATGTGACGATTAAAAAATTCCAGCCGTGTAGGTATATAAAGCAAACTTCCTTGAGAAAGTTCAATGTTCCTACTTCCACTAAGGAGAAGTGTCCATTTTGCCTTTTCTCTCAAATCTTCATTGAAAGCTCCCAAGCAAAAACCAGAAGCATGTCATTTCCCCTCATACTCACAGCAGTGAGAGCATCCAGGCCTGCTGAGACAACCTAAGGTATCTGGACTTGAGCCCTTATTTCAGCAGAAAAAAAAAACGAGAGCAAGGGGAGGCTGAGGAATCCTGTCATTGAGTAAGAGCTCAACACTTAGTCTGCACAATGCTAAACATAAGGGAAGTTTCCTGTAGTTCACTGGTGCATTCAGACTTTTAGGACATGCAAAAATTTGGTCTAAAATCCTTCAGAACAGACATATAGCCGCTATTTCAGGTTGAGAATATTATGCTGCTGTTGGTTTTGTATGGTGCAAACAAATAACCATGTCCTGAGAGAGGAATCATTGTATTCAGAAGGTATTTATTTTTTACTGTGAGAATCTTTAAACATGCAGTGTTTATTTATCCCTTAAACTGTTAGTGCACCTCTCCTTCCCAGCTAAAAATTGTCCACGTGACATTGTCATTTATCACTTCCAACAGTGCTGGTAATACAGTACATCTGTCTTGAACAGGATTACAGTTTGGTTTTACACCTCAATCCCCTCTTAAATCTTTAACAATAACAAAATCACAAATTCCGAGCAGAATACAAATGTATGTATATTTTCTAAACACTCAAGGTGTTTCATGGCTCCCTAAAATCCCAGCATAAAAGCAAGAACCTTGTCAAGAGATAATAAAGCACCCATCTTGAATTAATTCTGATCTAATCAAATCTAATTTGATCTGATCTAGTCTAATCTCATGTCTGTCCAACCAGTAGGACTTTGTTATCTGCAGACATGATGCTCACACAATGGATTGGGAAGTTACTCCCTGCTTTAGCCATGGGTATTTTAATAGCTGGGCTGGTTAGTCCTCAAGTTCTGATTTCATGGGATTATACCATGGAAAGGGAGGCAGATTGCTCTGGCACTGGTATGAAGTGTTTGCATCATGTCTAGAAGCAGCAGGTGTGGTTCTTTTAGGTGATCTGCTCCTCTGCAGAGAGTGAGAGTAATTTTAACAGTAACAGCTAGGCTGGTCTAAGGAAGATAGCAAGGGGGAGGCAATTTGTGTTACTAGCTCAAGTGATAGTTGGAAAAAAGGGATAACCTTTCAGAAATAACAATTTTAAAAAATTATTTTCTTTAAAGTCTGTTATTTCCAGCTGTCTTAATTGCTCTAGTAAAAATCATTATTTACCCCTGGAGAGCTTTCCTTGCTGTTGTATTCTTCTGTAGTTTCTCCATTTCCTCATCTCTAAAGAGCTGACAAGTCACTGAGAGATATGTCAAGTCATTGGGGGCATATGACAGACCTACAGGGACACCATCCTCATGCTCAAAGTGGGCAGGTTCTGGTTAAATACTGTGTGGGCATCATGATGACTACCAGACATATGCTGCAAAGCTGCAGGAGGCATCCAGAGGACCTGCGTTTCTTACTGGTTTTCCACTTTGCTATCGAAAAGCACAGAAACGGGACTTCTTCATCCCAGATTTTAGCTGACTCATAGCCGAGCATATGTGTAAATGCTTTCCTTTGTGAGGACTGTTCGCTGACCCGAACCTATGGAGTCCTAATCCTTCTGTGCAATAACGTAAGCAAAGATCTTCAGCACATGTTGCAGTCTGTGCAGACGCCTTGTCTGCGTCCATCTGAGTCAAAAAACAGCGGCAGGGAAAATCCCTGGGACGGGAACTCAGTCATCTGTGCTGCTACCCGGTCCAAGCAGGCAGCAGCCCTCCCAGCAGGTCGCAGGCAGTGCTTGGGAGCCAGCATGGGCCATTCCCAGTGACCAGACCGGAGGCAGGTTTTGGAAAAGGAGAGCAGCCGGTAGCATAGACACAGGCCATACTGTGCTGGCTGGCCTTGGTGGCCAAAAGCAGTCCCTGGCAGGTTGAATTTAAAGCTGTATAGGTGCAGGTTTAATTTAAATCTGTATAGGTACAGCTTTAAATCTGAAATGTCTTTGGATGATAGTGGGATGCCAAATAGTTTCCTCATGCCAAATATTGATGGGTGTTTAATATACACTTTGGGCACATGCTGTGACCAGGGAAGATTGCCTACTGATGTTGTGTGAGTGCTCCTGATTCTTGTAGTGCTGTGGTGCGGGATGAGCACGACAGAGGAGAATCACAAGTGTAAAGTGCTTTAAAGATCACACTCCAGCAACTCTTACCAGAAAAATACTCTTGATTTGAAGTGTGATTTTTTTAACAGCAGTTCTGTACTACCAAAAGCCTTTTGTGCATGCAGTTACACAAAGGGAAAAGTAAAAGCTTTGACCAATACAGCTTATTTAGTTTGTCCAAGTGAGCTGCACTGTCAGAAGCCTGATGTTGTAGGCAGAAGCAGTTTTTCAGGTGGAGGGCACAGCCAGTGTTACCTGGCCTTCTTCTTCTAGTGCAAATTTATCTACCCTTTGCAGCACTACTGAATTTTTGGTTATAAGCCATTTTTGCATCAATTTCCATGAACAATTATAAAGAGTTGTCTGTTCCCAAACTGGTGTCAATTCCAGTGACCCTTCCTGCCAACAGCAGCGATGGCTATGGTCTGAGCACAGGGAAGTGTTGAGGACCGCCTCCTGCCTATCCTTACCTTATCTCATGACCATTGCCACTTGGCCACATGGTGCTATCCCTCTTCCCTGGTGGATAGGATCAAATCCCTCACTAAGCCTGCCCCAGGGGGTCAGTTACTCTGAGTTTGCATTGCAGCAAAATTACATTGCTTGATTTTTCACTCTAAACTCAGGAATAATAATTATTCTGAAATCAGCCTGGAGAGAAGACGGAAGTAAACCAAGTTTAGAATACTTCATAAAGAGAACTTAAGGCAGGGAGCTTAGAAGTCTCAATAAGATGCCTAACATCAAGTAGACAAATCCCTCTCCTTCTCCAAGGAAACCTTGTGTGCTGTGGAAGAACTTCTGGAAATGCACTATATGTAGAAAAAGACAAGAAAAGACAAAGGCAAATCCAAAGTGACTCAATGACTGACTGCTACCGTATTCTATTATGGATTACATAGGTTTACTGTGCAAGCATCATCCATCTGTGCACACATACACTCTCTTGTGCCTCTAGTATTAGCAGTAGAAACTCACATGCTCATACATACTTCTAGTACAAAGCACATGAGGCTTAAGAGGAAAACTTGTCTGTAAGCAAATTGAGCAGTGTTTGGATTGTACATTAACAGTGCTGTAGGGCCATCAGTAGGTAGGTGGTACCAGGAAGAAAAATAACACGTCCATTGTATTTCCTGTTTCTGAAAGCAGGAATTGATAACCCAATGCCAACACACCACTGCCCCAAGCTGGCAAATGTCTCTGCGTGTGCAGGAGATAGGGCACAGCAGGGAACTGCCATGCTGGCACTTAGTGGATTGCATGTCAGCCTCCTCTCAGTGGGCTCTGCAAGCCCATCAAGGGCAGATTGAAGAGAGGGGATTTGCCACTTACTGAGAGGCTGTGAGAGCAAAATGCAGCTACATGAATGTTTTTTTCCCCTGCAATAGACATGGTGCTTGAAAGGAGTCTCAAGAGCAAAGGGTAATGGGAACCGTTACCTGTCCCATGTAGTGTTCGCCCTGTAGTGTAACAAAACATTTCAGAGAAGACTAGTTGAAGTGATTTGGGCAGAATTCCTTTTTTTCTACACGCTCTCTGTATAAGAGATGACAGATTAGTCTGTGTTTGCTCTCAGGTCAGGACTCCACTATACCAGCAGACTGGCAGATTCCCAATAGAAAGATACTCCCCACCTTGGAGAACTTGTGATCTGAAAGTCAGACAAGAAGCTCTGAACAGAGACACAGGTACGCCAAACAGTCAGAGACAGTGGGGTGTTTCTGCTCAGTACTCCAGAGGCAGACCTAATGAAGAAGTATGGGTTGGGAATAACACTGTTACTTTTTGATGTAGTTTTGTGGAAATGCATCTCAGTAACGCACAGAATTAAGAGTGATAAGGGTGAGTGAAGGGAATTAATTAACCTGGTCACACTTGTGTGGGATGCAAGGCACGAATCTCAGAGATGAAAGGGTTACAAACCCCAGGCCGGGTGATGACGTGTTGTGTGGTGGTCTCAAAGCTGGGCTTTCTTGGATTTATTTCTAGCATTTAATGTGTCTTAAATGTATCCTTGAGCTGGGCATGGTGAGGAAAGATGGTTCTTGAATAAGAGCCATTGCCTTTGACATCAAGCCCTGGCCACGAAACCTGTCAATGAAACAGCAAATTAGAGAAGACATAGCTGCCACCCTAGTCCAAAGAGGGCTGCTTGTCTGCATGGCTACAAGCAGGTCATGCAGAGAACTGAACGAGACGCACAAGCCTCTGCGTGGCGGGGCTGCAGCACTGCAAGTACAGCGAGCTGCACTTGCTCTCACTTTTTCTGGCCATAAACCCCTAAGGTCTGATTCTTCTGGCTCTGCACTCTGCACAGTCATTAACACCGCTTTGAAGAGTTGGGTTAGTGGGTGTAAAATACTACCATCTAGTAAGGCATCATTTTACCACCACTTCACAGCACTGTGGAATGACAATCCAGGCTATGGAGCAGCAAAAACCTAAGCCCCGAGTATTCACCTCATTAGAGAATCCTTTGCTGTGTGAATGGGAAATAACAAGGGCAAATCCATCTGTCCTGAAATTACACAGGCTGCCTGAGTTTGGTCTGAGATTTTAATGGAAGACCAGAGCAATAGAATAGAAAAATTATTAAATTAATATGCAGTGCTAGTGGATTTGGAGAAGGGACTGAATTTTACTTCCCGTTTTCCTGCTTTTATGTGAAGCTTCAAGCAACAACCTGCTCTACTGCATTTAAAATAATTTGTATAAATATATAATAGATGCACAGAGAAACACATTGTAGGTAGGTAGTGTAAACACATATTTGGAGCTGACACTGTTCTCAATGTGTTTTCCAGCAAAATTCTTTTTAAAAAAAAAAAAATTGCTCTTTCATGTGGATTCTCACACTCTTTGCATGTGTCTTGCCTGTGGAAGGTAAATACTTAATTTTTTTTTTCTTTCTTAGTTTAGTTTGGGTGCTCTTTTTTTTTTTTTAGGTCTTCTTTGCCATGGGCCCTGAAAACAATAATAAAAAAATACTGTGGCAGTTGTTTCCATGTGGCTTGCCGAAAGGGTGTTAAGAAATTTTTCTGGTTGTTCTATATGTGTGAGCTGCAAAGAGGTGATAAATTGCTGAAGGAAATTAAAGCGGGGGGTTGAAGCTCAAGTTTTGTACTCTTCTGATTCGGGCAGTCTTGGATTACAAGCTGCTGGTTTTGTTAGAAATCAAAAGTTTACTTGCTCTAAACCCAGGAGTGCTGCAAAGACAGATTAATAGGTAAAAACATCATGCAGCCTCTGGTGCTCTCTATGCTTGGTTTACTCAAGTGCTGGATAAAGACACCACAGGATATCAGAGAGGAGCAGCTGAAGTGGTAGTCATAATACTTTGGACAAGCAATCATTTCTGATCGTGGCGATTCCCAGAGCAGGGCTCTGCCCTGCCCTCCCCTTGCTGCCGTGTGGGGGCACCCAGCCCATGTGCCCATCCCATCGGATGTCAGCTCCTCCTGTGCCGCTGCCTGGCTGGCAGCAAAGGAAGTTGGCTGTCAGCTCAAAATTTCTTTCTTGGATTCTTTCTTTCTTTCTTGGCCATTTAGGCACCACTGCCTCTCACTGAACGATGCTTTGCTGTGAGTGGGGAAGTTGTGGCTGCCAGTTACAGCTGCTAGCTGGTCACAGCTTGGCCGTTTTGCTTTGCCACACAATGGCCTCAGTGTGCCCAGCCTTTCCAAGATGAAGATCTTTTTCATTTATGCATTCAGCTGGCATGAGTCTACATGAAGAGGTTTTCTTTCCTTCCCCCAAGTTCAGGGTTGTTGTAGTTTTACCTTCAGCATCATCAGCTGAACACCAGTAATGGTGGCTCTTAGCTAGGGCTTTGGGTCCAAACATTTTGCAATGTTCCATGAAGGAAGGGAAGTTTTATGGACTCTGGGTTGCAGGTGGGAACACCAAGGCATGGGGCTGTGGCAGGCTGCTGCACTATTCAGCAACAGGCAAGGAAGCCTGGCCAGGCTGGATGATGGCTCAGAGCGGCGTGTGGTTACCCTGCTGGCCAGGACCTTCAGTCATCGCTACACCATCTTGCTTTAAACCTGTCTGAAACTTGCTTCAGCCCCAGCTCTGACACGGCCTGAGAGCTGCCCACAGCACTGTGTGGGTTGCATAGGCTGCTGCTGTCCTGCACTGCTGCTCTAGCTGGCTCCTTGGCCACAGCAGTGCTAGGCTGAGACCAGTATCTGCAGCCACAGTTCACACGCCATCCCCTTTCTGCGAGCTGGTTTTTTCCATCTTCAGTGGCTGTAACTTGGGAGCTGGTGAGATGTGAGTCAGCATCTGCTGCCTGCTTTTGGGGTGGGAGCAGAAAGGCAGGGGCAGTAACACCTACAACACCCAGTGTGCCTCAGATGTCTGTAATTCCCAGAGGTCCAGCTTACACATGTTTTCCTGGACTTGCTGCAAGTGTGAGAACCCAAGAGAAGAGTGGGATGTGCCTGTTGAGATCAGCTGCAAGTAGCAATGCACAGGGCAGGGGCTTCCCAGGCTGATAGACTGGACCTGCAGTGTTGATGTCCAAAGTCTGCCACTTCCTTGTGACACTATCACTGCTTGAAAAGGACCATACTTTTTGTTCATTTGTAAGGCTGTGAAAATACATACGTGCATAAACACATATCCGGGATGAGGCTGAAGTGAGGCTGAAGTGAGATATCAGTGCTCAGGTTCCTGCAGATGTGTGCGAGGCTCAGGCACTGCCTTACCCGTGTGTAGCCTGGCATGGTGTATGGCAGCACTGCCCACCTAACACTGCTGGGCAAGGGGTCCCAGCCACTTTGGGCCAGCTTTAGCACATGCAAAAGCATGTACTACCTGGCTGCAGAGAGGCTGCATGAAAGAGGAAAGGATTGAGTCTGTCCTTTGTCCCTCATATGCCTTGGCCCCCTGAAACACCCCACAGTGCTGCTGCCTGCTGAGGAGTAGGCTGAAGGCCCTGTGTAGCAGACTGTGATGTCCAGCAGGTCAGGAATTGCCCATAGAGAGTTTAGGCTCTGACACAGAAGCAGGCATCTCCTCCTTTCCTCCAGGAAACAGGAGTTAAAAGTAGAGGATTCTCCCTTTAACCTATTTGCCCCAAACCCTTTCATTAAGATAAATATTGCCATTTGTCAAAGAAAAGCAATCTATTAAGGCAAGCTTGCAAAGCCCTTCAAAGCAGCAATGGCAAAACATTAAAACTGAAAGTAACAGCATATTGCCCTCAAATTGCATCTTTTGGCATTCACTTCTGAGCAATGGGACCCTGCAAAATACCGGCTGCTTGGGGGGAACCTGGTGGGACAGGGTGGGAATTTCTGTGAGCGCAGATGGTGGCACGCTGCTGCATTTGCTACACTAGCACTGGGCGTAACCATGGACTATCTTCAAGAGTCTGGGAAGACATGTCCAGCTGTGGAATGCGATAAAAAGAGAAGTGAACAAAACATGACAACATCCAGTTGGATGGTGTTGGGTCATTCAGTGAGAATTGTAAGTACACGTGTAACCAGTCTACTGATAAGCCAGAGCTTACATCTTGCTCACAACGTGATTTATCTTACAGTTTCAAGCAGTAAACCAATATAACCAAAATGAAGCTGTTCCTTCACAGAAATAAGGAAAGGAAGCTTTGTTTTCTCAATAGTGTGTCAGGAATATTGCTCTCTGCCCTTGCACAATGCAGTATAAACTCGCTTGTAATTTGTGCTGGAGGGGTGAAGTCAGCTCTCTGTCTGTGTTTCATTGTAAACTTACACTTAAAATCCTTTCCTGGCATTGATCCCAGCTTTGATATGCATTAGTAAACATTCATGACACCGACATTAATCCAGAGTGAGCTTATAGTCATTTGTTATAGTAGACACTAAAAAACAGTCATGAGGCCATGATTTGATAGTGTTATCTCAACACCTTGCGTAGAGATGCAAGGCTGATTTGGTGACATATCATCCTTGACACATGACACATAGAGACCATGCTTCAATCAACACGCCGTGCCTCTGGGCAGTGTGGTGTTACAGCCTCTGTAGAGGAATGCCACTGCCTGTGAAACCGCCTCTCCTGCAACTAGTGGTGATGGCAGGGCTGCAGAGACTGGGAAGCAAGAAACAGAGCCTGGTATTCGAAAATCAAATACAACAAAATGGAACAAGTCTCCTGCAAATTAATGATGTTTCATTATTTGCACACATGTCTAAGCAAGAACCTGCTTTTCTTATAATTACTTATTCTGCAAATAAATTCAGGAGTAATGATCTTAGTAGCTTGATTGGCCCTAGATCTAGCCATAAACCCATCATAATTTGTATCATTTCATTTAAATTCTGCCCTAAATGACTCTGTTTATTTAAATTCTAGTCATCCTGATTTACTTGAGCATGGCATGCCCATGTGATGCACCTGAAAATATATGATGGTCACGAGCAATGGGTTGCAAAGGAAGTTGCATCAACAGTGGGGAGATGAGGTGGCCAATAAAGTTTTCCAGGTATGAAAAAAAATAGAGTATTATCGTTTGTTTAGAAGCGTAGTCAGGATGTGTTTTCTTAAACATTAGCAATCTGGTTTTGCTGTGAGCAGGATCTGGCCTTAGCTGTCCATGGGCAAAGAAACAGCAGGTCTCATCATTGCCCCACACTCATGTCTGTCTTCCAAGAGGGAGAAGAGGTTGTGACAAACCTTTCCTGGTGGTAAGGGCAACTGCTTGTGATGTGACAGCTGGCAGAAAATACAGGTGAAAGTGTTTCTTTACACAAACCAGACTTCACGCCCAAGCTCCTTCTCAATCCTGTGTTTCAATGATGTGGATGTGTCTGCTGTATGAGGTGAGTGCTGACTTTTGGCTATACTAGTGGTAACGAAGGGTTACAGAAATGCTGAAATTCAAAAATACAAACATAAATACCAGGCCTCTGGCCCATCCACTGGGCATTTCTAATTGTCAGGTGAATGGATGAGAACTGTTGTGATAAATGTCACGTATCTTTTGGGTTGTTACACAACGGTGATAAGGAAAAAGGCAAGACACAGAAAAGAGAAAGCTGGGACTGCTTGTCTCTACTTGGGAAATAACAAGCCCTTCATCAGAAATGTCTTTAAAAATGTTATCTGGAATTTGTAAGATGGCGTGGTTAGTCCTGAAAAGAGACTGAGTTTTGAAGCATCACTGGTGAATATTATGTTGCTGCCAGGGCTTTGCACACACTGACACTCAGGCTCAGCAGCAGACAGGCAAAAGCACAGGTAAAAGCTGGACAGATGAGAAAGTTCTTCCATGCTCAGCCCGTGCCAGTTGCTGCTGTCAAAATGGCTTTCTGTCCTTGCAGGCAGCTGTGGGCTTCAGTTCAGGGTCCCTGATGCTTAATTGCCAAAATGAAAACCATATATGTATATAAATACATTGCTCAGAACACGATTGCCAAGGGTCAGGAATACTAACATAAGGTGGGATTGATAGCAGTTTAATTTTCCAGTTTGCAAAGGCTTGCATACAATTCCCACTTCTCCTAATGCCTCCATACACAGACATAAAACAATAAACCTCCTAAATCACCACAGAGGGACTTGCAGGAGCTAACAAGTCCTCAAGGATTTACAGTGCAATATTCAGACAACAGAGTTTGCAGAAGCAGCACTGATCCTGCTAGGAGAGTTAAATTAGTACTTTGGTTCTATCTCACTATTTACTTTTGTAAGAAAACTTGCACATGTTATGTAGTTTTTCTACCTTTGTGGCTATTCTCATATGGCCGTTTTGAGGGAGGCTCTTTTAAACACCTCCCTTAATGTCTCTTGCTAACTCAGGGTGGCAAAAATTACCCCATGGCATGTCATTAGCTCTGGTCATAGCTTGGTGTGTGTGTGCAGGCTTTGATTAGGTACAGGAACTGGTAAATGACAGCAATTTTGCTAGCACTGTGCTACCGTGAACATGATGTGGGAGTTACTGTGGGTTAGTGCTGAAATTTGCGGTGTCATGGGTAGTATGTAGGCATTCTTCAAAGCCTCGTGTACTCAGGAAAGTTTCAATGGTTTAACTTAAAACAAGTTTCGCACTGGGGAAAACTGTACAAGTACTTGGTTTCAGTTTAAACACAATTTATTTTAATGTCATCTCTTGGGGGAGGGTTAATTTTTCTTTTTGTACCGAAATAAGTGGAATGAAATGAAAGGTTTGTGCCTACAAGCAAGGCACTGGATGCCCTGGCACAGGTGTTGGGGTCCTTGATTTGCATAGAGACATTGTTTTTCTTGAAAGCCTGTCGGTCAGTGTGGTCAGAGAGGAGTGCCAGACACATCCAGACACATCCTAACACCACAGTGTGAAGGATGTGTCTTGGGGAGCCAGAGCTGAGGCCACTGAAGAGGCAGAGCCAAGAACAGAGAAGTTCTCTTAGCTGCACCTGACTTCTGAGGATGTACAAAAGCTCTTGGTCAGAGACTCTGACTATCTATCTCCAGCTTGGGCATCTTAAATTAAACCTTCTCCTTTTTGTGTCCAAACTGATCACCTTCCTTTTGCGTAGCTCTCAGCCATGAAGCTTTGACTTGGCAATACAGTATTGCCAGGCTGCTGCTGCTGTGGGAAGAATGAACCACACGAAAAGGGTGGATGCATTTGTGAGGAAAGCCTCAAGTACTTCCCACATAGGTGATGGTTTATTCCCATGTCCAGTATTGTCTTAGCTGTATTTTCAGCACTTCCCACTTAAGAAGGTAAACTATTGGACGTGCAAAACATCACACAGTGAGTTAAGGACTTCCACCCACTCAGAGGTTTGTTCCTCTAAGCTTTGACCCTGTGTTCAAGCCAATGTCTTTGTAATATATATTTTAAAAATATATGGGGCTAGCATCCTACATCTTTATTAATATATTGAGACTCATTCTACAACATACACAGTAATTACTTTTCAGTGAGGTCCTAGACACATGAAAGATTTTTGAAAAAGTAACACTTTTCACTGATGGCAAGTTTTAAAAAAATTAAAGCTGACTTATTACTTGAAGGAGAGAAAAGGCCATGAAACAGGTATTTTTACTCAGAAGAAGAGAAAATTTTTAGCTTCTAAATGTGCAGAGACACTAAATCAACTATCACAAATGTGTGCTGGTGATGCAGCCAACAACACTTAATTATCAGTTCTACAGGAAAATTAGGTGAGAAAATTACTTGTCTTTTTATATTTATTTTATTTATAAAAGAACCCAAAGCCAATGACAATTCTCTCATTACAGCATGTTAGACATAGATGGCTTGTCTGTCTTTTTCTTTTCCCTTGGTGATACAGACAGATAAATCCCTGCAGTATACACAATGTAATTTGTGTTACTCTTTTTCAAAGTTTTTCTTCAGTGTTGAAGGAAGCTGTTTTGGTAGAGATGAAGCAGGCTCATCTTTTATAGGGTCTTAGATTAGAAATATTTGAGATATGGAGACAAGAACCCTATTTGGTCCAATACGTTTACTTTCTTTCCAATGTGTGTGCCATTGTTTTTGTGTGTTAATATTATTTGCATAAGCATCTTGCTTCTTTCTTCTTCATAAATCATTTGGTTCAGTAAGCAACATCTAGGCATGAAGATACTGGTCATATTAAGGTGGCTTGATGTGTCCTCTGACATCCCAGCCTGATTATGTCTTCCCAGTGTATGGACAGAAATCAGCAGCCAGAGCTGGAGGGAAGAGTAGGGCAGAGCCATGGATGGGACTCCAGCAATACCACAAGCCTATTTTGTGGCCAAACATTTTGTGTCATGAAATCACAGCCCCATGGAGCGTGGAAACAACAGGAGATGCTCGGTGTTTTCAGGAGTAGATCTAAATTTTATCAGTGATTAGATTTGGACTATGCTAACCCTGGAGCATGTAAGAAAAATTCTTCACTTTGAAGATGCCTTAATATGTGATTAGTTTTGTGTTCCAGATCAGGTTTAATTCCTTCATGCCCATGTGTCTAGTAAAACAGGAATCCTCACAGACACACAGTCTGTATTTGGTCTATGTTTGCTCCTGTGTGGATGTCCTCTCTTCCCAGATGGATAGAGGTCACCTGAAACTCACAGAAAGCTTTTGTGCTAGCAAGCCTGGCTTTCTCCCAAAGGAACTCTAGAGGACAGGATTTATGTTGTCTTGTGTTTAAAAAGGTAACTTAGATGATAATGGAAGAATTGTCTCAGCCTGGAAAGGTACTGAAGCAATTGGGGATTAATGATTCCGTGGGTGTTTTCTTTTTCCCAGCAGCAAAATGGACTGAGGCAGCACTTGCTTCCCCTCTGGCTGCTTGTTCCTGCCCTGCAGCAGCTCCTAGTTATGACTGAGCAGAGCTTGGATCACCCAGGAGTCCATCGCCCTGAAGGATAATCTTTACCTTGGTTTTCCTTTGCTATATTTAAGCTGAATTGGTTTCTCCATCCACAAATGGATCCTTCATTCTAAAGCCTTTTTTAGAGGCGCTGAGCTGCTGTTGGTTTATTGCTGCATTCCATTTGTCTTCAGTTGGCAGATTTCTTCCAGCTTGTATCTACCAACCACAAGAAAGCTAATTATGTATAGATCATGTGTAGGTGATAAGCAAAGTAAGCTGTTGTGTAAATTACTTTTTACTGGAAAATCCATAAGAAACTTGAAAATTCTGGCCACCTGTATTACTTTCTGGGAGGACCCAATGTAGCTGCTACAGATGAATATGGCAAGAAAAATCCTGGCTCAAAAAATCTTACTGCACATGTATGATGGAAGATGAAAGAAAAAAGAAAGGTGATCTTGAGGGGGACAGTCACCTAGGTCTCAGCAGTCAACAAGTTTCCATCAAGTATATCATCCTACACCAGCAGCAACTGCCTGTTCACCAGTGGTAAGGGGAGAGTGCCCCTGGGAGTGCATGACATTTCAAGGAAAGAAGACCATAGGCAGTGTCCTTTCAGGAGTGTGTTTGGTTGTTCCTTGAGTTAAATAGGAATATGTGATGACCACGTATTTTCCTGATCATTTGTTAATAAACATGCAAGCAAGGGACTAGTTGGCTGTTGGCACTGGTACCAGTTCTGGTGCTAGTATGCCCAGCCAATTCCTGTATTTTCTTGGAGGGTACATGCCATTGGAGCCAAGGAAATCATGTTCTCCTGGGACTCAGATCTAGCAGTGTCTAATAAAAGGCCCGATGAAGAAAAATTTCTGCAAGGTTTATTTTCCCCTGGGAAATTAAGCATTGTATACCACAATGAGCCTGGCATATGGCTGCCTATCCATGGGAGCACTGAATGCAGTCCCTGACTCAGCAAAGTACTGTAAGCTGTGTCTAGTTGTTATAAACAGGACTTAAGCACAGGTCTAAAGATGGGCACGTGCTTAGCTGAATAAAATTCATTTCACTTGTGCACAGAAAAGGTAAAACACTGAGATTTGTATTGTGACACAAAGCTAGTTTTTTTCTTAGGTAAGCACTGGGTCAAAAAATGGTAGTAAGCCCATTTATTTTCCTGATTAATTCAATTTATGTTAGATGTGTGTTACTTTTTCTCTTCACCTTGCAGATATCACTTGCAAACGAGACAAGGCACACAAAAATTGATTTACAAGACCAAGTGCATAATCCACATAGTGAAACAGGTCTTCTGGTTGTTATCTTTGTTATTTGTATTGTATCACCCTGTTCTGACTGCAGGAGACAATAGCCATATACTTTGCAGAGAATGGTTAATGAACTGACAAACAATCAGCCAGATTTCTTTTCTTGGCTGATCATTTACAGATTTGTTAATGCTCTAATGTCAAAGTGTTTCTATCCCGGTATGTCTCACTGTCTAGAAAGAAAGCACTCGTGCTGCCTGCCACCATGTAAGTGTCTAATTCTTCTTTTTAATGCTAATGGTAGCTTGTACCAGAGAACCCTACAACAACACTTTAACTCTTAAAAATCTAGTCTGCTTGATGATTTTAGGCTATTTGCTTCTTAATTACTTTGCAAGTTTCTTTGCTCTTGCATTTAAAAAAAGAAGTATCTGAGAGTCATTTTTTCTAAACAGTGATACTTTGAAACCAGAGACATGCTTGTGGGTGTCATTCTATGCTTTCAGACATCACCACCTTTCTTTTGGAGGTTTAGAAATTGGTATGCAAATACCCAACACCCTTTTGCATCAACCTCATTAGAGCCAATAAACATTTCACTTTAAACATCAATGTTCCCAAATGGAAGGGCTGAAGATCCAGCCTGTTTATCTCTTTTCAAACAGGTGACTCCTTATTACCCTCTGAAAAACTGGAATGCAAAGCAGTCTCTCATCTGTAGCTATTACAGCCTGTGATGCAGTGTAGTCAGGGTTTATTTTCCCTCTTTCTTTGGTGGCCACTTGGCCATCAAATTCACACTCACTCTCTTAAATACTCATGCAGTCTCTCCAGTGTCTTAATGTTTGCACTAATTTCATTGCTCTCCACTTTGCATTCAGCATAGAAAACACTTCAGACCCTTTGCAGTGAATGTGGGGGACAAAGCAGCAGTGGCAGCTGGACAGACACCCCATCCTCACACAGCTCCACTGCAGCTGGGTCACCGGCAGGAGCTTTTACAGGGTGTTTGTGTGCAGGGCTTAATGAAGGACACACTGCAAGTAAGAGCAAAGGCATGCAGTGCTAGAACCAAAAAGAGAAAATTGAGGGTTTGTGCTAAGCCTAAAAAGCACAAAATTTCTCTCTGCATCCAAGAAAGAAGCATGGCTTGCTGGGTAGAGCCGGCAGCACAGTCAGGACAGAGGTGCCATTTCTGACTTTGTTACTGGCTGTGGTGAGACTTTATTGATGGCCCCATTTCCTATCTTTAACATGAGGGTTGTACTTGCTAAAATGGCAAGAACCAGTGGCTCTGCAGGAGATTTGTCTGATAGGCACAGAAACCACTACGGATCTCTTCTGTGACTTATTACAAATTGTAACTACCCTTCTTTAAATTCACTTAGATAAAGAATTAAATGCCTGAATTAAAAACAAATCTTATCAAATTTTAAGTTCATTTTTAATATGACAGCCTTTAAAAACACTGGGACCTACCCCAGCGTTTGTTGTTCTTCCAGAATTCTTTTTCTTGCCAAAACAACATATGCAAGAAGTGTAAGTAGGAAGAAGAGGGGAGACTGTGCCCCTTGTCCTCCCTCACACTTGGAGCCAACAGCTGAGATTCAAATGCAAATGCCAGTATTCTCTAACTCTCCAGGAACTTTTGAGTCTTGGTGTCTTACACCTATGTGACAACTTAGGCTAAATTAAAAATCAAAGAGATTTCCCCTGGAGTAAGGTATTGCTTGTTATGAGTGAGGATATCATAATTGGAGCTGCCAGGAGGTTTATGAACTCCACTTGCTGAAGGAGGCTTTGGGACTCTGAAGCACCGAAGTCTGTATTTTCTGTCTGGAGTCATCCCAGTTGCTGCCCTCCCTGAGCCAGATGTGTAAAACCAACAAACATGCTGCAGATCCTATTTAAATGCTAATACACGTCTCTCTTCTGTGTGAACTTGGTAGATCTGGGGGGCTGAGATTATACCCCTGCTCTCATCCTGCTTCTGTGGTGGCTTCTAGGGTAAAAGAGAGGCAGGTCCTGGGTGCAGGTGCCCTTTGCAAGGGTGCTGTGCAATCTCCTTTGTCACATCTTGTCTGACTGGAGCTGCCTGATGTTGACAGGTCAAGGTCTCAGCTGTAGCTGCCAGTCTGTGCACTTCAAAGCTTTGGTTGCCCCCAGCTTTTTCCTTACCGTCCCCTAAGCACGTGCCCACCCATTGTAGCTAAGGTGGTAAAGGGGGGAAAACCAGACCTTTGGTAGCTTTACTTTAGCAAATATTGGATGGGACATTCAAAGTCAGTAGCTAAGAAACACAGAGGGAGTTTAATGGGAGAGGAAAATTTTTCTTTGATCTCTTTATATCTGCTCTTCATCTTTATCTTTCCTCAGTAACTTAAATGACAGACTCTTCTGGCCTAATGCATCATAGCTGAGGATCACATTCAGGTTTTTTGCTACATGTGAAATTTCAGAATAAATTTTAAACCTTAATTAGGGCATAGAAAATGTACTGTACCTCTGCTGGCTTGATTCAGTCATAGATATCATGTTTGCATGCAACAGACAGAGAGGGAGAGAGGAAGAAAGACTGATACTGTTTGAAAGGAGAGTAGCCATGAAAACTTGATGGGAGAAACTCCAGCAAGTTTGCTAACTTCTGTGAAGAAGTAGAAGTTCAGCTTCAATTGGCCTGTGATGAATTGGTGTTTCTTCATTACAAAGTAAGGTGGTTCTCTGTTCTCTGTGCAGACAGAATGTTTTTTCTAGGTTTCACAGCATTTTAAAATGTACCATTTGACAGGGAAATGGTAATTGTAAATATAGAGAAATATTGGGGTTTGGGTTTTTTTTCCATTTTTGGGGGAATCTACAGAAGGAATAAACCTCCAAATAACAGAGAGATCTAGGATCACTAGATTAATTTACAAAAAGAGAAATGTGATTCCGTATAAGGTATTTCACAGGCAGAATTTGTTAAGTTGTATGGAGCTTTCTCCAGTTTGTAGTCAATGGGAAAATTTCCTGTGCAATCAGTTCACTATTGACTAACACTGCAACAGACATTTTTGATAGCAAATAACAAGTGTCGAGTGCTGGCATTTTGCAGCTGGCAAATTTCCTCTGGTGCAAGGGACACTAAAGAAGACAGTGCACAGAGAATCTAGCCTGTGGACACCGAAGATCAGTAATGGTAACCATAACACCTCACTGGAGGTGTTTGGCTCTGGCCTATGTTAAAGGCTGACACAGACACGTGATTTGGGAGACTCAAACCTCAGGTGGAAAGATTTTATATAGAGGTGTGTGTATACATCACTGGATCAGTCCAAACATCCATCTATCCTCTCCTTGGCACTGGTACACATGCCACACTTTAAGCAAGGAATGCTTCCAGGGCTCCCTGCATCCCATGAATGTGCTTGGCAGCACCATCTCGGGTGTGTTTTACCTGGGCTGTTCCAGGTGCTTTCATATCTCCCCAGCAATTCTTCTCAGTGGATTATCACCGTATTTGCAATTATCACGGTTATCCTTGTCTCTCTGTAAGTAAACAGTGAGACAGGTGAGTTTTTTTTAGACAATGTGAAGTATTTTACTATAAATATTTTTTTCTTCCACTGTCAAATTTTGCGCCTACTTCTTTTCCATTTTCTATCAAGCTCTCTGCAGTTACAATTACAGCACCTCCTCGTTGTTACTCATACAGGAGTGCCAGTGAGGGAAGGCTGCATGTACAAACACACACATACATTCCCTTCTATTTCCAAATGGTGACTTCTATATTAGCAACTGGTTCCAGATTTTTATCTACTACTGCTAAAATAATTATAGGAATTGGAGTTGTATGTCTGTTTTGAAGAGAGAAAGCAAGTTCTAGAAATGTGTGCTTTGTGCAGGAGAATTTATTCTCAGTCCATGCTGCAGGATTTATTTTTTAGATCTAACAGGAAAACAATATTGGTGCTGGGATTGTCTGATCCCATGAGAACCTCTTCGTTTAAAAGGACATCATGGATTGCTTGTTAATTCACTGGCTAAAACTTAAGTAAGCAGAGGCTAATGTCTTTTTATTGCTTTAATTAACAACGATTACTTGTCTAAAGATAAGGTATTTCCAGTTAAAAGCCATCTCCTTCAACTCCAGAATAGTTCAAATTAGCTGAAAATAGTTCAAATTAGTTTTAGTGTAGGGTCAAAGAGCAGAATTTTAGAGGTTTGAAGTTTTTTACCTGAGGAGATCAACACATATCTGCCATATCTGCCGGGGGTGAATCCACATCTGAGTGAAAAGAGGGAGGCTGGGATTTCCACCTGCATGGAAGTGTATTGTTTGGGGGCTGTAAACAAATGAGTTAATGAGGTGGCACTGAAGCACACATCTGTCCTCTCTGGGAGATCTGAAGTCCAGCACATGGTCCACTTGGCAGCGTAGCTCTGAGGGGACTGTCTGGGCCAATCAAACCTCCCGTGGGCAGCACCACTGGGGAAGGACTCATTTTTTAAAAAAAAAAGAAGTGTAAATCCTCCCTCTGGTTGGAATTTCTTTTGTTGCAAACAGAAGCCAGCTCCCAAGGCACCCCTCCATCCCCAGGACACGGTGAGTGAGAAATGCCCGATGGTGCTGCTCTGCAGCCTGCTCTGGCTGAAGGGCTCTCCTCAGGAAAGCCAGCCCCACTTGTCCTCAGGGCACCTGAGCTACGCACTGCCGGGGATGGTTTGGATGGGTGAAGACTGTGTAGCTCCATGCTTCAGCTGTATCAGGAAGCTCACATGCTGCCTGAACTTCTGTAGAAACTAAGTCCCGTGGCTGTGTCTGTGACTCTCCTTGCCTCGCAGGGCCTTGCCTTCATAGGGCAAGGACATAGGGACCTTGGCTTCCCCAAGATATTACACAGCCTTCACACCCTGCTCTGGTGTTGATCTGAAGGCTCAGGGTCCACAAATATTTGTACCTCCTGCAACAGATGTTTCTGGAAATGTTCCTTCAAGGGGTGATCTTGAACCCAAGGCAAAGTTCCTACTGAACTGCATAGCTATGGACCAAGCAGACCAGACACAAGGATCATGACTCTTCTGCCCTATGCTTGTGCTGATTCTGGTTTACTGGCTTGCAAAGAGTCCAAAGGGACGGCTGAGAGCTTGCCCCACTTTTTTGTAAGGATTTAGGTCCAGAGCTTTGAAAGTCCCAAGGCACGTAGCTTCTGTCAGCATAGGACTTGGATAAAATAGTTTTTGAAGCCTGATGCTGGATGACTTTGTAGATTTACATGCTCTGCTGTCCCCCACTCTCCTTAGTAGCACTGCTCATGGTGTGTTTGCTGCCTCATGGGTCAGGAAAGAGGCTCTGCCATGACAGAGCCCCCTTGTGATGCCAAGGACAGGGCTTGCAGGACCACAGGCCCCTTTTTGTGACTTGCAGAGGGTGAGAGGGGTGCACAGGTGGGTATTAGTAAACTGGAGTCTTTAATAGCCCATCCACAATTTCAGCTGGCCAGCAACTGGTCTCTAAATACTCCTTTTTTAAGGGAGGAAAAAAAATCTGCTTCTGTTTCATTCACCCTGGCAAAGGGTGGGTAGTTCACTCTCAGCTGTTTGAGTCCAGAAAACACAACCACATGAGAGCACAGATTCTGAATTTTTCAATGCAGCATCTTTGTCTTGACCACTGTGAATTGTCTGCACTTATCATCCTGGAGAAACACATCCCTCAGTGTGGCTGTGCTTTGTCTGGGTATGTGTGGCCCCAAGGAGCCAGTCTGGGCGTCAAGCATCTAAGGACCTTATCATAATTTCTAGACATATCTCTTTTTTGCACCGTAAGAACTATGGAAAATGGCACCCCAGAAGTCTCCTGGTCTTTTGTCCACCTCTGCTTAGAAAAACACCCACAAGCTTTTGTCTCCTTTCCCCGCAGTTTTATTAGATAAAGCCACAGACAAAGAATCACAAGCAAAAGGGGCAGGATACAGTTATGCAGCCACTTCTTCCCCTCACCACAGGCTCAGTCTCTGGACCAGCCTCAGATTGAATTTACTCCCTGAATGCAAACCCCCGGGGTTGTGCCGAGGATGCTGGAGACTCAGGGTTGTGCCGAGGATGCTGGAGACTAAATGAGCCATTTTCATGTACAGATCTGAGTTTGCAGGCAAAGCGGCATGCAACACATTCCTACGGCACAAGGAGAGGACCCCTTTTTCCATCTCTAGTTTCAAGTCTGGCTTGACCATTGTCTGATGCTGCTTAGTGAAAGCCAGGCCCTGGGCAGGGAAGCGAATACTCTAACAAGTGGCTTATTAGTGAGGAATGTCCTGCAGTAAGTATGGAGCAGCCTTGTCACTTCTCAGCCAATCCTCCGAGGACAATAAGGAAGGAGGACAAAATGAGTGCAGCCCTCCTGGGCCTCCCCTTAAGAGTTTAAAAGCAAAATATTGATTTTGAGTTACCCTGCTTCAACTCAGCTTCACTCTCCTGATATTTTTATTCCCTTGTAGGTTTCTGACTCCATTCGTTTTTTAAACAAATCACTGGTGAAATTGTGGTGTGTCCATGTAACATTCCTGTGCCTAAAAATATGGTCAATTGACACCTTGAAGGTTTCCAGGCAACTCTAACCATTTGTGACATCTTTAGCTGCATCTCCAGTATGTTCAAAACAGATGAAGTGAATGAATTGATTTTAGCTGCATAAAACCCTTGACAAAAATCTCTTTGTGGCCATCCAGTTAGTCTCTTGATGATTTGTAGAGTATTTGCTTATGCCATGAACTTGATCCTTCCCACCTTTCTGTTTTGTTTTTCAGCTAGCTCTGCTGTGGGTTCCCTGCTCCTCAATGCACTTCAGTTGCCTTCCCCAGAGCTGGAGTAAGAGCCCGTCAAACAGTGCTGGACCTACAGTCTGCAATGTCATCAGTTCAGACCTGAGGACCATATATGCCAAATGTA
Organism: Gymnorhina tibicen; assembly: GCA_013399875.1. Lineage (NCBI taxonomy): Eukaryota > Metazoa > Chordata > Aves > Passeriformes > Artamidae > Gymnorhina > Gymnorhina tibicen. Next base: position 33,454 of record VXAZ01007128.1, on the reverse strand, counting down.
CCATATGAACAGCACTCAGTGGTGGCAACCTTGTTAGGTGCTTTAAATTACTGTCAGACCCAAACTGCCTAATAAAATCAGCAGATTTGTGTGACTTGATTCAAAGTCCCAGCAAAGTCAAAATGATTTTTCGACTTGGTTAAGGAGATAGTGGATAGAACAACCCAGTAAAAACATTTTCCTTTGTCCCCAGAAAAAAACCCTAACATTTGCGTGTAATGAAACATGCAGTAGGCCAGGAATAAATTAAGTGCAGAATCCAGCTCCTTTAATCAAATAATTTGATGTTTATGTGTGTGGTTGAAAGGAAATTCATTTGAAGACATATGGTCTTTTCACTGTATGCTATTTTGGATGAAGTTCCATTGTATTAACAAACTTATAGATGAGTTGTTGATGGGCTTGATTGTTTTGTGTTTTTAAAGGTGCCTCCAACCCTGGGGATTCAGGCTTGTCCAAGCACAATGCACAGTAACCACCCATGATAAGAAACAACACACAATAATTGCAGTGCTTAACACTTGGTGTCTCAGCTCCCCCCGAAAAAAATGGAAGAGTGAATCAGAGACAGGAACTGGATACACTGCTGGAAGGGCTGGAGTGCTGATGATAACCCATCTTTCAAGAAGTGCAAGATACTACTGATTAACTACAGAAATAATTATCTGAATTCAAGAAAACCAGCAAACACTTCTTTTGGCAGTAAGAGTGTCCAGCGAGGTGCGAGCAGGACACCGAGGTCTGGCTTTGGCAAAGTATTGAGTACATCCAGTAGAATTATGCCCTTACCTGGTGCCTTTGGCTGGCTAAACTTGTAACCACCTCCTAATGCCTCTAACCTGTCTTCTCTGCAACACAAGGCATGGGATTTCTTAGTCAGTCCTGCATAAAGCACAGTGTGTTTGAGCAAGAGCATTTTCTAGAGGAAAACATCAGAGCTGAAGGAAGAGTGTCTGGTAAACTGATCTTCTAACATTAAAATAAATAAATAAAATCCACAAAGCCACTTCGCTAAAATACGTTTAATCAGAGGAGGTGAGGTGATGCAACTGAGCTGGTCTCTGCCATCAACAGGAAGATGTCCCGTTCCCTTCCCTTCATCCCTTCTCTTCTCCACCTGCCCAGTCTGCTCCTCAGACCCTGCTGTGATTCAGGTCGACAGAATGTTAGCACAGAGTAAATCATGATTTTCATGTGAATGGCGACAGGAAAACCACATGGAGGATTCTCCATCAGCTGAGTGAATTAAAGGGCCACATGAATGTGAACAACCAGCAGTTCAGTGTGGGAAGGAGTCTTTAAGACAAAAGCAGTGAAAGGGAGAAGTGGGGTGTAGGAGCAATGGGGTCACCACTTGAGACAGAAATTCAACTTCAGCTCTTTTGGTGCTTCATTTTTGGGGAAAAGAGGCTACTTGCATAATGTCCAGAAACACACTGGAACTTACATGTTCTACAGGTAGTGATACCACTATGAAAAGGCTACATCCTCTCCCACTGTCCATGATGTCCATATTCCTGTTTCCTGATTGCATGAAAGTAGGCAAGAGATGGGACTCTGCACACTGCAGGTGTGCAGCTGTTGGCTGAGACACAGCATGGGGTGAGAGCTGCTGGAGGCTCCTGCGCTGTGGCTGTCCCATGGCATATGGGGACATGTGGGCTGTGTGACATTGGTGGATGACCACCTGGCCAGCTGAAGGCGCCTCTCCAGATACATTGGGAGTAAGAGGAACAGCAGCCATCCATAGATGCAGCATCTGATTCATTGTGCATTGAAGAGCTGAGACCAGATTCCCACTGGCCTGTTAGCACTGGCTCAGGCTAGGGAGGACCTGGCACCAGTTCTAGTCAGGTAAAAACTTTACCTGAGAGCAAGAAATGACACTGCAGCATGCAAGTGAAATGTGTGTGGCTGCTGCAGGTGGGGATGGAGGAAGGGAGAGTCCTTGAAAGCCCACTGGTTTATCCTGCCACCTGGCACATCATCCGCAGCTTCACCTCTGGCCCGAGGGTTGCAGCATCCTGCCCCAGGTTTCTGGCTGTTCTCTGGTGCGTATGTGGCTTCATGTGGAGCCATTCTGAATTGCGCTTTTTGGGAGCTGCCGCACCAGCCAGCAGCATGCTGAAAAGCATCATCTGAGATGTCTTGGCTTTTGCAATATAAGCTTGTTTTAAAAAGCTGTGATCATGTCAGCAAACAGCTCATCACTTCCCCCCACCCTCCTGCTGAAACTGTGGTGCACCACATACTGACCACCCGGCACTAGCAGCAGCATTTCCTCCAGCTACTCATGTCCGTGTTTCAGGACAGTCCCAAGAAGTCCAGCTCTCCCCTTAGCCTTGTGTGGACAGAGTGGGGGTCTAGAACAGCTGAAGTCTAGGAGAAGCATCTCAGCTTAATACAGCAGAGCTCTTTGGGTTTGGGAACAGGCATTAGAGTCTGGGCCAGGCAGGATGGGGGTGTGGGGTGTTGGGCTTTCCTTTCAAGCTGTGCCAATTGACTTCTGAGGCTTTTCCTCCCCTGAGCCAGCAAAAGCGAGCTGAGGCAAATCTGCTGAGCGATTGCTACTTCCTGCCCCTTGTGCTGGCATCAGGGAGGAGAGGGATGGGGACGGGGCAGCCAGAGCCCAGGGGACACTTCTTCCCTGTTTGTCTGCATGGAGAAGACTCTTCACACACTCACAAGAGCAAGAAGGAAGTTGAGGAGCAGCTGTTTCTGTTCATTGGTGGGTTTCTGGCAGAGCATCTGTTTGGGAATTGTGAAGCAGAGTTTCCTCTCTGATTCCTGCCCTGCTGTGAGGGAGGATGAGCTGGGAGAAGCCGCAAGCAAAAGTGTGACAGAGAGAAAGAGGCTGGCACTGCCTACTGATGCTTTTGGTTTTGAGGACTTCGCTCTAACACCTTTCTGTAGCTGAGTGGAGCACGTACAGGCAAATCACAAGCTCTCACTCAGGCTCAGCCCATCTGCCAGGGTGAAGGGGGCAGGTGGAGGTGCTGGCTCTCTCAAGAAGGGCGTCAGTGGAGCAATGGAGCCCGGCCCTGGTGATGCTCTCCTCTGCCCCAGTTACTGATACAGTGGGTGTCATGGGAGGTTTCTTCTTGGGGTTTTGGTTTTCCCATCAGGGGCACCCATCCCTGGGTTTTGAGTGAGGAGTGAGTGAAGCAGCCATCGTGCTTCACCATGGGACAGGGTGCCCCAGAGGTGGGAGGTAATGCAGCTGGCAGATGGCAGTGTCCAGCTGCACAGGGGACTGGTGGAAAAAAGTGCAAGGTAGAGATAGGAGGTCATGACTATAGTAAAAATTAGGGTTTAACAAAGTTGCAGAAAAACATTTATCAGCTAATGTGCCCTGCCTACAAAGACACCGATGTCTCCTTGGGCTGTGAAGGCTAAACATGAAAAAAAATGGACAAAGTAATTTCAGAGTTGGCTCTGGTTTTCCTAGTTGGGCACTAGACTGGTCAGCAACCCAACCCATTGCTCCTCAAATATGGTAGTTTATCACAAGCACTTATTCTACAGAGAAAAATGTTATTCTAAGGCTCCAATTTAACTATACAGAAATCCAGATGGGAGAAGTGTTAATTTGAATTTACACATATGATATCACAGCCTCTAGGGGTTAAGGAGAAGGTAGGAAAATAAACCGGTACTTTTTTTTCTTCTAAGTAAATTACGTGACCAAGAGTTTGGGTTTTTTTAATGCTGTATGCCAACTGCCATCACTCTTCTCAAAAACATTTTTAGCTATAAGAGGAGTGTTTAGTAAGATTTGTCCCTATTTCAGTGTTAAGAAGGACAAATTGTTTTGGTAGCCAAGACAGGTAAAGTAGCCAAGCTCAACCTATGACTATTTCTGCATCTGTCCACTGGAATGTAAAACAATAGATTTTTAATATTACACATTTTCAATTCCAGAGCATCAGCACTGGTGGCCAAATCCCTCTCATGTGGCTGGTGCAACAAGGGCCAGAATAATTGCAGGAAAGGACAGAGATGTAGGTGCTTGGGTTATTTAGAACTGCTAGTGGCCTTTGGCCAGGCTGTGCTTTCGGAAGACGTCAAAGGTGAGCTGCTCCCAGTCCAGGCACCATCTGCTCTGCTTTTTCCTCCAGCAGAAGTTTAAAGTGTTGAGACCATAAAAAGCTGGTTTTCTACCCTGGAGTACTTCAGTGCTGGCTGTGGGAAACCCAGCTGGATATGGACCACCACCAGATAAGCCAGCTACCTGGATGTGGCGTGCTGAGAGAATGATGGGGCAATGCATGGGTACGGGATGACATTACGGCCTGTCTCAGCATGCAGCCACCCTGGCCATCCCTACATAGCAGGGACACACAGACAATGCAGCTCACAGGACATCAGGACACAGATCCAGAGCACTCCTGGGAAGGTGGGAAGTAGGTTTGAGCCTGAGTGCTGGGACAGACTGGTACTGGCGCAAGACCACACGAGTCAATAATAAAGATGCACACACCACAGACTTGCCCACACTGAAAAATCAAAAGTAGGAAAGGTGAAGCTGGAGTGCTGGGGGTGAATGCTGCTGAGGCAGCAAGGGACAGAGGGGTTGGGATGGGGCTCTGTGGAGAAACACAGTGGCTAAACTTAGCAGAGATGTTTCAACCCCAGTGAATCTCTTACATGTTCACGTGAGTCACAACCAGGCAGGGTTGTTCTCATTGCTGTTGAGAAGTATGATGGAGGGGAACCTTGTAGTTTGTTTTTTCATTTAGTCACTGGTTTATTTTCCTGTGAATGATAGTAACAGTTCAGCCTGAAAAGTTGATGTAATTGTGAAATTTTGTTTCAGCTGTCACAGTTCAAATGCCCCTGTGTGTACGCTCTAAAGCAGACTGCCTTAAAAGCAGTTTGGCTATACCTAGTGCTTTTATATAATCTTTTTGTTTAACTCAATTTTTGTAGTGGTATTATGCTAAGCATTTTTTAGTGCTTCTTGTTACAAACATCATTTCCACCTCTTGTTTTTTATAACAGTTTGCAACCTCTATTAAGTCACAATTTCCAAAAGCAACAAGCTATTCAAGGCAAGTCAAGTATTCAATCAGTATTTAATAGACATCACTGTGGCCCTCTTTCCTTTGAAGGCTGTTCACCTGTGCCTTTCAGGGATTCAATACAGCAGAGTTGAGAACATCTTCTAATTCCCAGACCTGTAAATATTTTCTATGGGAACTGCAACATATTCCTGAAAAAACAGTATATGTTGCTGAAGCTCTTGCAGAAGATAATATATCTTTAACAGAAGATAATATATGGCTGAACATACTTTTCTCAGTCAACTTTTGGGGGTGCTTTAGATGTATCAGTTGAAACTATTGATGCTTAGTAAGATAGGCTCTGCATTAGGTTAAAGGGTTTCACACAGACCTGTCAGTAGCTGAATAAAGAGACTGACGCAAATTTTATCTGAGTAGCACTGTACAGAGTCTGCATCTTTGCAGAGAAATAAGAAGTCTTTGGTAGACTCATACTTACTTGGAAGGAGAGGTTGGATAATGGGGAGAAAATTCAAAGACAGGTTTGGCAAAGCCTTTGCTCAGGTAATGGGCACAAAACCCAGCTACAGAAGTTTGCAAGACTGTGGTTTCAGCATGCTTTAGGGGTCGTAGGGGTTCATGGGGTCACCTCACCCCTCTGCTGTGGGTTCTGGCCCCTGCAGCACAGCATACAATCCCTAGCACAACCACATGGGGATCTAGGCTATGAGCATGAATTTTAAGCACTGATTTAGGTTTGTGGCTGACAAGGAGATCCCACCAATGGTTGGACCAGCCTACCTGACCAGGCCTCAGCTGGGAACAGAAATGGCGAAAAGGGCATGCCCCAAAGCAAAATGCTGTGAACCTGCAGCAGCCTGAGCTGCTTTATGCTAACCAAGCACAGTAAATCATCATTCTAGCTCTTAGCCATATCAGATACCACTAGATTACACTTTGGTGAGAGAGACAGAAAGTGCAACTAGGCGTGATCTGCCACTGCCTATTACTAGTCTGAACTGGCAGATATTTGACTCTGGGTTTTATGCAAGTGAATATAGAGGAAGGCAGGCAGTGGAGAGCTGTTTCAGAGAGGTGTAATTGCCTCTGTCCTGGGTGTTTGAGATCAAATCCAGGGAGAGAAACCAGTGCTGGCTGCTTTAACTCTCTAGTTGCTGCTCTGCTTGGAGCTGGGTGGTCTGACAAGCGTTACTGCCCCAGCTGCTGCCATAAATACAGATATGCTGTGGCCAGACCAGCTGCCAGACTGCAGAGTCAAGGGTGCAACACTTTCAAGAAAATTGTCATTTATCTCCATATGCCTTAAAATGCTACAGTGGGCCAGGAGCTGCAAGCCCATCAGACCATGGTTCAACAAATCTGGGTTTAAGGTTCTTAGTATTAAATCAGAAGCACTGTGGCTGTGGGCCTCAGGTTGTTGGTCAGTAAACTCATGCCTGGGCTCTGCTTTCTTCAAAACATGGCAACAGGTTGGCTCTGCACCAGCAGCCTTTGCCCTGAGCCACGTGCTGCCTCCTTGCCTGCAGAGGGCTAAACCTCCGATGGGTGTGTGGACCAATTTGACAGAAATGTGACCACACGCCTGAGCCTAAACTAGGTCAGAGGAGCACCACAGGTGCTTGAGCAGTGCACAAATCTGCCTCTGCTGAGCACAGAGCCCCGGCCCTGGGTGCTGAAGGCAGGCAGCAAGCAACAACCTGGCCAACCTGCCCCTGCTCATCTCCCAGGGATGGTTCAACGGGATGCCTGCGAAACCAGTGGAGGAAGTTTCTACCCTACAGTTTTGGTTTTGTTCCTGGAATGCTGCTTGTTGCCTTCATTGTGCTGATGCAGCTGTTGGTAAGATTGCACTGATCACCAAATGAAAAAATCAAGGTTAAAAGCACACTCTTTTGGGAGGAGGTAATTGTTAAATAGAACTACCCTCAAAGCTTGATTTACAGCCCAGCCTTCCAAATGTTTATACAGACTGAGGGGCAGAGGCCTGAGCCACAGGAGGAGGCAGGCAGCCACCAGGGAGCTGGAGACTCCATGGCCAATAAAGCCAATACCTAGTGGAACTGCAACCAGAGTCACTGCTGCTTGCAATAGTTGTTCTCTGCCCGGCACACTGTTCTTGGACTGTGGGCCTTTCATGTGACGCAGGATCAGGTTCTTGTACATACTTCATACTCTTCATCTGAGCTGTGTGTACCACTTTGACTTCTTCCCCCAATGGGACAAGATTCTTTTGGTTTGCAGATTGCACTCATTTCAACAACATTACTTGCATGCAAATCAAGAAGTTGAGAGGAAGATAAGGTGATGAATATGCTAAGCATGGAAAAGCGGTATCATGTTATGGTTATGTTTGCACATATTTAAAACAGAAAACAATCAAATATGAATATCACAGAATCAACCCCAGCAGTTCTGCATTGCAACAGGAGAACAAAGATGCACTGCTGCAGGATTTAAAGTGCTACTGAAAATAAGTGATTGTGGCTTAAAATCTTTATTGGAAACAAATGCTTATGTTCTGTAAATTGTTTATGAAAAGAAGAAGTTATTTCCCATATTTCAAGCATTTCTGCCTTGCTGCAGATTCCTTCTTTAGGATGCTGAGGAAGGCATTGTGTTATATGGTCAGGTGAGAGGACACAAGAAGGTGGAACTTTCAAAACAGAACTGCAGGAAAGGTTAGAAAAATGTTGTGCTTAGTGATTCTGACAAGTCAGTAAATAACAGCATATTCAAAGTCACGGGGTTTGACCCTTTTGTCAGCACAGGGTTTCCACATTTCTCAGTGCCCAGCTCTGAACTACAAATATGAGAATCCATCCCCTCATTTATTCATCACTGTGCCCCTGGATTACAGTTCAGCTGGAATATTCTCCCAGTTTTGATGGAACTGGAGGTGAGTTATCTCAGTATATCCTCCCCCAATAAAAAATGGATAGCCATAACCAGAGGATCCCCTGCTGCTCTGCCCTTACTCTGTTTCCTGCTTCACTGAAACATAAGGAAAAGGGAGCAGGGCTCATCTGCAAAATAACCTGGGTGTGATGCTCTGAGCATCCCACTTGGGCCACCTTCCTGGAATAGGCTAAGGGAGAGTCAAGCTTGAAACTGGCGAGAGAGGCAGAAGCCTGCTGAGCCCAGGCAGCCCAGTGCATGAATGCAGGCAACCAGGGACCTGGGCTAAGGAAAGCTGCTGGGCCATGAGCAGTTAGGTTAAGGCTGAGGGCTGCTTCTGTTCATCTTGGTGCCTGAACTCCTCCACAGAGCTGTGGTGGAAATGATGATTTCCACCTTGCTCACTTGCTGTAGCCATGGTTGTCACGACTTTTTCTCCCACCTTTTCCTTAGCATGCCTTCTTCTCAGCCTATCAGAATTTCTGAAGGAAAAGAAAAAAAGGCTGTTAAAAATCACATCTCAAAATGCAGCTTCCATTTGGATCTTTCTTTGGTATCAGTGTTTCTCTTCTACAACACCACATGCCCCACCAGGAAACCCAATTCTGCACTGTCACATGATTCATATGCATTTTGTATTTTTTTTATAAATACTTTTTCATTCATTATAATTAATTCCTGCAATCATTAAATCACCAAAATGAAATTAAATAAAATGGAAGGTACAAAATACGGCAACCTGGCCCTCTCTTCCCTGTGGCCTCTCAAAGAGAAGTGGGCAAGACGGAGATTATGACTTTCTCTTTTCTGTTTAATATTTCCCTCAAATGCCTAACCATTTGTTTCCGTAAAGCCGAGTCTCTTTTTGCATTTGGTAACCAATTTAATTGGTTTTTTCTTAGGTGATTCCTAGCACATCAAAACTGATATCAAAACTTGACTTTAGCAGGAGTTTTGTCGTAATAGGAACTTATAGAATTTTGGCCATCCTGTTGAAAGAGAGCCTGTAGATATTTGTGTGCGTGTCTGCATGTACATTGTACATATATATATATGTGTGTGTATACAAAAGTATCTGTGAAAATGCATAATTTCTTGGCTGTCATCCTAACCTTTGGGTGCTGGGATCTGGATATTCAGTGTGCTTAGCAGCACTTTTTAATGAAGAGGTGTTTTCTCCCTTGGAGCTGTCATTCTCTGCCACATCACAGACTCTTTCAGACAGAAAAATAATTGGCCACTTTCTCCGGAATCGGGGAGCCCCAGGGACCGGCGGAGTGCTCAGCGAACCGGGACAGCGACTCACAGCGGTGCCCACTGATGTTCCCCCAGCGGGTGCTGGTGCTGCTCCCCATGCGGGTCCTGCCCTCGGGGACACCACCCACCCACAGCACCTCAGTGAGGTCTGGTCGATGGTGAAATGTGACAGGCAAGACACAAAACCTCAGGAGGAGAAAGGTGAAACAAAATGGACAATTACTTCCAGAGCTGTTCTGCTACCAGATGGAAATGCAGGCTTGTTTCGCTCTGTTTTTTCCTGAGACCTGTGTAATGGCTGCCTGGTGGGATGGTTTTCCACGTTTGCAGCAGGATTTTTTATTATTTTGTTCAAGTGTGGATTTTTCACACATTTATTCTACGCGGGGTCTGCCAACATCCACCTTTCATCAAATATTCCCCAGAATTGTCAGCATTCAGAGACAGGCAATGCGCTAAAAATCCATTCCTTAGAACCTCCCATCCATCACACCCCATGTAGAGAAGTGATTAAATAAATGGCCAAGGCTGGATACTAAGAGCACTTCCCTTGCTGAAGCACGTCAGTATCCCAATCCAACCAATGTCTCAAGTGCAAACAAAACACTGCACTGCAAAGTTCTCTGGGTCCAGCTCTGCCACTTCCTAATCACTGCTCACTGTTCTGACTGCTCGTTACCAAGCACAGACTGTGACCCTGTGGCGTCCCACTCTTTTTTCCAAGAGTCGGTGACTGGAGGAGGAGTGGCCCCGTGCTCTGCTCAGCTGGTGGCCGCCATCTGCCCCGCGGGTGAAAAGCCCCTGCTCTCGTAGTTTCCTGGGCCAAAGGAAAAGAGTGTCCTTTGCCTTTCTGTGATCCCTCACAGGCCGACTGCTTATCTCTGACTCACTCTCACGTGTCATTTAGGAGAAAAGACTGGAAAGAGATCTGGAGGAGCGGCAGAGGCAGGCATTCCTCTCAGGAACCAAGCACATCCCTCCTGCAGGCAGCAGGAACACAGCCTTAGGAAGACATCCCCTATCATCGTCCCAAGGCTCCGTATTTTATCTGCTCTGTTGTTCCACAGCTGTCAAACCCTACTCCTTAGGCTATATATAAGGGAAATTGGAAGGTGGGATGTTAGCCTGAGTAGGGCTGAATAATGTGTAAACTAGGCAGAAATGTTGCCATGATAGCATTGTGTTTACCAAGGCCTCACCACCCTGTGGACATCAGCGTCTGACTGCGCCCACCGAGTTCCTTGCTACTTTTTCATCGGTCATACTTAACGGCGCTGTAGTTTAATTTAGATGCTTTTCATATTTGTTACATCCTTTTCAATCCATAGCCATGGGCAACAGGAGAACCAGTTGCTGCCTGAGATGTGAATAGTGGAAAAAGGAAAAATAGTAAAAATGAAACAAATCCCATGAAAACAGGTAAACAAAAAACAACATGGAAAGAACACGCATTTGTGATGTGGTTTAACGTTCTTCTGTGACGTTGCTCATTTGTCTATTCTCATCTGTAAAACTCAAATTCTTCAAGCTAAAATTTTCCCCCACTAATGCGCTAGGAATCAACACAGTCATCGGTGCTAGAAAACAGTGCTCATCTTTCACACTGAACTTATTTGGAGAGAAGTGGTGCGGGGATCACTCACTTCACATTGTCCTTGTGTCACCGAAAAGCAAATTGTGGTGGTTCTGTTTCGAGGGGCGTGGGGGTTTTTTTGGGGGTTCGGGGGTGACAATGTAGGTCACATCTTTTTTATTTCTTCATAATGGAAGGTAATTCCTCCTGCGGTGTATATTCTAAATCTCAGCTGCTAAACAAACAAAACGGAGGAGGGCAATTCTGCCGGACTGTTAGCAATGGCAGAAACTCTCCTGCTCGGAGTGAGGAGGTATCCCACCGGGGTGTCCACAGCCGTTTCCTCCTTAGCTAATGTTTTTCTGATGGAGGTTGTTTTGATGGCTTCTTTTTTTTTTTTCTTTCGGGCCATTTAAGCAGAGCGGGGGGCCAACCTCCCCCACCCCCCGCCCCAGGACCCCCCCGGGCTCCGCGCTCCGGCGGGCACAGGCTCCGCAGGTGTGGACACCTTTGAAACTGCCGCTCCTGTCACCAGGATTCCCAGCTGAAATTCACGTGGCAAAGAAAGTGCCCATTTGCTTCAATTATTTTCTAACGACTCCGCTCGCTTTTGCCTTTGGTCTTGCCGGTACCCAGATGGGTAATTTTGGAGCTATTTGCGTGCATGCACTTGTTTTGAAGGCGTAGAGGTCTGTGAGCTCAGGTACTTACAAACGCTTAGTGGGAATTAACAACTGAAAGGGGAGCCCTAAGCACCCGACACGGGATCAGTGCGGCACCCGGATTTCAAAGCGCCCGGCGTTAATCCGGCCGGATCGCCCGCCGGATCTCGCGCTGGCAGTGGGGATGGGGATGCGGATGCCATGCCTCCCTGCCCGCCGGGGCTCACTCGCGGAGTCGCAGCGAGTTCTGCCGGGACTCCCTGCGGCAGCTGCGGGGGTCGAGGTGAGCCCGGTCGTTTCGCAGGTCGGAAGATTTGGCAGCGATGTTTCGAAAATGGGGACAGAGGCGGAGGCCAGCATGTCCCCTCCACCACCACCCCCAGCCTGAAACTGCCTGCGGGGCAGCGTGTGAGGAGCTGGCCTTGGGCAGCGCTCCCGGCCGGGATCGCTCCCCGCCACCCACGGCCCGCCCCGCCCCGTCCGGCGGCTGCTGCCGGCCCTCGCAGCCGGGGAGCGCCCGGGGACAGCGGTGCGGGGCTGCAGCTGCCCCGTAGGCCCCGCCACGGACCCCCGCCCGCTTGCGGGGCACCTTCGGGGTACGGTCCCTCCTCCGCTGCGCTCCCCTCCGGCCCCGGTCACCCCTAAAAAAGGTGCGGGCCTGCTGGAAAGGAAGATGCCGGCACCATCCCGCCCCCGGTAGCAGTGGGATGCTGGTGGGAACTGGGGCGGGCAGCTAGCAAGCCCGATCCCGCTCTGGGAGGGGAACCCTACAGCTATCTTCTCACCTTCCCAGAGAGTACATATGTCGTCCCCGTTCTGCTTTCTGCTTATTTTTATAGCGGACTCGCCCGTCACCGCAGTTATTTAATATGTGGTTCCCTGCTAGGCCTTGCTATGTGATTGCTGTCACAAATAATACCAGGTGAAATTCCTCATTGTTTCTGCAATTACACTGTAGCCCACTGTTACTCGCTTTTTCAGCCCCTCGAGTTAATTGTTTTCCCACTGTACGCCTCGTACCAAACACACAGAGAGCAAACAAAATCCCAAACCTTCCAAAACTCATATTTCTCAGCTATTATGTTATCAGCAGGAAATATTTCATAGCTCTGACATCATAAGCCCTGAGCAGCATGAAGTTTATCAGGGCCTTCACATGATGAAATTGTACTTTTTAAAGCGAGAAAATAAAAAAGCAGAACATCTTTCTACTGGATTTGAGCTGCTAATTTTAATTACTGTGATTGCTGAATCCAGGCTTTTTTAATAGTCATTTCTTATACAAAGCAGGAGAAGCAAGCCAAAATTAGCTCTTTAAAACTGTCTGTAACAGATCTGTAAATATAAATAAGATCAAACTGCCCAGATCTGCCGCTGTCACACCCATGACATGGATCTTGTTATGTTCTCACATCTCTATTGTGTGACTGTCAGGATGGTTATGGGCACAAATCTATACGTGATTAAGCGATGTTGCTTTAAAACCAGGGGAAAGGTGCTAGGTATCCCATACTAAACTTATTGAAGGGTGAAAAAGCAAGCATTTAAGAAGAGCTGTTTGGAGATCCCTATGCATAAATAATCATAGAATTTTTTGGGTTGGAAAAGACTTGTAAGATCCTGTAGTCCAGCTGCCAACCCAGCACTGCCAAGTCCATCACTAAACTGTGTTCCCAAGTGCCACATCTGTACGTTGTTTAAACTCCTCCAGGGGTGGTGACTCAACCACTTCCCCGGGCAGCCTGTTCCAATGCTTGACAACCCTTCCAGTGAAGAAATTATTCCTAATATCCAAATTAAACATCCCCTGGCACAACTTGAGACCATTTCCTCTTGTTCTGTTGCTTGTTACCTGAGAGAAGGATCTGACCCCCACCTTGATGAAATCTCCTTTCAGGCAGTTTTAGAGAGCAGTATGGTCCCCTCTGAGCCTCCTTTTCTCCAGATTAATAACCCCCACTGACTCATCTGTTCTGCATAAATTTTGCTCCAGAACCTTCACTTGCTTTACTTCCCTTCTCTGGACTGGCTCCAGCACCTCAATGTCTTTTTTGCAGTGAGGGGACCAAAACTAAACACAGGACTCAAGGTGTGGCCTCACCAGTGCTGAGCACAGGGGGACAATAAACTGCCCTGGTCCTGCTAGGCACACTTGTTGCTGATACAGGCCAGGATGCCATTGGCCACCTGGCAACACTGCTGGCTCCTGTTCAGCCAGCTGTTGACCAGCACCCCCAGGTCCTTTTTTGCTTGACTGCTTTCCGTCTTTCCATCCATTCTTCTCCAAGCCTGCAGTATTCAGTGGGGTTGTTGTGACCCAAGTGCAGCACCCAGCACTTCACCTCGTTGAACCCCATAGTTTGCCTTGGACTATCATCCAGCCTGTCCAGGTCCCTCTGCAGAGCCTTTGTGCCCTCCAGCACATCAACACTCCTGCCCAGCTTGGTGTCGTCCATGAACTGGCTGAGGGTGCACTTGATCCCCTCATCCAGATCATTAATAAAGGTATTAAATAGGCCTGGCCCCAACACTGATCCCTGGGAAACATCACTTGTGACCGGCCACCAACTGGATGTAACTCAGATCACCACCGCTCTCTGGGCCTGACCAACCAGATGGTTTTTCACCCAGCAGAGAGTGCCCCTGCCCAAGCCATGAGCCATATTAAAAATATGAAATGCTGGTCGTAGCTATGGTTGTGATCCTAATTTCAGTCTCTTTCTTTCACTAAGTTTCTACAATTCCATTTGGAGCAAGGAAAGTCACCTGGAAGCTAATGACAATTTAATACTTTTCCCATCTCCCTTGCTATAGATCTCCCAAATATTTGTCAAAATGACAAAGGCATTCACTTTACAAAGAATTACACTTTCTCAAACACACTTTCTTTTTCCTTCTTTAGCCAATAGGCCCAACAACAGAAAGTCGTGTGGTCTTACCTAGCAAAATCAGCCATTGCCAAAAATTCACTTCAAGCATTGAATATGTCTTACCTAGTCTCTGCATACACTGCCATATTTTATCAGTTAGGATAAGACCTTGAATATTTTTTACTAACCATTGCATTTCCATTTAATTTAAAATTAGAGCTAAAGATTTTTAGGTGGCTTTTTTTTTTCAAAGGAGGAGAAAGGAAGTGACCAGTGAAGTTGCTTTGAATACCACTTTATTTTCAAATACTGAGTTGTTTCTTCAAGGTCCTGATTCATTGACTCCTGTCTGTTCTTTCTGTTTTGTATACCTTGGCTGGAAAGGGCTATTCTTTACTTTCTCATTTTTATAAGTTAGCCCTGCCCTTATTATGGGGTTTATGCCTACACATGGCCATTTTTTAAAAATGTGCATGTCTGTATGCTGCCTTTCTAAAGAAAGTGGCAGCTAAACTGAATCATTACCAAAGGGTAAAATTGCTGTTAATGTGACACCTTTCCTGGTCAATATTAAAGATAATAGTTCTTTGGTTTTGTAGGGCTATTGATCTCCACTATTTAAAGTCCACATATATATGTTTCAACAAGAGTTGGTTCTACTTTTTAACCCTTTTGGATTCAAGTTTTCCCAGCCTCAGAGTAGATTTTAAGCTATGCTTGTTTCTTCAGGACTGTATATGTCTGCACACTGAAAATGCCACTTGGCATAAACTGAAATGGATTGATGGTTTTTGCAGCTACAGCAGGACTTGTATTTTATCAGAAAATAAAGAGCATTTTGAGTTAGTTCAGTCTCCTAACATTCCCATGAAAGAGATGGCCGTTGACGGCACGTGACAGATGAAAGTCCCTGGGCACTGAAAGGGTGTAGCTGGCTTCTTCACAAAAAGAGCCCCTGAAGTTCAGAGACAAGCTGAAATGCCAAGCCTTGCACAGGCATTTTAATACCTCCTTGATTTTTCTGAGTGCTGTAAGGACTCAATGGCCATGAAAAGAAAGGTATCAAGAATTTAAAAGGGAAGCACTAATATATGACTAGCCACATCTGAAAAATCCCAGCTTTAGTGATTCTGAAAATGACATTGAAACATGGTGAAAGAGTGGAAGTCACATTTAAAAGTTATTTCCTTCATTTGTCCAGCCTGATACTCTGTGTGCAAGTTGAAAGGGAAAAAACCATAACCCAACAGAATAAATTATTGGAAAAATAGAAGGAAAATCTGCAAAATCCCTGCACAGGCTGGACATAAAGGTGAAAGTATTGAAGCCCTTTGGGAAACAGATGTTAGCAAATTGAAGAGAATATCCAGAAGCTTACAGATAGTTTTTAACCAAAATCAAACAAAGAAATAATTACCTCACTGAAACTATTCAGATGTAGCATTCAGAAAATACCTGTCAATCCTGCCATGGTGGCAGCAGAACTTCAGGAAAAGAATACAGCAATGGAATATTGTGGCAGGTCATTCTAATAACCAACATTTTTAAGGTGTCCATATAGATCCAGTGGAGCATATTTATCCAGATCCATTTATCCATATTTATAGGGTAAAGGTCATATATGGCTATAAATGGTGATATGTGGATTTCCATATGTACATACACACATATGTAAGTGTGTAACAGCCTTATAGAATTTATTGTTCCCTATTTCTCCCCTTAGGCCTCCTGAGCAGGGTACTTCAGTTGAAAGTTTCGGTCCCATGAATCCAAGCAATTTGTTGAAGTGGGGGCTGTTTTCCAGTACTCTGACAAGAGAGGAAAGGTCTCAATCCCAGCCCAAAAGCAAAGTTTTAAATAGTTCAGTCCAGCATGCCTCTGCTGTAACTTGGGCTGCAGGAAAAAGTTCTTCTGGAACAGCTTTTTTAGAGCCAGAAATACTCCTTATTTGCATAAACCCCATGAATATATTTGAAAAAAGCCCAACGAAACACGATAAGCTGTAACCCTTCAAAGACCTACATTTTCTTTCAAAAACGTTTTCTTTTTTTTTTTTTTCTGGTGTTGTAGAGGTTATTTTGGTAGATTTACAAACCCTAACATGCTCCTTTCTGCTTCACCAGACTCTGGTGTTTTCTGCAGTGTTATCTTTAAGATAACATCTAAAGGGCTGCGGGACCCATTCAGAAGCCTCTGGTCCCACAGGACTGGAACATCCCGCAGCTGCTTGCGGCGATGTTCCCGGCCAGAGCCCGCAGGGCTCTGGGGCAGGGAGTACGGACGGAGACGGCTTGTAGGGGGCCGGGAGGGGAAATTCCCCGGTTGCCCCCCTTGATTCCCAGGGAGGGTGGTTTTGCAGGCGATAGGAATGACAAATACTGGGTACCAAGAATTTGGTAGGTGACTGTGGTAACTTTAATTTGCGGGAGGGGGTGAATGAAGAAGCCCCCGAGTTACCGGGGTTCCCTCCCGCACGGCCGCAGCGCCGCTGAAGGTCTCCGGGCAGTCTGGTTCGACGGGACTCCCGGGGGGGCAACCCCGACCCCAGCCTCCCCCGCCACCGCCGCCAGGGCCCCGGCTCGGCGGGAGCTGCGGAGTACGAGGCAGGCAACGAAGCCAGGCTTCTGTTCTCCCGAGCCGAGCTGAAAATAACCCCAAAGTCTGGGCAGGATTCATCAATCCTTCATTCGTTAGGGAGAGCTTCACCCCGGGCTTATTTCGAACCAGAACGGAAGGGTCTCCCTTTCCCGGGACAGCCACAGTTTTTCTGCCCCTCTCTCCGGTGCAATCGGCAGGAAACCTAAGCGACATCGAAAGCTTGTTCACCTTGCTCTGATGAAAGCGAGATTAACTGAGTTTTGGGGGGAAAAAAACGCAGTATCCTTGAACTACGCGGTACACGAAGGAATGTTTGAAGTAATGTGACTCTTTCAGTCCATAACAGGATTTTTTCTAGGTGTGGTTATGGTCAGTCTTTAAATTTTTCTATAGAGTGTTTTTCACTCTATATGTCAGTGATCTTTAAACACTATGGGCAGCAATTAGCACCGCTCAGCAGAACAATATTAAATATCAGCGTGGAGAATGACGCAGATCAAGCGTGATGGATGTGAATAGGGTGGAGTAACACAATTTGCCTCGTTTCCTGCTGCTTTTGCTCTCCCTGTAACTCCTGGTTTGGAGAACATCCCACCAAGAAGAAAATGGATCTGTGGTTTTGGGTTGTTTTAAATCTCCGGTCCCAGGGTAGGTTGAGAAAACATTAAAAGGGCATTGTCTCTCATTTTGTATCCTTCATGCTTCCCTACAGAGACTAAGTACAAGTCAGAGCAGAGGGAGACACCTTAACCCCTTACCAAAAACACCCACACTCCAGTCTAGCAGAAGTCAGTCATCGCCCCACAGTTCAGAACAATCCTATCAATGGTTGTGGGATTTGATTTTTTAAGTCTGTGGTTAAATACTCCACTACTTTTTGCTTGCTCATTTCTTGTTTAGTGTACTAGAGCCAAACACATCCCTTGTTCCAAGCCAAATGTGAAATGAAAAGCAGACTGCCACAGAACATCCCTCCTGCAGCTCCAGGAGACACTGCCCTGAAACTCCTAATATTTCAGGCCATTTCCAGGGGAGTGGCACCTCCTCTAAGGTTCCTCAGTCAATGGAAATGTCAGAAACAAGAACTGAACCCACATGATAATCACAGTTTTTGGGAGCAGAAACCACGTTCTGACTATTACATATGTTCCATTATACTACGCAATGATTAAGCCTTTTGTGGTACAGCAAAAATAGGCAGCTCATGTTTTCTGATACCTATGGGAATGGCTTTCTCTTCCCATGGTTGGAATAAGGAAATTGCTAGAAAGACCTAATCACAGGCAAGGGACCATGAAGTAAATGGTGGAACAAGTGCATGCCCATGGACAGCTGTTTTGGGATATGAGAGGTGCTGTAAACCTACATTTCACCATATGCCCACAGATACCTAAATGCTGTGACTGTACCAGTGTGGCATCTCCACCCTATCCAAAAGTCCTCTCACCATTTTTGCAGACAAGAGTGTTTATACCAGCCTGCTTAAATGCTTTTGAAGGTTAATACCTAAACTGGCCAGGTCACCATCCAGACATTCGCTGTCGTGTGCTGTAATTGTGTGGTGAGGGGTGATATGGAAGGGGAAAGAAAAAAAAGAATCACAAGTACTGCTGCTTAAACTGCTGAAAGCAGTCACCAGCACCCCTGACAAGAATACAGAAGTTTTTCATTCTTGCACTCTGCTCCATTTCTTCTTTCTGCTCAGTGCCAGCACGAGCATTTCTGCTGCTGCACAGTGAACTGAAGTAGAGAATTGATGTGACTGAAAAATAACCCCGTTGTTCTCTACCCTATCCTGACAGGAGGCATTTCCAGAGTTTTGTTATGCACATATAATTTAAGAGATGAAGTAGAGAAATATATTGCATATTTGAAACAGAGCTTTACAATGCAGATTTATCTGCTATTCAGGATCATTACTGGCACAAACTTCAGGAACTTAATTTTTCCTCTGAGTAAAAGCAAGACCACTCAAATGCCACAGATTTTGTCAACATTTTTCTTCCGGATCAAAGACATCTCCCCTCAAAACAAGAAATTTACCTGACGGTTCCTCTCAAATAATGCTGCAAAGGAGCTGCAATGCAAAGGCAGCAGAGCTGAATCCTGAGTTTGTTGAAAGAAGTAACAGAAGAGCTGGGTTAACCATAATCTTGCAATATACAACACAAAGTTAATGGAAAATAAGATAATCAGAGGGCACCAGACTACACAGGTAAGGCTTTGTCTGTCTTATCTGAAGTAAGAGATGGGGTAAAATTTACATGCTATTGTGAATAGCTCCTGAGAAGTCATCTTTGCATTGACATGTCCTCTGCAGTGTCAGTTTAACAGATCCCCTTGCTCAAATTATACCTCCATTAGGGCAGGAATATCATGTTATAATATTCCTACTTGACATGGGACGTGATGAGAGGAAAGCAATAAAATTTCTGTTATTGAGAACTTATCACTAAAAACAAGCGCACTCTAATATATTACCAAACAATTTTGTTTCCTAATAAAAGTTGTTTTCTTCCTCAAAGGAAGTTTGCAACTATGCCAAGCAATTTACAAAAACTGCATTGCTTTATGGACAAATGGAATTATTTTAACCATCAGTGCCCAACCCACACCACAGAAACCTAAGCCTGCTCTAAGAAAACCAGGGATCATAACAGAACAGATCCCTTTGCCCTCCTTCTGTGTACTGCCATATAAAATCACAGTACAGAGGAACCCTAATGTGAGGTTTCATTCTCAAACCTGCTAAAATGATACTACTTTATGTTACACACACTTTAGCAGTGCCTACTTCATCCACGAGAGTCCTCCTCTAAACCGGTAAAACTGCAGAGCTCATACTTCAGCAGAAGAGAATGCGGATGTACATGGATCTCCTAATACGGATTTGTTAATGGGTGTCCCACTCCACACATCCTTTCCTCATCTACAGACATCATGCCCCACGGAAAGAGAACTGAACTTTTTGGGGGAGGCCTTTCCTTCCGTGGAGAACACTCCAGGAAGAAGGTAATCACTTTGCTTTTTGCCTCAGCTTGATGATAAAAGACAAGTGACTTCAGTACAGCTCTAAAAACACCTGATCAGATTTGGGTCTTAGACACTCAAAGAAGTCTGACTTTAAAGAGTGAGAGTATGAAGAATACAGGCTGCTTTTCAAGTTTTAAACATCATTATTCAAATTCAGGTATTCATGGCTTGAATTCATTTTAGTGGTATAAGCCAAAAAGTGGCATGCACTAGGAAAACATACCTGCTCATTGCCTTCCCCAGAAATAAGACAGATGTACAGAAGTCAGCCAGGGTTTAGTGCTGTTACAGGAACCACATCATCTGAAGCCCTGTCCCATCCATCTTCTCAGATCATCTTTTGAGGGTCAAAAGAGTTTGGAAATTAACCCCTTTGCTAATGAACATCCGCAAGAAACCAGCTCCCTGCTGCAGATGGAAACTAAGTAGCACATAACAGACAGAAAAATCAATGTTGCTCTGCAGTCTGGAACTGAGCTAACAGTCAAAGCCTAGGTGGGAGATGGACCCTTCCTCCAGAAACAGAGACTTCCTGCACCTGATTAACACCGTTCACAGGTGGAAATCCTATGCAGGCAGGTAGTTTTCCCTTGTGACTAAAGTTAGGCCTTTATTTTTAATCACCAGGATCAGAACTGCAGATTTACCCCCTTTCTACCCAGCACTCCCTGTGTTTATGTAGTCCTTCAGGCAGGCAAACATCACAGCACTCCATCTCTCCTGTTTCCCCTTCCTCTCCTGCATTTAATCTGACTCTGAAATGAAAATGGGGGAGAGGGCGGCAGGTTAGAGGAAAGCCTGCAGAGGATTCCTCCTCCCCAGATTAGGATTTAATTGTATTCCTAGTGAGTCCCTTCTGGTTGCGCTCGGTCTTTCAGATGAATGTTTCATCAATATGATTAGGATCACATCCCTCAGTCTCCTCTATTTACACAATCGGTTGTGACAGCTCAGAGTATAGTACTCCCTAAAGGAAATATTAGATACCACCCTATCTTTTTATTCAAATCATATTTTGCACTCCACACTTTCAGGCTAATGTCATTCTTCCCTGGATTACATATCTGTGATATCCAGAAAGCACTAAAATCCTTCCAATAAGGATTAGATTAATATTTATATTAGCCATACTCATATTATTATGAACACAGCTATGGAGATCTGGGGAAAGGGAGGAGTGGGCTACGGAGCTCAGAGGGGCTGGGGAATTGGGCTTGTATGTACAAAAAAAGTAGGGCAGTAACAAAATTATTATTATCATTATCATTATCATTATCATTATCATTATCATTATCATTATTATTAACAATAATACTAATGCTAATAATGCTGCAAGTCACAATTTTATGGGGTGGACAGGCATGAGAGAAGTGCCAGCAGGCCCCATCTCCCTCACCTCAGTCCCCCCGCCTCCACTTTCTGCCCAGAGCCGAGACCCCACAGCTGTCCGCCGCCGGCTCCCCCGGCACACCCAGCCGGTATTCCCGTTGGGAAGGGCAATTTCTGAGGCGTAACGGTACCGCAGGAGCCATCGGGGGCCTATTCCCACGTCGGCAGCCGCCGCCTCAGAGGCGATCCTGAAGGGAGGGCTGCGGCGGCTGTGGTGGGGCTGTAAAAATAACCTTTCCCGGGAAAGCCCCCCTCCATTAACGCCGCGCTCCCCTCAGAGACGGGGAGGTGGGAACAAGCGAGCAGGTGTTAAAAAGGCGACGTTGAGGAAGGTGGGAGCGGAAATTGAGACCGAAAGTAAAACCCCATCGCATTACTCGAAGAGAAAACAATACCAAAAAATATCTGTTCTTTCCTCCTCGGAGCGCTGAGGTGGCAGCCCCGAGGAAGAAGGAGCCCTTTCTTCAGAGAGGGTGGGGGAGATGCCTTCGGAAGAAGGAGTTTCGGGGTCGTTTCGTTTCCCCCCCCAGCTGTGAAGCGCCGGCGATATGGTTTGGGGCGAGCAGCGAGGGATGATGTTTCGTTGGAAAAAAAATACCAGAGGGTTGTTCACGACGTGCCGGGTCTGCTTTAACGAAAACAACCCCAAAAAACAGTTTCCCGCGAGGAATGGCCTCAAACCTTCGGACGAACCCGTCTCCGCTACCTCTATTGCCCTGCCGGGCTCTCACGCTATTTAAAAATAAGGGCTACGCACCCAGAGCACCGAGCCGCTCCCTCGGGTCAAGTGTGGGAATATCCCAGGGAACTGTTAACTCGCGGGGAACGGCCCCAGTGTGCGTATCCCGGCTTCATGGGGCCGGCGGGGCGAAGGAGCCGAGCCCCCGGGTCGGGGAGAGCCTTTACCCGGCCGGCAGCTGCGGAGGTTCGGATTCTCCCTGACCTAGAACGAAGTTTTCCGTCTTCATCGGGCAGGGCTCGCACTCCGCCTCCCGCCGCACGCCACCGCAATGGTGTAAACAACTATCATTTATAGATTTATTTCTTTATTTCGCTCTAGACCTGCCATGCCCGTCCAGCTCACGTTCCAAACTCACACGCAGTTTTCATGCGAGAGCGTCGGAAGTGGCAGGGACGGGGCGCGTTCCCTTCCAGCGTTTCCCGGGACACGCCCGCCTCAGCCGGGGGCGTGGGGGCTGCGGAGGAAGGGGCGCTCACCCTCGAGGTGTCCCCCTCCCTCCAAAGTCGCGATAAAGAGCCCGCCGAGGCGAGGCGGGGCTCTCCGCCGCAGCCCGTTTTTTATGTCAGTAAATCACATTACGAAGCAAAGTGCAACGGTAGTTAACTTTATCTTCTGTTAATGTAAACAAATAAAAAGCATTCAGTTTCTTGATCTTTATTTAAATCTGGCGTTGTTTATCAGTGTCATCCTATGAAGATTAATTAGATACCTTTATTCACAATTTGGCGTCTGACACCCCATTTTAAGGATGCATTATAATCACAAGGTGTTAATTGGGGCCAGCCAGGCACTTACGTTTCTATTAAACAGTGTGAGGACTTTTCACAAGTATTAAGTTCCTTTTTCACCGTGCGGTGCAAAAATATAGAGCTTTTAATAACACAGCGCTGCGGAATCGTGCTGTGTAATCGCTCACTGTTGGCGGGGCGGGTGGGGACGGCCGGCATGCCACCGCACCGCCGGGCTGGGGACGGGGGACAAGCCTTCCAGGAGGCTTTTCCGGGAGAGTGTGACCCCACTGGAAAAAAAACAAGAAAAAAGTTCAAAGAAAAGGAATAAGATTCTCCGTCCCTACTCTCTTAAAAATTGCCGCAAGTCCCCCTTCTGTTCCAGATGGGGTCCTTGTGCAGAGGGAGAGCTGACAGCACACCGACTTGTTTCGCTTGCCAGCGCGCAGAGCCGGAGCTCGAGCCTCGCCCCGAGAGGCGATGTGCTGATCGAAATCTCCTCGGACACCCGCCGCGTCCCGCTCCGGAGGTGGGGGAGCCCCTGCCGGTGCCCCCCGATAGCGTTACCTCCACCGGGGACGGTCCCGGCCTGAGCCCTGGGCTTATTTTGTTTGCAGCCGGGAATCGTTAATAGCTTAATCCCATTACTGCCTGCATATCCTCAGGAAAGGTCCCGCTGCTGCGGGAGCCGGGATTCAATCGCTCTGCCAGAAGGAGCTTTCCCCCCAGATAAGCGGGCAGGGGAGTTTCTTGCCTTGTTCCGGGAAACGGAGGGGGTGAGAGAAGGGGGCGGCGGGCGGTGGCAGCCCCGGGGCGGCCGCGGAGGCGGGGTGGGTTCGCAATTCCCTGCCCGAGCCGAGCTCGCACCGCGCCTGGCGCAGAGGCGGGGGTAGGGGGTGGCAGAGGACAGGAGAACGTCGTGTTTTGGAGCAAGCCGGGGCTCCCGGCTTGATCAGAAGATGCACAGGAGAACCGTGGCAAAGCAGGAGCCAAGAGACTTAAAACAAAAATTATAGAAAAAACCCCTCACATAGAGAGTGCAAAAGATAAAGCACGTACATTGCAAGGGCTGGTTAGATTTAGAGACAACTCAAGCTCCTAGAATTGTGCTCCCTCCTCTCCTTCTGGGACACCCAGCAGAGGCAAAGATGAGGCAGCCATCCCCTTTTATCCCTGGCACCACCACATTTATTAAAAATTATTACTATGTACATAGAAAAAACAAAACAGAAACAAGTTTCTGGGGAGGGGAAAAAGTTTGTGGGCCAGTGCTCTGGGGCTGATCAGTTTAAAATGGCTGAAAGTATAGGCAAGAAAAATGGGTAAAGTTACATCACTTCCAGTTTCATACAGGGCAGCTGAAAAAGTCACTTTACATACACATAAATAGAAATCTCCTCTTGCAATGCTTCATATGCTAAGTTCGATGAACAAAAAAAAAGTCTTTTGAACTTCGAAACACCACCGGATGTCCTTCCAACTGAACAGCTATATGTCAACTATTTATACATTATTCCACAATATTCTACAGTGTACCTAGACAAAACACAACTGTACACTTTGTTTTTGGCCACCTCAATAAAGGTTAGGCTTAGGGGATGGAGGCAGGGTTTTTTTAATGCAAGTTCTAAGCTAAGAAAAGTCAGATTTGGTCATTGTAATCCCATCATTGGCAACAAGACCTTCAAGTCAAAATCGTGCCTGGCAAGCAGGCCTTATTTTGGCATTTTCTGCCAAAAAAAAAAACCCTGTAGCTGAGCAATATCCAACTCAGCCAACTGTGTTGTGGATGGGTTGAAAAAACCAGCTCAGTCTAAAGCAGAACATAGCATTTGTGCAGCTTCCTGCAACCCAGTTCCCTTTTATCAAAGCAGGGAAGAAAATTAAATTTGGGATCCTACCCCATCTTTCCTTGCTCAGGAGTGCATGGACTTGATCAGGCCTCTGAGCCAACCCAAACTGTACACTTTAGTGTCTCCAATAAATATGCCACATATTTAGACACTAGAGTCCTCTCCTTACAGCTTCTGCATATGGTTCCTTCTAAACAAGGGGAAGAATTCGCCCATGGTTTGCTCTTTCCCTACTTTGTTACCTGCAACAGTCAAAAAGCTTTGGCACCTTCTTTAGAATTGCACACAACAATTCAAGGTGGAAGGCAAGAGTCTTTTTGGCAATTGTAATGCAAAAAAACCCAAGGCCACCCTGAAAAAAAAGAAAATTAGCCAATTGGAATAAAAAAGATGCTTTAAGAACTAGTATAGAATGCATAGTAGCCCATGCCTTTTGAAGTGTCTTTGCTATAGTCCTCAGCATTAATGTCCTCACATTTCATTGTCGGGGAATTTTCATTGCTAGAAGTGCTAGGGGACAGCCGTCTTCTCTTACAAGCACCTGTGTAGACCCCAGAATCATTTGAATCTAGAGACTTTATAGAGGGTGGAGTCTCTATCCAGGATGAGCCAATTTCTTCTTTCACCTTGTCCTTGGAAAGCTGGTCTTCAGTGAATCCCGGAGGACTTGTTCTTGAGGTCCAAGTTAGTCCTGTCGTCATTTTTCGCTGATAGGAGCCCCTGCTCCCCCAGCCTGCCATGGACGGAAATGCCGGGTCAGGGTAGTATCCCAGAGCATGGGATGTCTGAAGGGGGAGGGATTTAATGCCATAAGGGAGCAAGGTGCTATGAGAATACTCCGTCTCATAGGAGTTCATGTCCAGTTTGTTGGTGCTGGCCTGCTGTACGGGCGTCACAAACCACCGCTGAGGAGAGCTGGCCACCTCCTCGTTCTGCTGCGGGGACAGCAGGCCATTTGTCTGAGGGACGGTTCTCTCACCGTTGTAAAACCTGGCTGGGGGCAGGTTGTTGACAAACTGCTCTTGGAAGAATGGCTGCATGCTGTATCGGGCGCCAGGGACGATCTGGTGGGATCTAGGAGAATCCGTGGGAGATGGAGTTAATCTGTCATTTTCGGAAGCTGTGTACATGCTACAACATAAAAGAGAAATACTGAGTGTTTTTATTAACAATTCCAGTATGACAGTAACACAAACAAAAACAGAAACATGAAGAAAAGTTATTTCCCAATCTGAATTATAAGTAAATTTAATTGGATGGCTATTTGTTTTAATTTAATTTAGTAGGCTCTTTTCCTAGACCAGTGTAAATTTCCTATTACTGCTACAAGTAATAGTACAAGTGAAGCTAGAAAGTGACTATCAGGCAACTCTTCTGCTGACAGTTTAAAGAAGCTGCCTTTTCCGTGGAGATACCCAATACACTGCTGTGAAATCTGCAGGCCAGCTGGGTTCTGCCAGCACAAGTTTCCTATCAAAATTCAGAAGCCTGCAGGAAGACAGATCATCTAGACAATACACTATTTGGACATTCTATATAAGCAAAATTGCCAGTAGAAATAGTACTGCTGCTGAATAACAGAATTAATGTCTAAAGAAAAACCCTTCCACCGACATTTCAGGTCACAATCATGCCTCCTAGACAGAGACAGCTGCAAAAGAAGACAGAGGTGTACTTACGAGTCATAGTTGTCTCTGAAGCCTTTCGCAAAAGGATTATGGTCAATTTTGAGCTGTGTAATCTAAAAGTGAAAGCAGAATATAAAGATGAGATGCTGAACCCACAAGGCAATTTTATTCTTAATTGCAATTTTATACATCCATGCTTACATCAGTGTTTTGATACGCTGTAACTGCTATGAACTGCGTTTCAGGGAAAATAAATGTTTGAGTCTTTGAGGAATCATTCAGATCTTCAACACCATCTTCTGTCACTTCTACGATGTGAAGTCGGGGCTGGTACTTGTGTAGGGACTGAAGTACTATCATCTGAAAGAAATCACGAAAGAGGCAACATCTTTAGACAAACTGCATCTAACATTAAAAGAGCTATTTTACAGCACGACGTTTTCTTCCTGTAAATTGTAATCTCTTGCTTTGGAAATGGAGCAGTTTTAACTGTTATCAGGAGATGATTCACTGCTTGCATCCTTGTTTCACTAAGAGCCATCAGCTACCCTCCCACTTTTTGAGCAACTCCAGGGATCAATATATTGGGCTAAAACAAAAGAAACTCACACATCAGATTCCAACATTTGCAACTATTCATATGGAGAAACAAAGAAAACAAGCTCTATGACCCAGTTCGAGAAGGGAACGAGTCACAAGCACAGTGATCTAGCGGCTCGATGATATGCCGTAAAAGCTCCAAAACCCCAGGGCTCCCCCGACGAGCCACCAAGAGCCCCTCAAGCCTCCCTTCCCCTCCGTACCTGCGCGTTGTTGTTGTTAGCACCTTTATTGTTCGTTAGCTTCAGCTTCCCGAAAGAAATCTCCTGCCTCATCCAGTGAGCCCCGGTGTTGGGCGACTCGGGGTGAACGTAGACCTTGTTCCCTGGGGAGGACAAGCCAGTGAAATGCCGGCCGGGCACGGGGCTTTGTTCCTCAGCCCGCGCAGCCCCTCGATTCCCCGATGGCCACTCTCCCACACAGCCTCACACACCGCGGTGCAAAAAGAGTCGCAAGACGACCTTAAAAGCATAGCTCGTCCCTCGGCAGGATGCCGGGTGTGGGGAAGACCCTGAAGGGGGAGGGGGGGTGTTGGGGGTGAAGTGGGAACCTTTTCCGAGAAACCGACCCGACCCGCGGGGAAAGGGGGCGAGGAGACCCCCGGAATCCGCACCTACCTTGCATGTTGTTGTCGGCTTTGCCGCAGGTCACCCACTTGCCCCCCTGGAAACGCCAGTGGTTGGGGTCCGCCAACACCACCTCCACGAACACATTGTAGTGGGCCGTGGGGTTGAGGCCGGTGATGTTGAAGCTCAGGAAAGGAAACATTCTCCTGGGGAAAGGAGGAAAACCACAAGGCATGCTGAGGTGGGCCGGGGAAGGGGGTGCCGGCTCCGGCGGATGCTGTAGGCGGCCGTGGGATGCCCCGTCCGTCCCGACACCAAAGAGACTAAGGAAGCAAGCGGAGAGCCCCAACCGACCCCCGTTTTACCTCCCGGCCACCGAGTGTGGGAAATTGGGGAGTCGCTTCTCGGAAAAAGCATCCCGGGGCACCACCGACGGAGAGAGCGCGCACATCTTTCCCGGGGGAGGAGGCAAGAGCCACCCGACACGGAGCATCCCCAGGTGCGCCCCCCTTCCTCCCCCATGCCCGACCACCACACCACTTCCCTCCGTTTCCACCATCCCATGCGCCCACTTACCGGCCCTGCTTGGTGATGATCATCTCCGTCTGGTGCCGGTGGAACTTGAGCCAAAGGGGCCGGTTGCAGAGGAAGACCTGCGCCCGCAGCCCCGGGCCGGCGGCCGGCACCCCCAGCGCCCCGAGCCCGCCGCAGGAGCCCGACGCCGGCGGGTAAGGGCCGTAGAGGGGTCCGCCGGCCGTCGCCTGCCCGTACTGGTACCCGCCGCCGCCTCCGAACTGCGCCCGGCCGCCGGGCGGACACACGGCGCCCGCGAAGCCTCCTGGAGACAGCACGGAGCCGTAGGGGTAGCGCGGCCCGGCGGGCGGCTGGTAGACGGCGCCGTGCTGCGCCGTCGGTGGGTACGGGAACAGGGGGCAAGCCCCCCCCAGCTCTGCCGCGGGCGGCCCGGGGGACTGCAGGTAGTAGCGCTCTGGGCTCAGGCTGTCCATGGAATAGCGGGCGGAGGCGGCCGGGGGCAGCTCCTCTTCGCCGCACGGAGTGGCCTTGCGGCCGTCCGGTTTGGGGGCGGCGAAGGGCGGCTCGACCGCCTCCGCCTCGCCCAGGATGGCGGGGGCCGTCCCAAACTTCTTGGGCATCTTGTCCAGGTCGAGGCGCGATGGCGATCCTGGACCGGGCTGCCCGCGGGAGCCGCCAGCAGCACCCGTCCCGGCTCCCGCTCCGGCGGCGCCGCCGCGCCCGCCGCCCTCCAGCGGGTAGAAGGGGGCGCCCGGCAGTGCCCCCGCCGCCGTCAGCAGCGGCTCACCCAGCTGCATCCTCGATGGGCGGTGCGCTCGAGCTCCCACTCAATCCTGTGTCGACCTCGACCCCTGGCCGCGCAGGGTTGCGCTCCGGCAGGGCTCCGCCGAGGCGATTTATACCGGCTCCTCGGGCCGCCGGGGAGGGGCTTGCGCCGGGCTGCCTCATCGCCGCCCTCCACCCCCGCCGGCCCATTGGCTGGGCCGCGTGACACTAATTTAATTAGACAGCTACTAATTGGAACAAGTCACCTGTGACTTTGGTGTGCTCCCCGTCCCCTTCCACGGCCCCCCTTCCCGCAGCCGGTTACCCGAGGGGCTCTGGCCCTCTCCGTGCCCCCACATCCCTCTGACTGAGAGGAGCTCCCGTATCACCCCACGGTGACCGCGGTGGAGGGCCCGGCTTCCCCTCTTCCAAAAAAAGACCTTTTGCTGGGGTGGCACCGTCCTCCCGGCTCACCGCTCGGGCGCGTAAGGCAAACTACCCAGCTCTGAGCGAGAGATGGGGATGAAATGGAACGGTTTGGGTGGGAAAGCCGGCACCCGCCAGGTAGGGAGGGCGGCGATTAACCGGGCCGCTGAGACGGGGAGAGTGACACTGCTCCCCCACAACTCCTTCGCCGGCCGCCTCGCCGTTCAAACAATTCGGCTTGTGTCTCTGCTGAGCCCAATAGCCTCCTTCCTCCTCTCCGCTCCCTGAGCAGCATCCTCATCATGGGGTTAACACATTTCACCTTATCAGGGACGTCTCTGTGGGAAGCGGCGGGTTCGGTTCGCAGTTCCAGTTTTCAGGAACTC
This sequence comes from Gymnorhina tibicen, assembly GCA_013399875.1. Taxonomy (NCBI): domain Eukaryota; kingdom Metazoa; phylum Chordata; class Aves; order Passeriformes; family Artamidae; genus Gymnorhina; species Gymnorhina tibicen. Next base: position 3,925 of record VXAZ01007128.1, on the reverse strand, counting down.
GGCAGTCGGTTTCTCACAACCCGCGTTCCCCTTCAGCATCTCCCACCGGGAAGGCAGATTTTTAACTGAGGTCGGTGCCAGATCTGTTTGGCTCTTTCTCTCAGTGCAAATCCCTGAGACTTTAGCTCCAAAATGGAAGGGAACAGCGCTTGGGAAGGGTAAGATGCCTGTGTGATTTTGGGGAGCGGGCAGAGCCGGCGTGAACGATTTGCAGCTACACATCCGCAGCCCCTCGCCGTCTGCCCGCCACCGGCCATCTCGCAGGGAGCGCTGCAAACACCTGCCTCCACCTCACGGCTGAATTTTAAACCAGACCCGCTGAGCGGCCAGGATTTCGTTGCCTGACAGAAGGATCTGGCCGGGCTGGAGCAGCCGAACTCTGCCTCCCGCCTCCCCGCCTCGGCCCGCTGGCCACCCGCTCCCGCCGGGCCGCGCCGCATCGGGGCAACAGAGATAAACGGCGAACAGCCGACCACGGCCGCCGAGAGCCGGGGTCGAGGCGCTGCCGGAGCCCCGCCGGGATGCGCATCCTGCGCAAATCGGGCGCCAGCAGGCGCGGGCGGCGGGGCACAGCCGAGGCCGGGGACGGGCACCGGCGTCTCAGAGGTCGGGCAGGACTCAACCCCCGCCCCGGTGGGAGCCGAGAGACGGGGGACCCGGCCCCTGCTGTGCCCACCTCCGGCTGAGGCCACACCGGCGGGAGCCTGGGCCAGGCTGCTCATAGCCGGCACTGAAATACTAGCCCCAGCCCTAACCACACGTTCTCTCCGGGATAATGTTTGCCTCAGTTTTTGCGTGGATCTCGTTCGACCGAAGAAGACATCAAAAATGTGTCGGAGAAGTCCGACGCTCCGACACAAAGCGGACCGGTCGCTGGAGCCGGGAGGTGCGGAGTGGAGCAGAGCTCGGCCGAGCTGCCCGGCTTTGAAAGCAAAACAAGCCGAGGGGCGTCCTGCCGGGCGCTGCCGAGGCCGAGCCGCTGCGCCCCTTCCCGCGGCCGGAGAGCCCCGGTGCGGCTCTCGGCGGGGCCGGCCCCGGCCCGGGGCTCGGGGCAGCTCCGGCAGCCCGCTCCCTCGGGCTCTGCCTCCCCCGGGCTAGGGCAGGGACGCAAGGAGATTTTACAAAACTACTATGTAGGTTTTAAGGGAGTTAATTTTACTTAGAAAGAGAAAAGATATGAACCTATCTCTCTGTAGTCTTTCTTTTTTGGGCTTGGCTTGCAGGTCCACTTCTGACCTTGCACCAGCTGTGAGGCTCATCCAACTTCTCTGTGAGTAGGTTCATTTTGCAGACTTGGCAGAAACACATCCAGGAGAAAAGGACAATTGCATTCTGTCGGGTTCTCGAGTTGGATCAGCTCGACTAAGGCCCAACAAGAGCAGAGGCAGTGCAGAGGAGAGGGCAGGATTTGGTTTTGGCATAAACTTACATTGACTTATTTCATGATACTGAGAATCATTAAATTACAGCTTCATCATTCAAAAAGAAAAAATTCTGTCCTTCAGATTAAACGGTGTTTTCTCAGGTTGTTGGGATAAACGATTCATGCCTTTCCATTCTTTTTGAATGTCCAGAAAGGCCAAAGTCCCTGGGAAAGAATTGCAGTCACTCACTGTGCCATGGCTGTAGGAAATGTGGGGATAAGATAGGAAGAGGTGGCAGGGAACACAGTAATGCAGATATTGCTTGAGTGTGCGACTTCGCTTGTGCAGGCTGCTGACCCTGCAATATCACCCAAATTCAACTGCAATTAATGACATCCCTCTCAGGATAGGTTTCCTGGGGCTAATTTGGGAAAAAGTAGATATCCATTGAGTTTGCATCAGGCTCTGGAAGTGGAAGATACTTCCTTTATCTTTATGAGGAAGCTACGATTGGAGAAAGCTGGAATACAGTGTGTAAGTAGCAGGTTGTGCTAATCTGAAAAACTTGAAGTTCATTATTATGGACTGGCTGATTAAGACATGGTCTATATTGTGCTGCGTAGGCAACATCATGTTTGCTATTATCTCACAGGACACTTGGAAATTCCACCCAGCAGTAACTGAGGAGAGAAAGAGATGAGTGCAGAATTGTGTGGTGGCCATTGTCCTGGCACAGCTCATTTAAGTGGCTTACATAAATCTTCATCTCATTTCAAAAAGATGATGCGTGCATCCAGGGACATGGGGCTGTAATTCTTCAGGGTTAAAAAAATAAAGCAGTAAAGGTCCCTGGTTCTTGACTTGGTCTCTGTCTTAGTTTTGAAAGACAGGTGTTTATTGAGGAAGGCAGAAGCCCCTTTTGGACTGAAAATATAACTCCCTCCCCTCCAAATTATTATAATTTTGAAATTAAGGCCAGGATATGAGGAATAGGAATAACAGTCCTTTACTAATATATATATATATTTATAGCAAGGCAAACAAAACAACAACAACTATGACAGTAACAGCAAACAGAACAGAACCCAGTGACCCCTTCCCGGCTGTCAGACCCTGTCCTTTCGGTGCAGTGACGTTCACGGCCGGCAGGGCCGCTGGCGGCAGGGCGGGTGCGATGGTTCCCCCGCGGCTGCAGGGGGCGCTCCGGAGCGAGCTCGGGGAGCACGCGCAGTAGTGGACA
>VXAZ01007127.1:110152-152081 GCA_013399875.1 Gymnorhina tibicen | reverse complement strand
AAAGAAAAGAAAAGAAGAAAAGTCACTTTGGTGATGATGAGAACAGGGAATTTTCCTTTCCACAGCTCTGTCACTGCATTTCAGGCATCCTGTACCACGTGGGGCCAGTGGAGCTGTCAGAAACCCCCGGGTCTGATACGAAATAAGGACCAAAAAAAAGCTGTAGTCGGGTGGGGCGGGGTGGGAACTGCAAACAAAACGTGGCTCTGCTTCCCAACCATCAATGAAATTCTGCTTCCACCTGCTGGGATGGCCAAGTGAGCCCTGGTCATCCTGCCTCTGGTGCAAGAACTCCCTCGGAGTTTCTGAGTGCCAGAAATTGGATTTCTACGGAATTACTGAAGGAGCAGAAGTAACGAGTTTAAAATCGCCAAGGTAACCCCCCCCCCAGCTCCACTTAATTCACAGAGGGAAGACAGAAACCAGGAAAAATCTGCTGTTCCCACATTAATAGCACATCTGAGTTTGGAAGAAGTGATTTCGGTGATGGCTTAAACCCCAAGCGAACAGAAATCCTGATTAAAGGGCCTTGATCTGCACCAAGGGCAGCGCCAGGCAGGGCTGCAGAGCAGCCACAGCGACACAGAGCAGCTCCAGCCGGGGGAACAGCTCCCCCCCGGCCCCAACACGCTCTGATTATGGGACTACAAAAGGATTTGTCATCTGCTGAAAGGCCCCTGTTACATTCTGGAGGCCGGGGAAGCCCGGGGCCACGCTCTGTGCTGGTGAGGACACCTCCAGCCCTCCTGGGGAGTCACCACAGCTCCGAGGCCGGCTCCCAGCGACCCCCCCAAAAGCTGGGAACCGCGTGCTACGGCATCCTCGCCCTCTCCCGTGCTCCGTGCCCCTCCAGGGAAGCGCGGGGAGCCGCGATCCACCGCGGCCGGGAGGAGCTGCGGAGCCCCCCGGCCCCGGGATGCTGGGGGCATCGCTCGCCTCCCGCCCCGGGCACGGCCTCTCCGGGCCACCCGAGGGACGGGAGCTCAGCGGGCACGGACTCAGGTGCCCACGAGGCGGGGAAGGGAGGCCGGGTCCGTGCTGGAGCAGGTGAGTTACAGTACAGAAGGCGAGAGGAGACGGGACTCGGTTATTGCCCGCGGTGCGACGCAGGGGCTGCTGCGCTGCCACCTTGGAATGTACAACCGCTCGCTCCGAGCATCCCCGGGAGCTGCCAGCCCGGCCCCGCTGCCCAGAGCTCGGGCACACCCGCAGGGATCCCCGTGACCGGCTCCTTCCTGCGGGAACTGCGTGTGCTGCTGATACGGAACTGGATACATTGATTTCGGTTTGAAGTTGGTTTTTTTTTTTAAATAAAAGTGCTCTCTGTTGCTCCGGCCTCGTGGATCAGGACAGCGCTGACAGTTTCAGGATCGTTAGGTGTCTGTATTAAGTGAACAATCTCCTCCCTCCCTCTTTTCCCTTCCCTTCCTTCCTCTGCCCTTGCCCCCGTTCCTCCTGCTGTCGTGTTCAGTACGAGATCAGGCAAACCCCAGAGGCCAGGTTACATTTTCCTGTTTTTGCAGATCTCCATCACAGATGGAATTTTTCGCCGGTCATTTGCTTGCAACCCATCCACGAGCAGGACAACCCCGAGAGAAGAGAGGGCAGCGAAAACAAACCCCACAACAGAGACGCAGGAGAGAAGAACCCCACGAACGAGCAGAAATCAGTTTTCCACCGGGGTGGGATTTGCTAAGGGCTGGCTCACGATGACTTGCACCACGTAGTCCTTTGGGATTTTCAGCTCCTCCAGTTTCATTTTGTCTGCCAGGGGCCTCCCGGAGAAGAACCAGCGCTGGCTGCCCGGCTCCACTCCCTCCACGGCGTGCAGCCGCCGCTTCATGTGGTACACGGTGTCCATGCTGCGGACCAGCAGCTTCAGGTCCTTGCCCGTGGACAGGCGCAGGCGGAGCTGGCACTCGTGCCCGGAATTGGGAGGGGGGTCAGGAATATCCAGAGTCTCCAGGTCGCCCTTCTCCTCGATCATGTTGATGGGTGGGGCGAGGCAGTAGACGGGGAGCTGGTAGCGGTTGCCCAGTTCATCGTAACACTCCGTAAGAGCACCTTTGGGAGAGAAGAGAGGGGAAATGAGTGGGAATTCCCGGCACCTTTCACACCGGAGCGGTCACTCTGGGAAGTTTTTACCCTGCTGTTCAACCATCCAAGAGGCCAGGTCCGAATTCAGCTTTTAAAGGACCGGACAAAAATCAACAACAAATCATCAATGCCCCATCTTTGCGCGCGGGAACTCGGGGTCGAGATAAAAGCACCCCCTAAAAGCCGAACGCCCCCCTCCCTCCAGATAAACCAGGATAAACTTCCAAGGCAAGGAGGAGGGATGAGGATGTGCCCCCCGTGTGTTGTTTCAAGGAGGGATCTTTCAGCAGCAGCGTGGCCAAGGCTCAGGACACGCACACACCCAGCAAACTCCACCTGGACCAGCTCCAGCACGCTGAGCCCGAGCTGTGAAAAAGCAGGAGAGCGCCCTAAAAGGAGCATTTTGGGACATCCCAAGCATCCCCAAACTGCTGAAATGGTTTGGTACAGGCCTCGTGTTCAATGAGCGCTGCCGGGACAAACAAACGCGGCCACCCAAGCCCGTGGCTCCATTGCTGCCGCGGCGTGGGTTTTGTATTTCCACGGCGTCTCTGACTCCCACATTCACGGCCCTGGAGTGTCAGGAGGGGTTTTTATTTCCCTGAGCTCCCTCGGGATAACCTGGGGAACCTGGGTGTGCCGCAGGAATTCCAACACACGCCGAAGTATCAAACAGAAGCTGAGTTTTTCACCGTGTAGCTTTACAAAACAGACCCCACTTTACAAAACAGATTTCACTTTACAAAACAGACCCCACTTTACAAAACAGATTTCACTTTACAAAACAGATTCCACTTTACAAAACAGATTTCAAGCACTACCCTGGAAAAGCAGCAGCACGTTTTCCATGCTGTTTAAAGAATTCAAGCGAGAGAAGGCTGAAAGCAGAGCCTGGGAAACTGAGGAAGCTGCATCCCAGATCCCAGCAGGAATCCCTTCTCACTGTGTTAAACCCCCAGCCTCTCCCACTCCTCCCCGGTCTGGATTTACCTGCACAACAAATTTCCACATTTTTGCCCCTAGAGGGGGCACGGTCACTCGCCAAATTACCCATCCTTGTGGAGCTGGGGATGTCTGAAGAGGAGCCAAGTCCCTGAGCTACAGAATATTAAAAAACCTCTTTGACTCTGTTCTGCTCACAACAGCCGAGGGCTCCGTGTCAGAAACGAAGGGGTTTTTTTTTAATTTGGAGGTGGTTTTTTTTTCATGCTGACGCTGAGTTGTCTTAAACTTTGCTGTTTGGTCAGCAAAATGACCACAGTATAAAATTTTAACTCAGGGAAATACGGCGTCACCCAGCCCAGTGTAACAGCAGCATCTTCTGCTGCAAATCTTTTGGACAGAAATCCTCTTTTTTTTTTTAAGGATAATTTGCGTTGGTGAAAACACACAGAGGAAATCAGTGAAAAGATCAACGTTTTAGGTCCTCCTGATTGTGCAGGTAAGCACCAAGGCAGCTGTGCCCTGAGATTTATGAGAGAAAAAAAAACAAAAAAAGAAAGAAAAATATATAATTACATCAATTCATTACAGTGTTTTACCATTAATGAATCCCAGAGCAAACCAACTTTTATCAAAGCTGTGTTGGACCCCAACCCTTTTATGTTCTTTTTCATTTACAGACCCAAGCCTGAAGTTCCCACACTTCAGTTTTGTTTTCCAGCGTTCATTTCACTCCTCGTCAATTTGCTAAATGGCACGGGGCTGAATTCCAGACACAGAAATGGGTTTGCTGCTAAAAAAAAAGCCCAAATCCAAACCTCAACAGCCTTTCAGTGCAGCCAAAGCAGCTAAAATTCCTTCAAAAGCCATGTATGTTAAAAAGAATGCATCAGCTTTAGAAGAGCACCTCAAAGAGTTAATTTTAAATAACACAGGGAGCTTGACGAGGAATTTCTTCCTCATTTGTCTTGTTGCCCAGCTGAACTAACATCAAGGTCAAAGCTTATGCTATAAACACCGGATTCCTTAATCATCATCAGATAAGCAATATTAAAACAAATCCTCTCCAACAGCAGCTAACTTGGAGGTCTGTAGCTAAAAAGAAATAAATAAATAGAAGAAAAGACACAGCAGAGGAAAGCTCTGGCCAATAAAACCCCGCAGTCCCAGCCCAGACCGAGGGATGGTTTGTAGCAAACTGGTAATTAGGGACAGGTCACTGCACACCTCACCTGTAACCCCAAAGTCCCGTTCATCCCGGTGGGAACATCCCTGGGACTCCCAGGTCCCTTCCCCTGCCCATCAGTGGCTTTAGGAGCAGAGATATTGATTAAGGAAGGAGATTATTGAGAGCAGAGGAGACTTTACAGCAGCATCCCCTCAGCACCAGCGCTCTGCACCTGCTGAAGCCAGGCCGGAGCTCCAAGGACAGGAGGGGCTGGTCCTCAACTCCTCAGAATCCCAGGATTATTGAGGTTGGAAAAGCCCTCCCAGCCCATCGAGTCCAAGCTGTGCCCCATCCCCACCTTGCCCCCAGCCCGGAGCACTGAGTGCCACCTCCAGGAATTCCTTGGACACCTCCAGGTATGGGCACTCCAGACCTCCCTGGGCAGCCCCTGCCAAGGCCTGAGCACCCTTTCCATGGGGAAATTCCTGCTGGTGTCTGACCTGAGCCTCCCCTGGCCCAGCCTGAGGCCGTTCCCTCTCCTCCTGTCCCTGTTCCCTGGGAGCAGAGCCCGACCCCCCCGGCTGCCCCCTCCTGTCAGGGACTTGTGCAGAGCCACAAGGGCCCCCCTGATCCCCCTTTTCTCCAGGCTGAGCCCCTTTCCCAGCTGCTCCTCACAGGATTTGTGCTCCAGCCCCTCCAGGCACACCCAGCCTGGTCCCCCTTCAGCCACCTCGCTCCCTCAGGCCATCACAACTTTGGGCCAAGCGACCTTTGGAGAGCCTCACAACCTCCAAGGTGTCACAAACAGGCAGAACACGGGGGGGTGACACGGCGGAGCTCAGGAGCGAAGCGATGGCCGAGGTAACCAGGAGCCAAGTGTGAGGTTGTTTGAAGGGATGAGGGCAAACCCAAGTTACTGGAGAGGAAGAGAAGGGATGGAATCACCCCCAGGCACCACAGCAGGGCCAGTCCCACCAGCCAGGTGGCAGCTCTTCCACGAGGCACCCCAGGACATCAAACACCCCGACCACAAAACGCTTCCTAAAGTCGCTGTTCTACCTGAAAATCACAGGAAATCAAACACCCCAACCACAAAACACTTACTGACATTGCTGTTCTACCTGAAAAATCACATTTCTGATCCTTCCTGCAGGATACATCAGCTTGGACCACACGCTTAGCTGGAAGGGGCACTAAAAGAACATCAAGCTTTTATGAGAAAGTGGAAAACAAGAGAGAAAAGAAATATTTGTTTAGGTTTTTTTCTGTTCCTCAGGCAACCAGGGTCCTTCCAGCACAGGAAGGATGCAGCCTCCCTTAAACCAGAGGAGGAAAAGGCAGCACGGAGGTGCTCAGAGCTGTAGGGAACAACCATCCCAACATCCCAAGGGAGCCTGATTTCCCTTCCCTGCTTCCCTTTCCCTCCCCAAACCAGAGCAGGTTCGGATGCCTCACCCAGAGGGGGTGAGGTGCCACTTGGGAGTTTTCACTGCTGGATCGTCCAAAGAAAGCCCTGGAAGGGGCAGATCCCAGGAGGAAAGCAGCGGGAAGGAAGGGTGGCAGACAAGAAGATTCAACGCAAAAACAACAGCAGATGGGATTATTTTAATATTTCAGAAGTAACACCGGCTCGGAGAGTGAGGAATTCTGGAAGGAGCTGCCAGGCAGAGCTTCTCGTTGGTGGTTCTCCAGGTAGGAGACAGCTTGAGGATTTCAGAGGGAAAAATAAGCAGATGTGATCAGCGAGCATAAGGAACGGGAACATTTTGAAATTAATTGCCTTGCGAGCCACAAAAACTTCTGTTTTTACGAAGATTATTAGGATATTTCACTGGGTTGGGAAGGGAAAACACTAAAAAAGGACTGGTTAAAAATGCTGCTTCCACCCCTAAGCAGTTCAGAGTTTGGAGTTCTCCTCCTGCAGGACCAACAGTTTAAGAGATCTCAACCACAGGAAGGCCAGCTTCAGCAGGAGTTATTGAGCCAAGCAAATATGACCACGCTCACCTGAAACCATGAAAAGTTTTAACGCATTTGAAAGGGCATTTTGGCATTTCCTTCAGCTGCACACCATCCTCCTCAGGAAAAGCAGGAAAATTCTTATTTCCTGTTCATATGGTGCCTTCTACTTTTTAGGTTTTAGAGCAATTTTGGGGAGCATTGCTCAGAAACACCCAAAACTTAAAAACTGAGCAGATTTCCATCTTTTTTTTTCCCCTTCTCCCAGAGAGATCTGCTGCAGGAAGAGAAATTAAGACAACACGACCCAAAACGTAGCGTTGCAGTGAGACTCAGCTAATTTAAAGAGACTGTCTGTGTATAACACATTTGCCCAAGGAACAGCTGGTTCCATTGTTTTTCTGACTGAAAATCTCCATTCCAAAGCCAAGCTGAGCCTGGAGTGCTGAATAAATTGGGAATAGTAGAGCTCTCACCTGGGGAGCATTGATTTGAACCCAGTATAGATCAGTAATGCCCGAAATTCAGTAGGAAAACAAAGGGGTCTCTGGGTCTTACAGCAGAGCAAAGATGAGGCAGAAAAGCTGAATTATCTCCTCATCTTCACTAGCTGCTGATTCCAGGTCAGAGCTGGGAAAACCCAAGATTTCGTAAGGAAAAAAATCCCTGTCCTGCCATCAGGAGCACGTGGGAGAGGTGGAGGGCTCGAGCAGGGCTGGGACAAGAGCAAACACGCAGGGCTTTGCTCCACTCCCCTCCAAGCAGCCCAAACTGGGAGGAGCTCACACCAAAAAAGCTCTTCCCGACTTAAAAACTGCTCAGTTCATCCCAAGGCTGCTGTTACCAATGTGGCTTTCCCCTTTTCCAGAGGGAAATGTGTGGGAATACTCATGGCAAGCCTCGTACAGAGGACACTAAGGCAGCTACAAGAATTAACGGTGTGGGGGAAACACTTGGTAATAAACCACCCATATAAACCCCCTCCCGTGCTTCTTCCACACTGAATTCCCATGGGTTATGCAAATTCTGACTGCCAGAAAGCTCCTGGACAAAGGTACAGTTTGGATCCTCAGCTCCGCTCTCACCCTCACCCCCCCTCTGTTACTCCAGCTCCTGCAAGGATGGGGCTTGCAGATAATGAGTGTTAAGCAGTTAATAATTCTCGTTTCAAACTGCCTGAAAAAAGAGCTCTTCCATTATGGGAACATTACTGGTCTGGCTCCATTCCACGCTGGAGAACAACTCCCAGAGGCAGCGGGAGATCCCAGTGCTCCAGGAGCTGCTGGGTGAGCAGGACCAGCTCATTCCCGCTTGTGGCAGCTGGCAGCAGACACGCGGGGATTGTGCCGGGCGCATCCCAAGGGGAAGGAAGGGAAAATAAAGAGACTCTGACAGCCTTCCCAACCTCAAGGATCCTACCCAGCTGCTTTTCCTAAAATCCCAGAATGACTGGGGTTGGAAGGGACCGCTGGAGATCCAGTCCAACCCCAGGCCAGGCAGGGTCACCCGGAGCAGGCGGCACAGGGAGGTGTCCAGGTGGCTCTGGGATGTCTCCAGAGAGGGGATTCCACAACCTCCCTGGGCAGCTGCTCCAGGACTCTGCCCCTCTCCAAGGAAAGAAGCTTTTCCTCGTGCTGCAATACCAAAATAATACTTTTAAAGAGCAAATCCCAGTTGGAGGATCCAGCCAAAGATCCCTCAGGTTCATCTAAGCCCTCCTGCCTCAAACTGAGCACAACTCACCCTGATACAGGGCAGGTTCCCAACTGAACTGGTTGTCCAGAGAAATTGTGGATGCCCCATCTCTGGAAGTGTCCAGGGCCAGGCTGGAAAAAGCTGGGATAGCAGAAGGTGTCCCTGCCCATGGCAGGGGATGGAATGGGATGAGCTTTGAGGTCCCTTCCAACCCAAATTTTGGGAGAAGCCTGCTGCACATGTGCCATGTGCATCGCCGGGCTTGCCGATCCTCTCCCTTCCTCACAGCAGAGCGCCAGCATCACTTCATTCATTAGCGCTAATTAACTAGGCTGAAGGTGACAGATAATTAACGCGGTCTCCTAAAACAAATACAGTTCTGCACTAGGTGAATGAGCCACTTCTGCTCAGATTTTAGCCGCAGTTCCCGGGTGTGCATCTCTTACCGTGCCCGAGGTAAGGAGCGGGGAGAGCAGAGGGATCGGCAGAGGGAAGAGGGATGGGACACTTTGGAAAGGGGGGCTCAGGGCCCTGAACCAAATCCCTCAAAATTCCTCTTAAAAATCCCCACGAATGCCAACAGCAGCGGTGGCAATCCTGTCAGGAGAGCCGGAATCTGTCACCCCACCTCGCTCACCTGATGGAAAAAGAGGGGAAAACGGGGAAAAAGGGTCCTGCACCAGAAAGCTCCAACCTTGACAGCAGTGCACCTTCCACACACGAGCTAATTCTTCCCTACACCAGCTGTACTAGAGCTCGAATACCTCCAGCCCGTGCAGTTCACTGGGTTCCCATCAGTGGGGTTGATAAATAAAGTAATTATGCTTTAATGCTCGGCAGTTGTCATGTTAACAACACCATATGTACTGCCACTTCCACATCCCTGTAAAACTTGGATCTCATCTCGCATGGAAGTAACAGCTTCCAAGAGATATTACATCAGGGTTCAAAGATGACAAGTCATTTTACTAATGAAGTATTCATCTACTACTCTGCTTTGCATGTCATGAAAATAGATGCCTGTCTAGACAGGCTTCTTAGATAAAAATTTAAAAATAAAATGGTTGGTAAAAGAGCTTCTCTGCGTACCCTCTTCATTTACATTCGCTGTTCTGCATTCTCCGGCTTCTTCAGGGGGCTGGAGGGTTTTGGAGGAGAAAAAGAAAGCAGAATGTCTTCATCACCTGAGGCTGCGCTGCATCCCTCCAAGCACAGCGACCCCGGCAGTGTTGGAAGTCCCCAGGTCACCTGTTCAGGGTGGAGCTGGACTCGGATTTACAGAAGTTGTCACTGCCTTTGGTTAGCACTGATTTTTTCAGTCTGCTGTTCCCGTAAATCCAGCGTGAACACCTGGCACTCAGCATCCCAAATCCCATAACTAACGTGGTTCCAATGGAAAACCAAGTGGGAGGTTAAAATTAAACAAGGGATAGAGATTTCCTTTTTCCTGCCAACCACACACAGACACAGATTTTGTCCCTGGAAGTCTACGAAGTGCCAGCTCCAGCCCTTCCTTGGACACCTCCAGGGATGGGCACTCCAAACCTCCCTGGGCAGCCCCTGCCAAGGCCTGAGCACCCTTTCCATGGGGAAATTCCTGCTGGGGTCCGACCTGAGCCTCCCCTGGCCCAGCCTGAGGCCGTTCCCTCTCCTCCTATCCCTGTTCCCTGGGAGCAGAGCCCGACTCCCACCTGGCTCCAACCTCATTCCAGGGAAGTGCAGAGAGGGAGGAGGCACAGCCTGACCGTGACTTGTTGGGATGTTCAATTAGCGACTGGTGACCACAGAACTGGAGCTGCTCCGCCTCCTGTGCACTCCAGGCAGGGAGTTCAGCCTCCAAACAATCCCCTGCCCAGCAGTGCCCGCTCAGAAGGAGATTTCAGACAGTTTAATCCGAGCTCCAAGCGGATCTGGAAGGAAATTTGGGCTGATACAGCACTTATTAAAGCTGCGGGTGCAGCGGCAGCAGCAGCAACCCCTGACCACCAAAGCAAACGCTGGCTTTGAGGGAGTGTGGAGAGGTCTCCCAGCTGTTTGCAAGGACAACAAGAGGTGGAAAACTCCTAAAATGAAACTCTCCACCTGTGTGCAAAGGGAGAGAAAGCAAGCACAGAACGACCCAGACAAAGGTTTGCCCTGCACCTTTGTTCCGCCTGCTCCCAACCTCCCGTATCCCTGTGCTGACATTCCAGGACCTCCTAACGAGCCTGGAGGTCGCTCATTTGCATGCTCAGTCTCCAAGGATCACCAGGAAAAATGTGAAAGGCTCCAGGGAGGTCAAGCAGCCTGACACGATCCCACATCAGCGCCCACATCCTAAAATAAAACCCCAGCACGAGGCTGGTCCAAGCTGCGGGGGTGGAGGGGATTAAAGGAGGTCACGGGGGAGATTGGAGGCAGCAGCGTTGCTTTCTTTGCTCCCCACCTCCAAGGTGCTGCTCCTTCAGAGGAAATAAAATGAAAAAAAAAAAAAAAAATTAAAAAGAGGAAAAATTCTTGATTAAGCACAAAGGTGGAAGATGAGGTGCTGCCTCACGCCCTGAACGTGCACCGAGCAGAGGCTGCACAGATGCCGAGAGCCCAGAAAGGTTAAAAACTCAAGGCCTTGCTGTAGCTGTGACCTTCTCTAAAAACCTCCCCTGATCACTCAGGAATTACGAGAAGCACAACGGAGGTTTCGCTGTTGCTGCAGGTTCAAGTTCATTTTGCTGCAGGTTTCCTTTGCCACGGAGCTCCAAACCAAACCCTGCTTGCTCTGGGCTGGCCCCAGACGTGGCTCAGCAAAAACAGCAAAGCCCTGCTGAGCTTCTCGGTGATCACTGGCAGCAAAAGCAGCTCCCAGCCCCCAGGTGCAGGCAAAATTCTCAGCAATGAGGATTTTTCCAGAGGTCGAGCTGTCTGTAACACACCCAGAGAATGATTCAAAGTTATCAGCCCGAGGTATTTATTGAAGGAGGCTCTGGAAGATTTCAAAATACTGAAATACCTCCCGAGTGCTGCCCATCCAGGGAGGATTTCCTCAGCCATCACCCATCCCTAAAATGTTAAAGGGAGTGGCTCAGGGCTCGGACACTTCTGACTATTTTGCCTTGGCTTTGGAGCAAAGTTACTGTCTTATTATTATTATTCTTTAAATTCCCGAAGCCAAACCAGCAGAATGTTTTGGCCACAGTCAACTGGAGATCACGGAGGAGGAGGAGGAGTGGGATGGGCCGGGAGCAGGTGAGACACCCCAGGGCTGGCTGAGCCCCTCATTTACCAACCCGAGGACACCAATTCCTCCAGGGACACCAAATTCACTGCAAGACTTCCAGAAGCCAGCAAAGCCACCCCTGGAGATCCCCACTGGAATCTTCAGGGCGGAAAATACGCTTTAAACTCCATTTCCCACTTCCATTTTGCACACTTCATATTTCTTTTTCTCATTTCCCAGGCAGACAGCACGGCAGATGAAGCTGATACCCGGTTCCCCCCACTCTGCAAGCGGCCAATAATGGAGCAAATGCCCAGTGCTGGGGAATATTTAATAAACCAGACATTGTGTGCCAACCACTATCAGATACCACAGGGCTGTTATTCACTGCAAGCAGACACGCTCCTGTCTGGAACATCTGCACCACCCACAGCAACGAGCAGCTTCTTACACGAAGGATTTGAGACGCTCTGCTGTCACGAGGGTTTATTTTGGGCATCTCGTGGCCAGTTTGGGTTTGTTGCTTTGGTTTTTGGTTTTTTTTTGGGTTTTTTTCTTTCCTTGGGTTTTTTTTTTTTTTTTTTCTTCAAGGAATTAGCTGCAATTTTCTGGTCACGCGTTAATGGTTAAAAAAAAACCAAAACCACCAAAAAGAGCGTTTCTAAAAAGTGTTGCACAGTCATCCTCCCCCCACAGCAGAAAACACAAACTGAAACCGAAGACAGGAAACAGAGAGGCAAGAGCTACAGGGGAAGAGGCTTGAGAAGAGTCCAAGCAATTATGTTGACAAAGCTCCTCAAAATACCTTTGAAAACACAAGGGCCGAAGTCAAAGGTATTTAGGGAAAACAACGGGAGGATGGAGCTGTAAGTGGGGTTTTTATTTGAAGGGTTGGGAGTTTCTAACCTGCACTTAAGATATTTATGTATTTCAGCCAGCCACAACTGCTTCGCATCCTGAAGATTTGATTCCTTTTCCTTCCACCTGAAGAGAACGCTGGGAGTTCAGCACCCCTCGGAAAGGATGCTGGGATCTGTTTTAAGAAATATTAATCACAGCAGAGGTGACGGAAAGCAGCACCTTCACCAGAGGAGGCTGCTGAGGAAAGCGATTCTCTTTCAAGGCGAGGAGGAATTTGGTGAAGCACAACAACACAGCACATCCTTCACCAGATCCAGGCCCTTTCCCAAGGGGAAACAGCCGTTTTTCCAGGTGTGATGGACACGGAAAATGCCAAGAATCACCGAGGTAAGAGACAGCAGAGGAGGAGGAGCTGCCACTGTGCCCCGAGCAGGCTGCGGGAAGCTGGAGCAGGGATTAATTCCGTATCCAGGCGGGGAGCACTCAGGCTGGAGGTGAAGATCCCTCATTCCGATGGAGCCTCCTAATGGAAAAGCAATTCCTGGGCCTGGGCACTGCCAGAGGCAGAGCCTTTGGGAGATTCCTCCTCGGCAGGAGGCACTTTGGGAGGAGCCGGGGCAGCTGGAGCACGCGGGGCTGCGCCGGGAGATGGATTTTGGGATGAGCTGGAGTCCCCCGCTCTGGGAGATGGATTTTGGGATGAGCGGGAGTCCCCCACTTCAGGAGATGGATTCTGGGATGAGTGGGAGTCCCCTGCTCCTGGAAATGGATTTTGGGATGAGCTGGGCTCCCCTGCTGCTTGGCAGGAACCCAGAGGGGCAGGAGCACGCCCGGCAGTGCCATGGCAGCGCTCCTTGCCACACCTGTCCCTGCCTCGCGCTGCGCCCGTGCCTCAGCGAGGCCATGGAACCACCAGGGCAGCTAAAACTGGGCAAAACTGGGATGCGGCTCCCACCCCTTTCCCAGAGCATCCACGGGTGCCGTGAGGCAGGAAGGGATTCAAGCAGCCCGGGTGCAGGTTTATGAAAGCCTGACTCGATGTCCTCGCCCCCCACCTCAGCCAAGCTGAGCCTACGGAGGGGACGTGATGTCAAGAAGCCTTAAAAATAGCCACTGATGTGTAGAAGGAAAAACCAAAATAAAAGCACTCTCCTCATGCCAGTAGCAGCTTGTCTGCTTCCTCACAAGGCAGCAGCAATTTTGGGTTTTAATCCCTGCCTTTTGGGATTTTCTTTTTTTTTTTTTAACTGAAGTAAAAACAAACCAGAAAAACCTTCCCTCCGACCAATAACTGCCGTCTCCTGAGCAGAGTTTAGGCAAAAAAAAAAAACAAACCCAAAAGCAACAAACCGGGAGGCTCGGCTGTAAATTTTACGGTATTCACGACGAGATTTTAGAGTTTCCTTAACTTTCGTGGCCTGCATTTTGCTCTCAGGACTGCTGCTGATCGTATCGACAGCCACGCTTCGGCAGTCAGACCTCCCAAAGCTTTCGTAACTCTGCTGGAATCTAAAATTAGACAGCCACAGCCACCAAAGTGTCGTTCACTCCCCTCTTAAAGGGGCGTCAGAGGAAGCTGAGCGAGTATTTGGGATCCTCACAGAAAAACTCGTTGTCCACCCGTGCTCCAGGTGTGTGCAGAGAACGCAGTCCATAAAAAATATGGGTTTTTTGTGATTAAAAGGCCTCCTCAGACAAGCAATTCCCAGAGCTTTAACTCCCAGCGATGGACACGGCGGTTTTCAGGGACGAGAGGAAGAGAAACCACGAGGACCTCATGGCTTTAGGGGCAGCAGCTCACAGGGGGTTCTGCTCAAACGCTAATGCTGCCCCAGCGAAATTCAGTGTACAGATGCACTCCAGCACCAATCCAGCCACACAACAGGTGAGTCCAGCACTGGCACCGCACAAAAAGCTCTGCAAAATCACCCAGTTCCACTTATGGAGCCGCTGAATTTCCAGGAGCCACCCACGAAATGGTCGAAACCCCCCCGTATTGTTTGGTGGCAGATATTCCCGAATTACTGTGCAAATTTAAATATCAATGCTTGGCTTGCTGGGCCGGGAGCACACGCACGGACAGCTCAGTTCTCAACATCAAATAAAATAAATGGCCTCAATGAACGGGAGATTTTCAGCAACATAAATAAAAACGGGAGTTTTCAACACAGCAAAGGGCAACTTCTTACACTGACTACTGGTAAGTGTTAGAAACGCCCACAAGCCACACCTGGTGGTGGAGTGGCCATCCCTGGAGGTGCCCAAGGAACAGATTCCATGGAATTATGGGTGTCTCCAGAGATGGAATTCTGTAATTGTGCTTTTTGTGTGAAGGCAATACTGGACTTACCTGCTGTACTGATGGGTCTGTGACTGAGAGAACCCGGAGGTGGCATCGGTGCCCTGGTGACAAGGTGGGGTGGCCATCACAGGTTGGACTCGATGGCCTTGGAAGTGTTTTCCAACCTAAATCATTCTGGGATTTGGGATTATGTGTGTGGAGTTTTGCTGGAATTGGGGATTTGTGGGAAACCCCTAATCCCCCTAATTTGGGGAAGGCCACGCCTTCCCCACGCTGCTGCTCTTGGCTTTGAGGGGTTTTTCTGTTGTTCTTTAGGACTTTTTTTAAGCTCTTCTATTTAATCTTTTACCCAAAGGGGAAGAAACTGCTCTATTCGGAGTGCGAACATTTCAGAGATGTCCTTTAGCTCTCCCCAGCATTCCAGTGAAATATTCCCACCCCCGTTTTTCGGGATCCCAGCAGGTAAAGAGCCAGAGCTGCTCCCTGGAAAAGCCAGCTGCGAGCCCCAGGAGCCGTGTTTGAAGGCACAGAGAAGGGGGAAGCTCAGCAGAGAGACCCTTTCATCACTCAAACAGCACTAAAGGAGTTAAACCCCAAAATCCAGAGAACTCTGCAGCAGCAGGTGCAGTATCCATCCTGGAATTTACAGCCTACAACTGGCAAGGGTTAAAAACACCCAAAACAAGGTGAGGCTGGAGTGGCTTTAAGGGTAAAGGTAACCTGGATTTTATACCTCTTAAAGGTAACCTGCATTTTATTACCTATTAAAGGCAACCTGCATTTTATTCCAACTTCCCCCTGCATAAATTGAGTTTTTCTGACACCTCCAATTTCTATTTCAGCAACAAGCAAAACAATGCCAGGGCTGCAAATAGGGAATCTGTGAGACATTAAACCCCAGCATCCCGGGAGCTCTGCTGCGGCACGTGAAGTGTCCATCCTGCAATTTAAAAACTCCACTTAACCCCAAGCCAGGCTGCAATTAATATTAACGACCTGCAGGCCAAGTTCAGCTCAGCGTTAACGTTAAAATAAAATACTACACGCTCCCAACGTTCCCTCTCTGATAGCTGAGAAGCATGGAAAACTCTTCTGCATGAAATTTAAATGGACTCATTAATAAAATATGGAGGATGTGCTACTTTAAGACAGGAGGAGGAGAGGGGGAAAAAAAAAAAAGTATAAATCGGCGATAACGTTATTTCTATTTTTAAACCCATCCCACAGAGTCACCCAAGATAGATGAGAAGTGCTAAGCCCATCCCACGAGCTTATTTATTTATTTAATACTTCTTACATGCTATTTTTACCAGCAGAAGCCAGCAAAAGGCATCCATTAGGAAAAATTACCCTGGTGAGAGTCTTCCTCACACAAGGCAAGTGACAGATCTGGCTGAAAGCAGCCTCAGAAGAGATGAGGTTGGTTTTCCCCCCCCCCCACCTCCCTTTCCTGTAGGATTCTGGAATAAAAAAGCAATTTTATTTTTGCAGCATCAGCTAAGGCCGAGCCTCTATCTGCAAAATCTGTATCTGTCAGTCCTTACTCACTCCCCAGCCCCCTCTTCTCACTCCTCCACTTCCTGCAAGGTTTCATTCTCTCAGGAGTACGTGGCTTGAACACAGCAGGGACAGTAAAATGTGGATTTAAGGGCTTGGGTTGGGGTTGTTTTTTTTTTAAAAAACCTCTGTTGTACACACAGAAAAGAAATGAAAGGAAACGCCACAGCCCGTGGCACTGCACCATTTTTTCCTCTCCTTTGGGAGAAGAAAAAATCGGCGAAAAATCTTTCATTTTCCACATAGACTTAAAGGAATTTATGCAGCAAATGTGGAAGGTTTTCTTAGGGAAAGATTTTGATTCCCATCACAAATACAGAGCACTGAGTGTCTCATCCAAGCTTTCCTTGGACACCTCCAGGGATGGGCACTCCAAACCTCCCCGGGCACTTCCAAGGCCTGAGCACCCTTTCCATGGGGAAATTCCCGCTGGTGTCCGACCTGAGCCTCCCCTGGCCCAGCCCGAGGCTCCGTTTTCATCCCAGCTTTGCTACAGAAGACAGAGCCTGCTCAGGTAAAGAGCTCCAGACCAAAAAAATGGGTACAAAAGGTGAATTTCAGAAGTGCCAGTGGTCCCCTGGCAGAGCCCAGGCAGAGTGGGAGGGAGCACGGCAGCTCCACGGGGAAATCCGAGGGAATATCCCCAGGGTCTGATCCTACTGCACACACCAAACCTCAATTTCTTCACAGCTGTTTTCCCCCTTCTCTCCAAATTTTGCCCAAAACGAGCTTTTTGTAAACAAAACCCCAGAGGCCGTTGGTGCCGCTCAGAGCAGGGAGAGTTTCTTTGCTCTGCCTGCCTAGAAAAAAAAGCTCAGTTTGCATCCCCGGGTCCATAAACGCAAGGGTTTGGTTCACAATCCATTCCTACCTGGCACCAGCAATGCCTGATGACTGAGGATATTTGAATTTCTGGAAGCAGCAGCTTTCTCTGGAGCGGGAAGGTCACGCTGCTCGGAGAGCTGTGCCAACAGCTGATGCACAGAAGTGTCACAATCTCGAACAAAAAGCACACGGTGCAATTTTGTGGGGACAGAAATCCCCAGCGAACTCCACATCCTGGGTGAAAGCTCTAAACGTTCTCTGTCTGTTTGGAATTCAGCCTGTTTGGAATTGGGCAGCAGAGCCTCCAATACGGCTTCGATTCCTGAGTTATTTCTGAGATATTGGGAATATTCTGCATGTGGGCCTTCGAAAGCAGATCACAACCTGCCAGCAGCAGGCAGGGCTCCAAGCAAAACCGCTGCGACAACAGATTTAAAGAGCTCACATCCATTTTCCCCCCCAAAATCTGGGAGCCTGGAAACGTCACGTGCCACATCCTCTCCTCTCCCGAGACCCACAGGGGACCGCCCTGCGACCCCGGAGCCAGATGGGCACTTCCAGGCGGGATTGAACTGCTCCGACTTCGCCGTTTGCTCGCATCCTCCCTGACGAGAGGCAGCGCAAGGTGCCAAACGCCTTCCCTGCACCTTTGGGCGCCAGAAATGCGACGTTTTCCCCTCGAGCGCTGCTCGTCTGCAGCCCAATGCACAGCCCAGTGCTGCCAAAAGAGCTCATTAATGGGGGCTCATCAAACCCGTTACAAAAATAATACTCCCTCTGGCTGCTCCCGGTTCCAAATTTTCGCTTACTGAGAGAATGATGTTTTTACCGGTCTCTTGTACGGCCAAAAGCAGACTCAGACCCTCCCAGAGAGGAACTCTGCCACATTAAAGACAATTTTTGAGGGCTGAGCCGCAGCCTGATGTGAGGAAGAGACCCCAGTGAAAGGTAACCTGCGTTTTATTCCGCCTTCCCCATGCATAAATTGCATTTTCCTGGCATCCACGATTTGTTTTTTAGCAACTGAAAGCAATGCAGCAACTCCCTTAGGTCTGCAGAAGTGCAATCTCCGAGCTATTAATTATTTCCATTTATCTGAATGCTGACTTAAAATGATCAGTAACTTCTTGCCAGCCCCCTCTCGCTGTGTTTCTATTAGGAATATGGGGAAGTGGTTGATTTCAGAGTTATGGAGTGAGGGAAAGAATAGCTTGAAAAAAAAAAAACCCCACCCAGCAGAATTCAGAATAACAAAACAAAGGGGAAAGTACCCAAAATAAGAGCTTGCAGTTTATCTCACCCGGGATCTAACAGCAGATTGCCAGCACCAAATTTTTGGGAAATTTTTGTCAGACTCTTCAGAAGAGAAAGTTTAAAAAAAAAAACCCCAACAGTTCAAGTGCCAAAAAACCCCATAAAATCGAGAGGGAAAAAATAATCTACTTCCTTACAAAGTGAAGCTGGGAAAAAAAAGTTACGAGAATCGTGCCTTGGAGCACCCAGGTGTTTCAAGAGACTACAGCAAGTCCCAAGTGCTGCCTGCAAAGATCAGACTCCAACTTGTGCCTTCCCCACGGACCAGATCATCCGTTCCAACTGCAGAACTACAAAAAAAAAAAAAATCAGATTTTCTTGGCCCCTCTACATTCGCTTGGAAACTCCGACCGGGAACACGCCCACGCCGAAACCCAGATTATTTTAAACCATCCCATCCGCTGGTTTTCGGGGGTGGGAAACATCATTATTCGAACCTGCTCCCCTTTTTGGGAGGGCCCACATCCTCCCCCCGGAGCCGCACCTACCGTGGGGTAGCGTTATGTTCGCGCCGTCGATGATTGCTTGTGCCAGTTCGTGGTCGTTGCTCTCGAAGGCGTGGGCGGCTGCCTTGAGGGCGTCCCAAATCTCCTTGCGGCCCTCGAAGGCCGGCGCCGTGTCCCAAAACTCATCCCTCTTACTGCGGAGCTGCCCGTCCGTCATGGGGTAATCGCTCTTCCATTTGGGCTTCTCCTTCTTCAGCGGTTGGTTGCGACCGAGAGCCACTGCGGGGGAGGAAGGAAAAAAAAGGGGGGGTTAATCAAAGCAACGGCACAAAGTTGGATTTTGGTTATTTTGTTTAGGGTTCCCAGAGCTGGGTTCACTCCCGGGCAATCCTCGTCGTTTTTGTTCATCACCTCCCAAGCGATGCAGCAAGAGGGGGATTATTCATGGAATGCTCCCTCAGGTTTTCATTTATTAAGAGAATTATGGTTTCACCGGTCTCTTGTAGGGTCAAAACCAGACTCAAGAGTCTCCTCAACCTTCCCAAGAGGTCAAACCACCGTGGAGCTTCGGAGAAGGGAGGTGATGCGGATGTGGGCCGTGCTAAAAGTTGTCATTTGCTACTTTTAATCAGGATCTGACTTTTGTTTCTGTGCAAATGTATCCTGCTGCTCGCTGATTTCCCCTGGAAGTTCAGGAATCCATCAAGGTTTAAACAGGATTTAAATCCTGTTTATCCTCCTCCTCAACGAACACAGACCCATTGGTTTCACTTCAAGGACAGCTGGTTTTGTGTAATGGCCACTTTGGGGTGATCGCCCAGGTATAAAAGCTGATGGATTAAAACTCCCCTGCTCACGTCCCCATCAGGGCCTGGTGTTGGAGCAAGAGATTCCAAGCTCACAGAGGTTTTAAGGAGACCAAGAACCCGCAGGAGGTGAAGCCACACACGCCCTTTTTCAACTTGACCCCGTATGACCAGAATTACGTGCTTTGTGTGCTAACTCAGGGTGGCAGACACATTCATGAACCTGAGGCCTAAGATGTGGAAAAGAGGATTTTGGAAAGAATTCCTGCTAGGGAGGTGACGTTGCCAACTACACGAAGGATGAGCTTTCTTCAGGTTAGAAACGTGGGAGAATGGTTGGGCTGGAAGGAAGGATCACCCAGCCCCACCCCTGCCATGGACAGGGACACCCTGCACTGTCCCAGGGTGCTCCAAGCCCCGTCCAACCTTGGACACTGCCAGGGACGGGGCTGCACAGCCAAGAATTTCTGCCTAATACCCAATCTAAGCCTATTCCCTGGCTGTGTGAAGCCATTCCCCCTTGTCCTGTCACCCCACCCCTTGGAAATCATCTCTCTCCCTCTTCCCTGCCGCTCTTTCAGGCACTGCAAGGCCACAGTGAGGTCACCCCAGAGCTTCTCCTCTCCAGGCTGAACAATCCCAGCTCTCCCAGCCTTTCCTCCACCCCTCCAACCCTGGTGGCCTCCTCTGGAGGATTTGCACAGAAACAAAGCCAGCTCCTAATTAAAAGCAGCAAACGACAATCGCGTGGCCCGCATCCACCGGCCCCAGCCGCTCCTCCACGTCCCACGCGGGACCCAGCGATGATAAAACTTCTGAATCCCTCCAAGTGACCACAAACATTTACTGCTTTTTGCTTCCACGGGATCGCTTCCATTCGCTTTCCAAAGCGGCGCTGACCGTCCAGCGGGTCTCAGAGCAGCCAAGCCCGGTGTTTACACAACACCGAGTTTCCTGGCAGAGCCCGGCCCTTCCCGCTCCAAGGCTCAGCTGAGCGCACGCAGCCCGGGAGATGATGCCGGGGCAGCCTCAAACAACGGGGAGGAGGGAGGCAGCCCTGCGTGCCTTCAACACTGGAGATTCTGGAATTGCAAAAGCGTACGTGGGAAAAACGCTCCAGCAAGGAATTGTTTCCTTATTACGGCTTAGCAGCCGGAGCATGAAATTTTCAGCCAGACAGAACAGGGCACGCTGCGAGAAATTTGGGTCAGTGGGCATCTTTTTTTTCCATTCCACTTTAGCTCGCATCTGTTTGCACGCGCACTCGATGAGCGCTGGTTTCTCCCACAGGGCCCTCTCCCTGTCCCCAGACATTAATTATGGAAGCAGGTTAAAGGCGCTTCCCGCAGCCCCACTGCCAATCCAACAGCCCGCTCCTCTCCCCGCTTCCCTCTCTGCCCAAGACAGCGCCCAGATTTATTGCTCCTCACTCCACCAGCGGCACAGATCCTCACAGCCTCCGAGAACTCCTCCCTGGAGACCCCCATCCTTCCTACGCAGACAGCAGCACTCATAAACCCGGTGATAAATTCTTCTTTTCCTCAAGCTGGAAGGAAGGGTGCTGGAAGAAAGTGACTCTACAAACGGCTCAAAAGCCAAATCCGCTCTACCAAGCCACCCATGCCGGTACTGAGCCTTTAAACACAACTTGGCTTCAGCACAAGCCAGTATTTAAAAAGGTCTTTGGCGTGTTTATCGTTTATTAGAAGTGCTTCAAGGATCCCCAAAAAAGCTTTACGCCTTCCCCGAAGAAACATTCATCTGTTCAGCTGTGCGGATAGATGGGGCAGAAAGGACGTGAGAAACTTAGGTAAAAAAAAATCACGTGTAAAAGGGCCCAAATATTTCTCTCTCCAGCCCGTGTTTTAGTCACTAAAGCAAAAACACGCCAATTTCTACAACCAAACTTTTGGACCACATCAAAGGACTTTCCCTTTCCTGCTAACAAGGCTGATAAAGAAACAAACATCAATAGTCGGAACCACTTTAAAGTATTTACAGCGTCAAGTTTTCTATTCCTCACTTTGGAAGGAAACTGAAGCTCAAAAGGAAACGTTGACTTCATTTAAGACCATACACATCAGAGGCACCACCAGCCTGCAAGATCCAGAAGAGAAAGCAGCATCCACATTAATTTTTCATCTTACATCACTCCAACACGAGTAAGAAATTATTAATACCCTGCTCGAAAGCAGGAATTGTTTTCTGAATGCCAAGAAAGCACGTTCTTGCTGAAGCAATCCTCAAAGTCACCATCTCAGCGGAGGGCAATGGCTGATATTTTTGGCAAGGGATTTATTTAGAAGGGAATATGGAAATCAGTACCAGTCTGCTTTTCAAAAAGTGAAAGATCAGCAGTGACGCTCCAAAATAAGTGAGGTGGCTGTTCCAACAGCTCAGGTGTGCAGGCGGTGCTGTGCCATCGCAAAGAGGGGTAAGAAATGCACGGAATTTAGGGTGGAAAAGCCCTCCCAGCCCATCGAGGCCAAGCTGTGCCTCATCCCCACCTTGTCCCCAGCCCGGAGCACTGAGTGCCACCTCCAGGAATTCCTTGGACACCTCCAGGGATGGGCACTCCTAACCTCCCTGGGCAGCCCCTGCCAGCGTCTGCTTGAAAAGGTGGTGATGGATCAAAGACTGGGCTCAAGCTCTTGGAGCTCTTTTCCAATCTTAATGATTCTGTTTAACACCTCCAAGTGACCCCAAAGCAGTGGCACACAAGCCACGGGCTGTTCCTGCCCCACTTAGCAGCACAACCTGTTTTCCCTTCCCAGGCAGGGTGCTACCCTGGGATCCTCGAGGCAGCTACTCCTGTCTGCCCCACTGAACTCCTGGAAAACTACAAAGTCTGATTTTTAAAAGGAAAAATGTATTTCTCCGATCCTCGCAGACTGTTTTATAACCCGAATTGCAAATTTATTTCCCTTCCCCGCAGCTTCCCATCAAAGCAATGAATCTGTAAGGTTATCTCCGCTCCTTCTGAGCGAGCTTATGCAGATAAACCCAGATATTTAAATCAGTTTCTTAACAGAATGTCAGAAAACGTCTACGTGGAAGTTCTTTGGAACAGCTGGTGTGTTTGTTATGTCGCTATCACCGTGGATATCACTGTGGATATCACTGGTGCCTCTTCCGAGGGGCACCAGATGAGCAGGAGCAGCTGCTACCACAAGGTTCTGGTATTAAAAGCCAATATCCAGCTGCACAACCCGTAATTCCCAGTTCATGCACCCCTGAACCACAGCGCTCCATCATTGAACTGGGAATATTTCAGCCTCCAAGGGTTTCCTGTCAAACCAAGCACCGCAAGGCTGAGCCGTGGGACAGCCCAGAGCCCTGGAGAAGGGCAGGATCTCCGCTTCAGGTGTGACCCGGATCTTCCTCCTCCCCAGTTTCTGCCCTGCCAGGTAACCCTGTATGAGACCCCGCACCTGGAACAGCCCTGAAGCAGCTGAGCTCAAATCCTAATTATCTGTGGAAACACCTCTGCTGTCACCAGCCTTACGTGAGCTTTTCCCTCCCATCCCTTCAGACTTCTTTCACCTACTTCTAAAAATAAAGTTAGGACGCAAATTTGGCTGTTCAATCCCTGCAAGAGCTCCGCAGTGAATCTCCTCCTTTCCCTTGGAAACACAAGCATATGTTGCTTGCAGCATTAGTCTTTTACAGCTTTTGTAAAAGGCGGGGGAAACCGGCCCGATCTGGCGGTGGAAAAGTTTCCAGGCACGAAGAACCCAGCCAGGGCGTGGAAAACCCAGAAGGAGACACCTGGACTGGACATGCTCTGCTTCAGGCTGTTGATCTCCAAGGATTCAGCAGCAGCTGCATCCCGGAATTACAAGAACAGGGCCTGGCTGTGCTTCCAAATCCCTGCAGATCCGTGGGAAGACGGACACGAAACCAGAAAGCACCGGGGAGGGACGCTCCGTCAGTGGGACACGAGTGAAGAGCAGAGGCAGGCAAATATTCCAAGATCAGAATGGTGAAATGTTGTAATGGGAGAATCTGGCAAGACCTGATAATGTTTTCTTTCTTTCCTTTGTCTTGATTAAGAAAATATCCAAGAGATGAAGCCAACTGCTTAAGTGGTGAGAGGTGGAAAGGATCTGGAGTGACCTGTGAGGAAAGGAGCAGGAATGCCCAAGAGAAGGATAAAAATCACCCCAACAGTCTCTTGGACGGGAGCGAGACGTTCAGGAGCTGCTGTCAGTGGAAAAGATGGGATTTGAGGGCTGTCCACGGGAAGAGGACAGAAATGATGAACAGTCAAGGGAACAACACAGAGGCCAGGGAGGAGAACACCCAGGTCCTGTTTGGTTTGAAGCTGCCAACGCTCACAGCTCCGGCAGGAGAAGGGATATCCACCCAGGGGGACACAGCTGGAGAAACCCTGGGAACGCCTTGAAGCCAGCCAGGAGAAGCTAAGGAAATGTTTTACAAGTTGAACCAACGATCAGAACCATTTTCTCTACCAGACTGCTGCCCCGCTGAGGCTCAGCTGCTACCGAAGTATTTTTGTGTGATAAATGAAATAACAAGCAACAGTTTGGTACCCAGAAAGTTTCTTTTAGTCATAGTCCCAAGGGCTTCCCCCTCCCCACAATCACTGAGCAGTTCTCTACTTCATCAAATGAGGCCCATTTTAAATCCATTTTGCTCCAATTTCCTCATAAAGTATCTTGTAATTTGGTATCGATATCACCCAGCTCATCCTAAACATTTTTTTTGCGTTGTTCTCCTGAATCGCAGCGGTGCTTGGAAGAGCCAGGACAGAGGAAAAGTGCAGCAATCCAGGGAAAACAGGGAGGGAGGAAGGGAAAATTCACCGCATTTAAGCAGCAGACAGTTTGAATTACATTTCAGCAGCAATTTAAATTACGTTAAGTGGCACAGGCGTACCAAACAACAGGGAAAAGGCAGAATTTTATCTGCTCATTGCTGATTTTCAGCAATTTTGTTCTTAAGGCGGTTACATTTCTCCAAGGCAAGAAGAGGATTTTGGAAAGGAAGTGGCACTGGACAGTGGTAAAGACTTGAAAGTGAAATATTAGGACAGTTAGGCTTTCCTAACAAAGAAACAAATTAACATTTCTAGGGAGCCTGAGTGAGCTTTCCAAATGCTGTGGGTAGACAAACACAGACAGACAGACAGAAAGGTAATGCTTGAAGCTAAGTTTTATGGTTTTTTATGAGACTGCACAGGATAAAATGAATGCCACCTCCCTGCTAAAAATTCAAGTTGTATCCTGAAATAGTTGTGTGCTAAAACACAGGGCTACAGACTCAAAGCAGTATTATAAAGGTGTAGGCAAAGGGATTAATTCTGAGCCAAGGAACAAAACTGTGAAGCTTTTCAGAGCAGCAAACCCAGCAGAGACACATCTGCACACAACAAATAAACCCACCAGCCAGCCCCCGGGGCTACTTCCCCTTCCTCCCACCTGAAAGGGGGTGAAGAGAGGAAGAAAACAAACCAAACCAAATCAGATGGATGAGGGGAAGAACCAGCAGGGACAGCAGGCTGAGCAGCAGCACTCAAAGCCAGGCTGGCGCTCGTGCCAGGCACCACGTGCCGGTGCTAAACGATGGATGTGGTGCCCCTGGGGACAAGGGGGACCATCAATCTCCGGTGCCACCCCAGCGCTCCCAGCCTGGCACAGAGCGCCGTGTGCCCCCAGTGCTGCACGGGGAACGTCACCAAGCATCGCTCAGAGGAGCAGGGAATCCTCCCCTGTTCCTCCAGGCTCTCCTCAACCCTGACCCAACACCAAAAAATTGCCCAGAAGAGGCTGCAGGGAGTCAAATGAAAGTTCCTCTGGTAATTCCAGACAGCTCTGGCCAAGTCCTCCCTGCACAACTTATCCCTGCCTCTGCCTACACGTTAAATTTTCCCTGCGTCAATCCAGAGGCTTCTCAGCACGGGAGATAAAACATGAGGGGATGAGGGTGTATGAATGAGCTGGACAAAGAGAAAAACTGACTCTAATTAACCAGCTCTTGCACTGTATTTTCCATTTCCCCCATCATTCTCAGCAGGAACCGCAGGAGAAATCAGGAGATTTCCGGGCAGCCCATCACTCACCACCCCTCAAAGGAGCTGGCGGTGTTGCAGCAAGAAGTAAAAGCTTCAGCTTTTGAAATCTGCTCCCTCGGTGGCATTCCAGATCCAGAGATCCCACCTCGTGCCAGCACAGGCAGGATCTGTTCAGGTGACCCCAGCCCTGGTGCCTGCTCTGCACCGGGATATCCTGAACACCACAGGAACTGAAACCGGGTCAGCGCATTTCGTCTGGCGGGAGGTGCAATCCCAGCCCAGAGCCAGCTGGCAAGGGGGGATTTAGATTGGATATTAGGAAGGAATTGTTCCCTGGGAGGGTGGGCAGGCCCTGGCACAGGGTGCCCAGAGCAGCTGTGGCTGCCCCTGGATCCCTGGAAGTGTCCAAGGCCAGGCTGGACGGGGCTTGGAGCAGCCTGGGATAGTGGAAGGTGTCCCTGCCCTGAACGAGACGATCTTTAAGGTCCCCTCCAACCCAAACCACTCTGTGTTTCTGTGATTATTATTTACAAAAGCTCTGTGGGTACTCCCGAGTCCTGCCTGCCCACCCACCCTGCTGGAAGCACAAGAAGAAGAGCTCTCAATCACCGTGATGAAGCTCCTGATACAACAGCTCCTCCAGACAGACAAAAATGTCTCGGGGAGGGAACACCTCTGTGGAGTCACCACGTCCTCAGTGCCTCGGTCAAGGGGTGACCAGCGACGAGGAAGGAACACTGCCAGGCAGGGCACGGGCCAGGGGATGCCCACCTGTCTCTGTTATTTCCCAGCACAGGAATCCCGGAGCCCCAAACTCAGCGTCCCCAGGCTGCGGGTCCAAGAGCAGGAGCTGTAAAACAGCTCAGCCCCAGCCTCCCGGGCAGGCTCGCTGCGGTGGAACAGCTCCGGGGGACACACACTATCAACACAATTACCTGTCAGCACTGTTTACGCCGGAATTTCAGCTGCTCCTATCTCTGGCAGATGAATGTTTGCAGCCGGGTACAGCATGGGATAAAGATTTACCCATTCCCAACCCGCCGCGCGCGAGCGCCAAGACCTTTAATCTGCACCATCTACAGTGCACAACCGGGCTCCCTTCTTTAAAAGCTACGACAAGAACCATTAAGGAAGCTGTCAGCGACGTGAAAAATAATTCTGTTGGCGGCAGGCTGCCCGGAGCACACGTTTCTCGTGACTCCTGCGGCGTGCAGCTCAGCTAGAGCTCAGCTGCGGCCGAGGGCTCGGCACCGGGGCAGCCCCGCTCGCGAGCACAGAGCACGGCAGAGCTGCGGGTGATGCCTTGAAGTGGCTGCCTGAAAACAGAGGCTGGACAAGAGTAAGGGAATAAAAGGAGGGATTTATTTGAAAATTAATTCAAATTAATTATTATTAATAATTTGAATTAGTTATTATTAATAATTGGAATTACTCAAAGGTACACCTTGGGAGCCTCCGAGGGGCTCCACCCAAGGTGGACCCTGGGTCGCGGGTTCTTCACACTTTCATAAGTTTGGTCTGTTTGCATATCAGGGTTGATTCTCCAATTATCATTTCAGTTAATGATGTAATTACCCCAAGTTTGTCCCTCCTCTCAAAGGCTTTCAGTTTACGCGTTTCGGGGCCTGGGACAATCGAGGTGTCCTTGGAGAGCAAACCCAGAGAGGTTTGTTCTGTCTGACCAGCAGGAGAGAACAGCAGCTCACAGGTCACAGGAAACTGCAGAGTTACACCCCAGCAGAACAGGATTTGAAAAATATAAAAGTTAAAACCTAAGGCATCATTCGAATGCACTGGGAAGCTGCACAGAGCTTATCTAAGAGAAAAAAAAAAAAACCACCCCAGTGCTTTCTGAGGAAGAAAGCAACTCAGCAACTTCACTTTTAAAGTACTAAAAGCCTTTTGTGTCTCGCTGTCGGGTCAGTTAACAGGGGAACTCCAGACACATCAGATAGAAGTGGAAAGGGTGAATTCCTGACTGGACAACCTGTGCCGGTGCATTGCTGGGACAGGGCACTGCCCACTGCTCCAGGCTCCCGTGCAGCATGGATTTAACACCAGGAAACATCCAGTTCCAGCTGCAAATGAACAGTTCAGGCTCACAAATTCCCTTCCTCCTTGATAATGTTCTCCCCCTGACCTCTGCTGAACAAGCAGCTGCGTGAACTGCTAAAAAAAACGGATTTAAAGTTTACTGGGGGCTGATATCACGGAATCACCGAGGTTGGAAAAGACCTCCAGGACCACCAAGTGCAACCTGTGACCAATCCCCACCTCGTCACCCGAGTGCCACGTCCAGTCCTTCCTTGAACAGCATCGAAAACCTCCCACAGCCCCAAGTGCTTCCCCACGCGCTGACGGCCGAGCTCCGCGTGCTTCGAGCGCGGCCAGGTCGGGGTTTGGCTCGGCGGGGTTTCAAACAAAGCCTGGTTAAGAAAAAAATATAAATAATCCAAGGCAGCCTGATCTTTCACCCCGCCAGAACGACAGCAAATGTTTGGCTGATGGTTTTCTCTAAAGCCTGATGAGGTGTGAGCGTGCTGAAAGCCAGGACACCCTCCTGGGCAGGCCCTCGTGCAGAGCGGGTTTAAACGTGGGGCTGAACCTGCTGGGTGATGCCACCAGGGAATTTACTTTATTACAAGTAAACCCGGACTTCATAAAGTCATTGGATGGTTTGGGTTTGAAGGGATCTTAAAACTCATCCCATTCCGCCCCCTGCCATGGGCAGGGACACCTTCCACTATTCCAGGCTGCTGCTCCAAGCCCAATCTTGGACGCTTCCAGGGATGGGGCAGCCACAGCTTCTCTGGGAAACCCATTCCAGGGCCTCTCCACCCTCACAGGAAAGGATTTCTTCCCAATATCCCATCTAACCCTGCCCTCTGGCAGCGTGAAGCCATTCCCCCTTGTCCTGTCCCTCCGTGCTCTTGCAAAATTCCCTCTCCATCTTTCTCAGGTTTTTCCCTCCAGTAAAACTCCTCGGGAGGAGCTCGGGAGCCAGCAGAGTTTTCAGGTCCCATCTCAGCGCAGCTTTTATTTGGTTCTGCTGCATTAAACCCTCCCAGCAAACCCCGAAATCCGGGGAATTCAAGGTCTAATGCTCGGGACAGATGGCCAGCTTCACGTTCCCAAGGACTACTCGGCTGAACGTGCCACGCTCGCCACGTCACTCCAGCCAGCACGGCAGTCCCAAATTCCAGGAGGGAACAACCCAAAAAAAGCCTCCAAGTTGGTGACTGTTTTTTGCAACGACCAATGATTAAATTAGCTTAGTTAAAGGATCTAACACCACGTCTTGAATTTATTCCAGTGTCACAGCTATTGGCAGGGATAAAGTTTCACATGAGCCAATTAACTAAATGCACTATTACTGTATCTCAGCTGCTTAAGCTCATCAGTTAATTAAGAGCTCAGTGTAAGCTGAAAATAGGAATCTTACCTGTCACACATCCCAAACATACATTATCTTAATGATTTAATTTTACACTTCCATATTGCGTTCCTCAGGTGCCTGAGGAAAGCTGAAAGGCAATTTCTTGGTTTAAAGAGAAGTGAAAGCGAAAGCCACACAAACAAACACAGATTTATTCTAAGAAATCGCATTTCTCAGAATGGTGCTTGCTGCTTTGCTCAGCCCTATTTTACATTTTTCGTGGTGAAGTTCACGTTTCGCGCTCAGTTTTGAAACTCAGCTCCTCTCGGTTCTCCTGGACAGTCATCCCCCAGGAAACTCCAGCACCCACGGCCGGATAAAGCTCAGCAGCTGGAACTGGGTGTAGGAACACATCACCGACCTCTTGGCCAGAAGGAATTCCTACCCTGCACGTACACATTTTGTTAAGAAATCCACATTTATCCCAGAGTTAGAGACAAGTGATAACAAATAAGGATATTAATGGATGGCTCAGCTAATCAGAAAGCAACCTAAGCTAAAATGAAGAATGCCCAAGCCTTTGTTGCCACTTGTATAAATACCTGGATGTGTGGTACGGCCAGGGGAAAAAAACCCCAAACCAACCCAATCCTGTAAACGGGAGCACTTGAACAAAGCAGCCTTAAAACTCCATCCTTTCAAGGCCTTTTTATCCACCCCCGTGGATGCAGCTGGGGAAAAAACAGCCCTGTTACAGCCTCTGGTCAAGGATTATTGATGTAACCACAGAATGGTTTGGGTTGGAAGGGACCTTGAGGGACATCCAGTGCCACCCCCTGCTGCGAGCAAGGACACTGCCACTGCCCCAGGCTGCTCCAAGCCCCGTCCAGCCTGGCCTTGGACGCTGCCAGGGACCCAGGGGCAGCCACAGCTTCTCTGGGCACCCTGTGCCAGTGAATCCAACCCTCAGCATTTAAAAATCCCCCAAATTTGGGAACATAATCAAGGCCTCCTCCTCCTCCTCCCAGCAACACCGAGCGCAGACAGCAACTTCTGCTGCTGCTGCCCGTGAGATGGAAGGACCTTGGAGGAAGCACAGGAAACTGCCCTCTTCATTTAAATTGCTGAAATGAAGCGAGATTAAAGCAGCCAGAGCCTTTCCACCTTTAGCAAATTAATCTGATCTCCTTCCCAAGTCCCTGAGCACACGAGGCTTTAGCTCTATTAATGGCCTGAGCGGTGCTTGCTCAGGGCTTCCAAGGGACACAGCAGCCCTTAAGTAACTTCCCCTCAAAGGCAGGGATCTCAGAATTTGATTGAAAATGCATTTAATTCTCCACAGCTCGGGGCAGGCTCAGAGCTGGCAGCACCACGACGATGCTGGCAAGGCTCTCAGCTGTTACACACCCGGCAAGAGCTGAGGCAGGGCTCGGCCATGGGCTGTGCTTGTGTTTTCTAAAAAAAGTCCTCACCATAACGCTCAGGGAGCTTCTTTCTCCTGTGTTACCCACTCCGAGCTCTTTGTCAGGCCAGATGCACTTCTCCTGCTTTTCCCCATGATTTAACACATAATTGCTGTAATAACAGGTTAAATAAGTGTGTGAAGATGCTGCACTTGAAAGCACCTGCTAAAAAAGTTCTGAGTTCAACTCTCCACTGCCAGAGCCTCTTCTCAGCCCTGCTCCCCTTTCTGCGAGGGAAAACAGTTTCAAACGGAAGGATGAGAAGTTTGACCGGTAATGAGAATTATTAAAAAGAGATTCTTATTTCAGCCGTCTGCAAACAAGAGCCCACCTCCCCCACGGTTTTCCAGGGCAGGTAGGATTATTTTGTTTAGGTCAAGGAACTCCTGAAAGCCTTGGGGAAATACAACCCCAAACATGGAAACCTGCTGATTGAACTGCAGCAGTGAAAAGAATTCGTAAGAACGGCTGGATGCGAGTCCACGGCAAATTCACTAATTACTGTGCTCTAATGAGCAAACCATGCCCAGCAAGTGCTGATTCCACAGCTCTGAACAAAGGCACCTCAAAGCCCAGACCAGCAGAACTGGGGCCACGGTTCAGACCCGGGGAAAAGCTGAGGATGAGCAGGAGAAAAAATGCACTGAAAAACGTTCCCATCCGAGCAGCATCCACGCAGCTCCCCCGTTATTATCACCCAAACTGCCTTTAACACACAATAATCCCTGCTGAAGTGTCTCGCTAGGAAATGTCCTGTGAGAAAAAAGGGCTCCTTGTTTGTTAACCTTCAACGTACACCAGCAAAAGCTGGGAAGTTTCAAAACACCGGAAAAGAAACGGTGCAGATCCCTAAACCTGAGCTGCGTGGCAAGAGTTCCCTCGGCTGGAAAAAATCCCCTGATGAATTCCTAATAACGGAACGAGACACGTGAAGGAAGGAAGGGTGAAGGCAGCGAGCAGAGAGAAACGCGCTTTATCAATGAAGAAGATGAATTCAGCCCGGAAATTTGGCAGGCAGAGCAATCAGATAGCGACAGAATCCTTGAGTAGGCAAACCTGGAAAGAGTCTCGAGACAAGATTAGATCGGTTGGTGGAATTTCTAAGACAGAATATTCCGTTTGACACGGCGCTGAAGCAGAGACACACAAACCTTGGGCCGCCTTGGACTTTGCAGAGCTTTGTTTGAAGCTGAATTGTCACTGCTTCATAAAATACATTTTTAACAGGCTTGGTTATCAGATCAGCATCTCAGCATCCCTCGGGACAGAGTGCCCGGAGATGTTAAAGCAGGACACTGGCAGGAACCAAAACACTTCCTCCCCCAAATATCCACAAGATTTTCCTAACTAATGAGCTCAATGCAAGTGATTAACTCCTGGTAATAAGTTTCCCACCACAATAAGATCAAATGCTAACGTTGTTCCTTCCCCAGTCCTGCGGCACACCAATCAGGCAAAACACAATCAGAGTCAGAAAGAATTGCAGTTACATTCCTAAAACACCTTCTTTGGGATGGACAAAGCAGGAAAAATTAACTTCATAAAGGAACCCGTTGATTTCCCAAAGCAACATTGCGAAGAAGCTGTGCTGAGCACCAATTTAAATACGTTTACTTAAAAATTCTTGAGGAAAAATTGCTCCCTGAGACCTGATCGTGACCGATCCTGGGAGGGAGGAAGGCTGGGAATGGGGAGTGTGTAGAGCCCTCCCACTGCTGTCATGTTAAGGATGAAACAGAGCAATTTGGGTTCCTTGTTTAAGGAGGTGGTTGTGTTTTCCCCCCTGCTGGGCACCAACACTCCACAAACCAGCAGATTATTTCCATTTTCAAGCTACCTCAAATTTCAATTTTCAAGCTGCCAGAGACAATTTAATCAACAGCCAGGACTTCTCCTCCTCAACTTAAACCCAATTCCTACACCACCAATATTTAGGAGAACTCGAAAGGGCACAAAACTTCCCAGGGAGACAAAGCGCACCCAGCCCTCGAGATTCACCTCTAAAAACACCTGAGAAGAACCCATTATGTTTTCTAAAGGTTTGTGTTACTTAGGAGAGAAAAAAAGAAAAGTTCAAGTGTTTTTAGAAGTTTACAGGAAAATAATCTCTGTCTGCACTGCTTTAGAAAGTCTCTGTTACGAGGCAGAGCTCGAGAACTAAAAGATTATTTACAGCGAAAGGATTTTTATTCTGGTACTGCCTTGTAACACCAAACCAACAACAGCCACGCTCGCTTGTTCTGACAATGCTGCTGCTCCTTTTTTATTCCCAGACGCCAGACTAAAACCGTGTATTCCCTGTTCTATTTCGCAGCAGTTTCAGATAAAGCCAAACCCGTGCCTGTAGTATTTTGGAGCTATTTTAGGGCCGTGTTATCGGCAGAGCAGCTGGATGCACACAAGGGATGGGGTTTTTTGGGATGCACGAAGGCAGCGATGGGATTTCGCTGTAACATCCACGTTGGGCCATCCAACGTGTGACTGACTGGAAGCGTGTGACTTCAACCGAGCAATAATCATGTGGTTTTTCTGTTGAAATTCGAGCTTTTTTGGCACCAGAACTACTTTTAGATCTGGATGAACACACAGCGGAGATATCTGGATGCGAAAAACACGCAAACGAGCGAGAACTCATCTCAAATGAGCATTTAAACCTGTCTCAGGATAATACCCAGTATTGATCAGCACTTCGCAGAAGGTATTTTTGTTCTAGAAGCACTCGTATTTATAGCAACCCATGTGCTTTCAACGAACTTCTGTGGGCACAGAGCAAAAAAGAAAATCACAAAAAANNGGCAAAAAAAAAAAAAAAAAAAAAAAAAAAAAAAAAAAAAAAAAAAAATCAGTCTGCTACGTGTTCCACCGAGCCAAGCCATCGACATGCAACTCACGAGCGAAATCCAGCTCTTGAAAAAAAATAAAGTTTAAATAGCTTCGTGACAGCTTTCCTCTTCTCCAGCCCCTCCAAGCGCTCCCCCTCAGCTGGGAGCTGCGATTTCCCACCCGCTCCACGAGCGGCTTTGCTCATCCCAAAGGATGGAGATGCCCAGGGACAGGGAGACGTTGGCTCACCCTCAGCCATCGGGGCACTGGCACCACGGCCCAGGCAATTCTGGGAACGCTGCCCCTTGGAAGTGGGAAGCATCAGAGTGCTGAGCTCCAGCTGAACGTGTTCGACTCCTGCTGCCACCAAATATATTCTCCTTGGGAATACATCCAGCCAGGGAAACTGCGCCCAACCCTCGGGTAATCGCCGTGCTTTCCACACCATGCCGCGCTCTGCTTCCCAAAAAAACACTTCCCAACTGCTCCTTCCCGTGTCTTCTCACCCTGGGGAGTGGTAACAAGCTGGGAGCAGCCGGAGCTCTGCTGGGTGGGAAATGGGATTTGTACCTGCACCAAAAAAATACCTAAAATACGTTTGCATGTTCCAAGGTTTGAGCGTCCCCTTCCCACTCGGAGCACGTCCCCCCTGAGGGACAGGGATGCAGAGTAACGGCTCAGAGAGGCTCAGGAGCATTTGAAAGCTCAATATTCTGCATTAAAGACACTCTTTTGACACACCCAGCTTCTGTGTGCACCGGGGAGGGAGAAAAACACACCCAAACCCACTCTTGAAGGCACGAATCCAGCATGTGCGACACAGGCAGTGCTTGGTGACAGCTTCTCCATGTGCACGGGAATTAGCAATTTTTCCTGCAATCACCTCCCTTTTCTCCAGCCAGCCATTATCCTGTGCTCGCTGCTGCTCTGCTGCACGCTCAGGTGCTCCCACAGCAGCGNGCAATCACCTCCCTTTTCTCCAGCCAGCCATTATCCTGTGCTCGCTGCTGCTCTGCTGCAGGCTCAGGTGCTCCCACAGCAGCGTGGGGGCCCAAAAAAAAAAAACCCAAAACCAACCGGTGGAGAGCAGAAAATGGCATTTGGCAGCTGCAGGTGCCCTCTGCTATTTTGTAGGCGCTCTTTTACAAAGAGACTGTATTTACCCACACGGGCAGGAAATCACAGGAGAGCAGAGTTCTGCGGCAGGGAAATAAAGCAACAGAGTAAATGCCACGGAGAGATTCTTCTGCTCGAATCCACAGCGCCCTTCATCACAGCACGGGAGCGCAGGGACCGAGCTGCACGGCTGAATTTTAAAAATAGAAAGGTAACAAGCTTCCCATCCCAAAGTGCTGTGCTCCTCTTCCGATGCCATTTCAGGCCCCGGGAGTGCTCTCAGAGAGCACACAGCTCCTCTGGGAAAAGGTGAAAAATGCCTTCCTCCATAATCTGTGTTGTCTGAACTAAAGAGAATTATTTATAGTTGCTGCATTTATTATACATTATTATAAACTGGGAGCTGTTACGAGCTATAAAATGTTTATCATTTCAGGGGGATGAAAAGTAATTTATTTATAGGAAAGTGCTGGTAATGTTAGGCTGGATTTATGTGTTTTAAGAGCGAACTTTCCCTATTAAACATGTGCAGAGACACCATGCAATCCTGGGCTCTGTGTGATACATTTTCCCATTTTAGCCTCGGATTTTTCCCCCCTGGGCAGTACCTGTTCCTGCTGCAAACTACTGAAGCCTTTTTCACCGCCATTCGTGAAGTGCCTCTGCTTTCATGTTGGAGAATGTGGGGGAAAACCACATGACAGATCATGCAGAAACTCCCCAAATCCCCTCCCTTCCACCTAATCTGCAGCACAAGGATGTCTCTATGCACACACACACACACACACATATATATATATATATATATAGACAGACACATAAAATCCTCCTGCACATCTGAGATTCTCCAGAAGCGAAAAACCAGCGCTCCAGAACTGCGCCCATCTCCTCCCACAAATGGCTTTCAAGCAGGGCTTTGAATTCTCCTTTTTAAAATCCTGTTCACCGAGGAGAGGGGGAGATGGGAAAAAGGGAAAAGGACACTGAGAAAAGGCCGGAGGGAGGAGCTGCTCTCATCCACAATCCCAGCAGCAAGGATCCCCAGCAGCATTCCTCTAGGAGGGACAATTTCCAAATGTTTTCCACGAGGCCTGAGAGGTCAGCTGGATGTGGAGCAGCTCCTGCTAATTGATAGCATCCCGTAATTGCTCCTGCATTCATTACCTGCAGCGCCCTTGCATTTCCCAGTGCGGGGAAGCCTCGGGATGAGACTGATGGCATTTTAAATATTTAAGGTAGCCTAAGAAACTTCAGCCTCATCCAGCATTTTTAAGAAGAGTTTTTAATTTACTCCTAAGGTGGGGACCAGAACAAAACCACTTCATGCAGTTTGCTGCTCCCCATCTTCTGTGCAGCTCTCATTTGCATTAATCTGAGTGTCCCAGGTCAGCACGAGGCAGAAAATGCAAAATTCAGGTTCCAGCTGAACCTTAAATAAACCACAAGAGGCATTTTCCCTGCACGCAGTCAAACAGTGCAATGTCAGCTGACGTCCTGTGCTCAGAGGTGTTTTCCACATCCAGTGCCATGAGCGCTCCTGCTGCTTTGGGATGCAGCCCTGCAGGATGCTTTGGATCCATCACCTCTTCTGGTATTGATAACTCAGCCTGAAGCACTGACTTGCACTGCAAACACAATCCCCGCGTGAGGGGAAACCTGGTTTTCTTACAAAACAAGAAAACAAACCAACCAGCCAACAAATCCCTACCAAAACTGACACTTCATTTACTTCCTAAGTAGTGGAACATTTCTGGCTTTTCAGCTCTAAATTGCCAGACGACCCAGAGGCAGCAGATGAAACCGTAACTGGAAACCTCAGAGTGCAAGGAAAGTGTTTTTATTTGACACTCAGGAGCCAGGGCACTGACTCCAGCTCTTTTATTCCTCCACAGAACAGGTCACCCCGTGCCCTCCCCTCCTGATCCTGGGCGATCGAACCTCACCGCCCACAACCTGAGTCGTGCAAAAGAAGGAAGAGTCCTACAGAGCTTCCAGCAAACCCCACGGTCCTCCACCCAAAACCTCCTGCACGCCCAAAAACCAAAGGGTCCTCCCTGGTTGGGCACCCACACCCAGGAGATGCCCCACGGGCACCTCCCTGCTCCGTGCTGGCTGCTGGGGGGCACAGCTTCCACCCCCAAAAAAACGCTTTTCCCTTCCCCAGGCAGGGATGCCGCCAGCTGTGGGAAGGAAAAAACCCTCCCGGCCACACACCCGGCCGTGCCTCTGCCCCGGGAGCAGCCCAGGGAAGGACACACAAGCGTTTCCCATATTTCACTGTCAGAAACACGGCAAAGCCGGGCTGCGGGAGCGCTGGGATCCGGCTGCTCCGCGGGACGGGATAAACGCCTCG
The DNA here is from genome assembly GCA_013399875.1 of Gymnorhina tibicen. NCBI lineage: Eukaryota > Metazoa > Chordata > Aves > Passeriformes > Artamidae > Gymnorhina > Gymnorhina tibicen. The sequence continues at coordinate 115,751 of VXAZ01007127.1, read as the reverse complement.
CACCACAAAAAGTCACCGGGAATCCGGCGGGAAAGAACTGGCAGGGTCAGGAAGCACCCACCAGCCAATACCACACACTTTCCTGGAGCAATTTGGGGGAAAAAAACCCCAAAATTTAAAAAAAAAATGAGGATTAAGAGATAAAACCCAACGGAAATGTCTGCACCAAAGGAGGCTGAATTTTAAGGCAGTGAAAGCCAAGGTGGCAAATAGAAAAAAATTTGTTTAAATACATATCAGACACTTACACACAGTCTAGAAAAGAGGATGAAGGTGATTGTTACATCACACCCTAAATTACCACAGTCCTGTTTTGCTGATAAAGCAGCAAAAACCCATTTATATTCCCTTCTCAGTCACGGTCGTTTGGTCCCAAGTTTTCCAAATATTTATGTTCTTTCTTTTTTAGAGCTAACCAAAGCAACTTAAGGCCAACTTGACCCTTCTTTGCACCTGCAAGAAGTTTCACTGGAATTCGCAAGACTTAACTGTAAGGCAAATCTGTATTCAGGCTTCAACCGTATTATAATTTGTGACTCATAAATTATATTATTCAACATTCACATGAAAAATAATAGCTATCGTGTTACTTGCTGCAACGAGAGTGGATGGCTGCTTCGCAGAGTTTATTCAAACTGGCAACTAATAATATTTTCCATTTATCAAAAATCTCCGAAGCACAATGACTGTTCAATTTATTGTATTTAACAATTCGGCGAAGGAGGATGTTGTCGTTTTCAACACTGCAATCCCAAACAGAGAAATTAAAATAAATCACTTCAATCTAGGAGCCAAATAAACAATTACATGGAGGAACCAGCCAAAAGGGAAACCAAACAGCTTCGTTTGCCAGCCCTTATTAACAGCAAAAATAACACCTTATTTCAATTTCTGAGAGCTCCTTGTTGTCACCTGGAAAACAAAACCAGGTCTAGAATTTACAAAGGAAAAGTGTCACAGCATCAGGGTGACACGGCGGGAGATGAATACTTGGGATTGAATTATCAGGGCTTGTCGGCGCTAATTCCCAGATCCTAACAATCTCCAGGAGGCTGTGGGTGCCCAGCCCTCAGGAAACAGAGTTATTAAAGGCGACTTTTATTCCAAAGCCCTGGCAAAACCCGCTCATCTCCCACATTTTGTGGAAATCACAGCCTCATTTAGATCGGAAAAGACCTTTAGGATCATTGTTAACCCGGCACTGCTACCTCTAAACCACGGCCCCGAGCGCTCCATCTCCACACCCTATAAACGCATCAGGGATGGAGCGGGAAGGATTTGGAGCAAGTTTCAGAGCCGCACTAAGCTTTTTTCATTATTCCCTTAAAAAAACCCAAACCAAACCACACACAACACCCCTCAGAGGGACCCAACGGCGAAAGCCAGCTCTGATTTATTAACATTTTTGCCAAAAGACAGCCGGCCCTGCGTTCCAGGCCAGCAGGAACTACCTGAAATCCAGAGGTGCCTCCTTCGGATGGCAGCGGATGCCCCAGCCAGGTGCTGCGCGCAGGAATAACCACCACAGCCTGCACCCAGCATCTCCAACCCACCCCAAAATCCCTCTGGGAGACTCTTTGTGCGCTCCAGCAACAAGAAAGGAGGCACCAAATGCTCTTAAGTGCTCAGCCACGAGCCGCTCGTTTTACCCCCCCGTGCCAGCCGGGCATCAGCGCAATTGTGAGCAACAAATCTCGCTGCTTAACATGCAAATTCCGCTGGTCAGCGGCGCAGAGCAGCGCCATGAAAGCAGTTATTGTGGCTCCCACCCGGGCCATGTGACACTTCAAGGGAAATATTTCAGAAACCGCTGTCCGGCGGCTGAGAGCGGAGGTGGAGCGCGATGTTTGCCTTCCTCCGAGTTCAAACTCCTCGGGAGGAACTGGTGGCTTGAGTAATCTCCCGTTTCTGGCAGCCCCTGTTCTCCACTTGGCCCCGTTCGCGCTGCTGGGCGACGGGGGCAGCGGGAAAGAAGACAAATTTCAGACAGAATCAGCATCTCTGCTCCCAAGGAAGGGCGGTAAGAACCGCGGCAGGCAGGCGAGCATCGTGTCAAGGAGAGCTCAGCAGCAATCAGACAGCTGCAGCCAAAAGCCTTAATCTGTAGTGACTCGTGCTTCCAGACACTGCATTCCCTGCTTTTCCCCCGTTCCACACGAGTAACTGTCTCACTGAACTTCACCAGGTAGGACAAAGTAATACTCAACTCCTGAGAGGGGGGAGAGTTTGCCACCTGAGAGTGAAGAGGCTCCTCCTGCTCCTCCTCGCTGCTCCCCTCGGAAGAGAGGACAGAAATTGAGGAGCCCTCCAGGAAGGACTTGCCTGGAGATGGGAGCTGGCACAGCTCTCCTGATTTTGCTCAACTGAACATACCTGATGTACAGGCACGAGGGCAGAGTTCTCCAGCAGTTAATTCCAAGCCCAAAGCTCTCCCAAAAACACAAGTGAAGAGGTCACACAGCCTGGAAGTGGCTGGGGAACAGTTACTTCTTCCCTGGTTTCACCATCCTGCAGGAACTCGGTCGCCTTTGACAGGGCACAGCTGGAAGAGATGTGGTGCTCGGCTCCTGAAACCTTGGAATTTTAGGTGGGAGACAGCTGAGCTAAAGGGATGAAGTGGGGAAAACCTGCGTCTATAAACCAGTGAACGATCACCTTTTATTGGTTTTGGCGTTTCCTTTAATGAGGCCCCAATAAATCCACCCAGGACACCCACCCCAATTTGGCTCTGCTGGGCTACAACACCCCGAGCATCGAGACAGGAACTTTTCCTGCCTGTGCCAAACAACATTCTGGCGAAATGAAAACTTGCTAAAAAGAGCAGTGCTAATGAAACAGCTGGTACCAATCTGCAGAGCCCATTTCATTTCCAGCCCGATGGGCAGAGCAGCATCTGTTAAATTCCTGCTGAGGAACAGCCTCCTCCTGCTCCGGTCAGCGCAAACAGAACCCCGCAATAAGCTGGGCTTTTGATTAGCTCCATCTCACACATGCAGGCACACCTGAGGATACACAACAGCTCTCCTGACACACGCACACAGGCATCCTGACCTTGAAAAATGCCCAGAGTAAGAGACAAAGGAAGCGCACGTGGCCAGGACATGCCGTCAGCTCTGCTGAGCTGCACGCGAGTAACGGGAAGTGCCGGCCATGGACAAAAACACTGAGGAGAATACAGGGATGTGACAAATCCTCCTCTCAACTCCAGTAACACAACTGAGCACGATTTTGCCACTCCCCACTGCCCTGTAACAAATTGAAACTGGGATGGATCAGATTTGAGATCTGGCTCCCGCTTTCACCCGGCACCGCACGCGGCCGCCGCTGTCTGATCAATCTCTTGGGCGCTCGCAATTCTCCAGGAAACTTTTCCATTCTGGGGCAAAGACAAAGCCTCTCCAAAACAGGTCCATCGCTGGCACGTCAGAACCATCATGTTTCTGTTCCAAAACACCTTCCTAGGACTGAGAAATGTTCTGGCCCTGCTCGCCGACAGCAATCTGAAAGCGAATGTAGCGGGTTAGGTCACAACCCCGGAGCTGGAGGAAATGAGCCTCACTCGGGGAACAGGAAAAAGTCATCTTTCTGCACAGGTCTAGACTCCACATCGTGTTCACTTGTGCTTCAGCTGCTTCACTGGCTGATGCCTCCAGACAGAAGCTCCCTTGAGACAGCAAGCCAGGTTTCAGACTTGGTGAGGGCACGCTGGCAGATTTTGTAAAGCTCCGACTCGGCGCAGGCTGGGCTTTGACATCGGGGGAGTCACGTTTAGAGAAGATACTCAGAGCTTCTTCCAGCTTAACCTACCCCCTCTTCCTTCCTTGTGGAGAGGCAGGAACAGATCTGTAGCATTACAAAACAGCCTATTGCACACTGGAGCTGATTGTTTAAGACAGTCCTAAGAAGCTCATAATTCAAGTGAAATTTCAGCGCTTCTCACTTCAGCGAGACAACCTTAAGGAACATTACCCTGAGAGCATGAATCAACACGAGCCAGCTGACACGCATTTCACATCTCTTACATCTTGAAAGCCCAGCTGCTGTTGTAATGCACAGGCACAATGGGTTATTTAACCCCACAGCAGCAGTGCCATGCCCCGGGAGCGCCAGGCAGGGACGCAGAAACCCTGGATGGAGCCTGCCCACCTCGCACGCTGCTCTGGGGCGTGCAATCTATTTCACAGCATCACCCAAACCCTGATAGCGCGCTTCTCCTAGCTCATTCATTCCATATCACAGGTGAGATAAGAGCGAGGAAATTAAACCGAGCCTATTTCTGTGACATGATCTCACCTCATAACACCTAGCCACCGAAGCACATCTCAGGGCAAGCACCACTGGGGCTTTTCATGCTGGTTTTTGGTCACGATTTTGGGGTATGTGGTGACTCCTGCGGTTCTTTTTCTTTGACTGGTCCATTCTGCTCAGCACTCTTGCAGATTTTTGCTAAGTCTGCTTAGTACAGATGCATTTTAGGTAACTCACTTCTTCCCTTTTTTTTAATAGGCTAAGGAAGACTGATACTACTCAAAGCTATACAATTCCTTTTAATGACACTGATGTGATTAAATCCACGGGAGTTTGTGGAATCTCCCTCTCTGGAGACATTCCAAACCCACCTGGATGTATCCCTGTGTCACCTGCTCTGGATGACCCCACCTTGGTAGTGGGGTTGGACTGGATGATCTCCAGAAGTCCCTCCCAACCCCAACTAGTCTGGGATTCTGTGAAATCTCACACAGTTCTTAGCAGCTGGAATTGTGGTATTTCCATGAACTCTGGGTCTGGCATTAATCAGCAGATGGTTGGTTCAGATACATCTCCAAGTGCTGCATATTTTTACATTATGGAATGACAGCAGAGTCGCTGATAGAAAGAACACCCATCAGCTGGGACACCCGGAATAAAACCAGACCGATAAATAACACTCTGTAAGACACAGGGGAACACGCAGACCTAGGTCAGCGATTCTCCTCCTGAAACCTGCGGACCCTGCATGTGTGAGGACTACTTATAAGTCAAGCGTCCTGTTGGTAGGCTGACTTTAAACGACCATAAAACATACACAGCTCAGCTGGAGAACATCAGGGGTCCACCAACCTGAGAGCGTTGAAAAAGCAATCATTCAGGCCTTTAGCTGGAGAAAAACACGAGGGCAAAGGCTGCGGACACTGCAGCAGCGTTTGCACAGCGGCTCTGCCCCCCAAGCCGGGGTGTCCTTGCACACGAGGGACAGGGATCACGCTGCTCCAGCATCTCCAGCCGCCGGGAATCGCTCCCTTCGCACGGCCGAGGCTGGAGCAAAGCACCTCTCCCGGCTGAAAAACAAACCCCGGCCCCGCAGCAGTGCCAGGATCTAAGCGAGCCGAGGAATCATTTTCCGCGCACTGCAAGGAGCGGAGCCCGAGGAAAACAAACTTCGGGAGCCCCGGGCAGGCCCTTTCCCCAGCCTGGCTTGATTTCAGCAGGGGCCGCGTCTCGCAGCCCCCCAGCACCGCCCAGCGAGACAGACCCGACACGGCTCCCCGGTACCGCCCAGGACAGAACGCCCCGGCAGAAGCCCCGGCACAGCCCCCGGCGCGCCGGGGCCGCGGTGCCG
>VXAZ01007127.1:29909-109784 GCA_013399875.1 Gymnorhina tibicen | reverse complement strand
CCGCACCGGGACCGCCCCAACACCGGCACCGGGACCGGGACCGCCCCGACACCGGCACCGGGACCGCCCCGGCACCGGCACCGCACCGGGACCGCCCCAACACCGGCACCGGCACCGCCCCGACACCAGCACCGGGACCGCCCCAACACCGGGACCGCACCGGGACCGCCCCGGCACCGCACCGGGACCGCCCCAACACCGGCACCGGCACCGCCCCGACACCAGCACCGGGACCGCCCCAACACCGGGACCGCACCGGGACCGCCCCGGCACCGCACCGGGACCGCCCCAACACCGGGACCGCACCGGGACCGCCCCGGCACCGCACCGGGACCGGGACCGGCACCGGCACCGCCTCTGGCCCGCGGGACCGTCCCGACACCAACACCGACACCGGCACCCAGGATCGGGACCACCCCGGCACCGGCACCGGGATGCGGGGCCACCCCCGCGCCCCCATCCCGGGAGGGTCCCCGCGGCCGGGGGTGCCGGGCTGTGTTCGTTCTCTCCTCGCCTGCGGCTCCCCCGTGCTCTCCTGTGCTTTGCCCCATCCCTGAAGCGTTCAAGGATGGAGCGCTGAGCATCCCGCTCTGGTGCAAGGTGTCCGTGCCCATGGAACAAGATGATCCATGAGGTCCCTCCCAACCCAGACCGTTCAGTGATTCTGTGATTTGTCTCTGCACACGAAGAGAAAGTCCACGCTCAGAGATAAATCTCTGCCCCACTACCCAGCCAGCCACCCCGGTGTTATCAGACTTGATAGTTTGATATAAAAACTAAGCCAGCCAGTTTGAAATAAAAACTAAGCAAACTCGGTGCTCTTTGGTCAATCTGACCGAGCAAGCTGCAGTTCTCTGAGAAAAGTTCGACTTTTGTGCTCTTAATGCCCAGCTGGGTTATCTCGTTTCAGCAGCAATCCCGCCCTGGGCCCGGGGAGTTACAGTTCCTACACTATCAGATGCACTGGAGCTTCTTGGAATATTCAGCAATAAGTCAGAACTCTGAAAAATGGGAGCAGACAGTGCAAAAAATAAAGCCTGGTAACAGACTGTGCTCTGGGTTCCCCACACGCTCTGCTATACACAGCAGCTTCATGTTCTCGTACACAGAGCAGCACAAAACAAAACTCAAGCTGAGCATATTTTTCCTCCATAAAGATGACATTGCAAACGTGTTTTTCGGAATTAAAATAGCAGAGCTGTTTGTAGAGTTTCTAGCCACCACAGTGAAAAGAACTGATGGACAAAGGCGTTTTTCTGCCATTAATTTCCCTAGATAATCTTCATACCGAAAGCCCAGCCAGCCTTTGGGAAGGCTCTTGTGTTGATAATTAAAATCCCAAACGTATGAGATAAGCTGAGTGCCAAATGCCGAGCACTTTGTCATCTGAGAACAAAAAGGCACAGAGCTCATCTGCTTTATTGGGTCCAAATGGGAAGGTCAGGCCTGGTAAGAAAGCCTAAAGAATAATTATTAGAGTCTGAGCACATGCCCACTAATTACAACAAAAGCAGAAATTCCTTGTCTGTGCAGACATTTAAACCAGATCAAGGAACCACACAGAGCTCAGTTGTTCTCGTTTCAGATTTTATCTGAGGGCCACATGGGAGTTTGCCTATATGTACACTGTCTAATCGAAGGTATTGGAGAACCACAACATCAATTAGGTTGGAAAAGAGCTCCGAGACCACCGAGTCCAAGCTGTGCCCCATCCCCGCCTTGTCCCCAGCCCGGAGCACTGAGTGCCACCTCCAGGGGTGGGGACTCCAAACCTCCCCGGGCATCCCATTCCAAGGCCTGAAATATGCCAGGCTGGGGGGGGAGGGATTGAATATTATTTGTCCAAAACTGTATGAGATTTGGAAGGCAGTTGCAAATTTTCCTGGAAGGAGGTGTCGAGGTGAGTGTTTTATCATCAGAGTACGGCAATCCCGCAGGGAAATCATGGATTGTGGGGAGGCACTTGGGATGCACACTGGGAGGGCTTCTCCCGCTGGATATCTGCTGCCCGGTGAGATCCCAAAAGTGCCCCTCGCTGGGGCCGAGGGGGTGGAAACACAGCGTGACTCCGTTCCATAACAGGGTGACTGCAGGGCTGCGGGCTGGCGTGGGAAAGTCTGTCCCCAGCAGCCAGCAGCCTGCTCGTGGGGCCTTGGAAAAACACACCAGAGCTTGTTATTGTGCCCGTTTGGGACGGGATTCTTTCACTGGATACCTCGTTGTTCTCACACGCAGGGTGTGGAGCACACATCGCTGTGTTTGTGCGTGTAAACGCTCAGGATGGGCCAAAGGGAATATTCACAGCCCGACCCCGCGTTTCAGGATGTACTTTCAAGGCACTAATAAAGTACTGAAGTAAAAACAACCCTTTTTCTGAACGGGTTATTTATTTTGAAGGTTATTCCTCCTCAAAACAAGCTTTGCAATCAGAGTTTCTGCACTTCAGTCTCAGCTCTGCTCCAACACCCACGGTGGCCTTGGACAAGTCACACAACCTTGGCTGCTCTGTTTCTACAGATCAGTGTTTGTCTGCACATCTCTTGGGGGTATTGCCAGGATTAATTAATTCTTGCCCTTTATGACTCTCTAACTGCCTGCAGTATGAAGGATGTAAAACACCGAACATCAAAAGTGACTTTTCCCCAATTAGAGGGTGTCGTGGACTGAGTGTTCCATGGAGGTACCACTGCCCTACGTGGTTCTGATTGTTTGGGGGTCACAAACCCTACAGTGCCAACTGCTGGAGGGTTTTCTTCGGGCACAAACGCTGCTGGACTGTGTTGTCCTGGCAGCACCGGAGGGATGGGGTTTGTGGCCAAGGAATGCAGTGTGTGAAAATCCCTGAGGAGATCTCCGTGTGCACTGTGCTGGAGTAACTTCGGAGGAGGCAGCAGGATGCTCAGAGGGACGGAGCAGCTCTGCCGGAAGGAAAGGCTGGGAGAGCTGGGATTGTTCAGCCTGGAGAGGAGAAGCTTTGGGGGATCTGATTGTGGCCTTGCAGTGCCTGAAGGGGCCACAGGAAAGATGGAGAGAGACAAGGGATTGAGGGACAGGATACAGGGAATGGCTTCACACTGCCAGAGCAGGGTTAGATGGGATATTGGGAAGAGATTCTTGGCTGTGAGGGGGGGGAGGCCCTGGCACAGAGAAGCTGTGGCTGGCCCTGGATCCCTGGCAGTGCCCAAGGCCAGGTTGGACAGGGCTTGGAGAAACCAGGGATAGTGGGAGGGGTCCCTGCCCATGGCAAAGGGATGGGAACTGGATGATCTTTGAAATCCCTTCTAACCCGGGCCATTCCATGGCTCTGTGATTGTCAGGCTATTTCCCATATAATCCTACAAAATAAAATATTTTCTGCACTTCCCCAGTTTCTCTCTCCAGCTGGGCTCTCGCTGTTTGCTCGCAGTCAGTGGTGGTGGGTTTTGCCATCACATGATGATCCAGAGTGATAAATCCCTGTTCTCCGATGATTCAGCTCTGTGTGGGAACAAGGATGAGATGCTGACAAATTGCATCAGCGCTGAAACTTCTCTCTCAGGCATCCACATTTTGATTTCTAGCAGTGCTGCCCGGGACAGCACTATCAAAGTCTTCACATTGTGAGCGAAAGTCTTCCCAGATTTCTCCCCTCCTGCTTTTGGCAGATGGGAAAGGGAGACACGGCTGACGAGGTTATCAGCCAAAGGTCCCACAGGAAGCAGAAGCAGGAAAGAACCGTGGAGTCCAGCTGCTCATTTTCCTCCTCAGAGAGTCTGAAGAGATTCAGCAAGTTGCTGCTTTCAGATTTGCTTCCCCATGGCTCTTCCCGAAAGCTGACGAGGCTGTAGCCCCATTTTCACAGGCTGGAGGTTTCCCTGCACAGCACTTCTGTTTAGATGTGGTTTTCAGGAATGCCGGCTCCCATTCCGAACTTTCCACCAGCAAATTTTAGGCTGATTCCAACCCCATATAATCCATCCCTTACCAAAGTGACCGGGAGCGATGCCCACCACCCAGAGGCAGCAAAGTCGTGTCAAAATGATGTGAAACCAAGGCAGGGTTTGTTTTCCTGGAGTGGCCAAGGGAAAGAAAACTGCACAGAGGAGTCCCTGCGGCCGAGGAACCCCACCAGACACCAGGACATGCTGAGCTGGCCAAGAAGGAACAGAGTGAGGGCTGTGTGTGTCCTCCAGCACCTCTCCAGGAGCACAAACCCCACTCCAAAAGCCTTGGCACACGCCTCTGCTGCAGGAAATGCCGGGGTGGGAAGCTGGAGCTCCTGAGGGAATTTCCATCGTTGGATTATTGCTGTGAAGAGCAATGTTGTGTTTCTCTCCTGATCTCTGCAAAGCCCCCCCACCTGCTCCTGGGACTGCTTGGGGTTCTTTATCTCTCTCTGTTAGTAACAGAAGGAGAAGTGATAATTCCCCTTGCTCTGAACGTTTGTGCAAAGCTCCGTAGTTTTGATTTCAATTGCTGGAGAAAAGGGGTCACTGGAAAGGCTAAAAACCACTTTTTAGTGTGCAGCATCAGAAATGATGGTAGGAATCTCTGGCAGTGGTGGGTTCCACCGCAGGAACCAGGTTGGACAGGGTTTGGATCAGCCTGGGACAGTGGAAGGTGTCCCTGCTTGGAACGAGATGCTCTTTGAGGTCCCTTCCAACCCAAACCGTTCCATGATTCTGTGATTTGTTGCCTTGTCACGTCAGGCAGGTTTTGCTAATCAAAACCTACCTTTAAAAAAAAGAACCTTGACTGCTAAAGCAACAAAAGTGAAACACTGCTTCCCTCCTGTGGCGACCTCCCTGATTGCACAGCGAGGCTGCAATAAATGGCACCTTTTAAGTGATTTAAAAGAAATTATTGCCATTATTCGGATGGCACTGCAGCCAGGCAGTCGCTCACATCCCACTGTCCCCGTCACAGCCCTGGGCTGGCATTTCCAGAGCAGAACACGAAGCCCAGCTCTTGCTGCTCAGCCAGGCTGGAAGCCCTGAGAACCTTATCTCCTCCCAGGCTGCTGTTTGTGGCCAAGTTCTCCCCTTTCAGCTGCCTTTGAGTGGATTCTCTGCCTGGCTGGGTTCTGTGTCACTGTGCTAAATAATGAAGGGGCTGAGTGGCAGCGGCACAAAGGCAGCTCCCAGCCCCCTGCACGTTCCCAGTGCAGCAGGAGCTGGTTTGAAGCTGGATCACGGAGCCAGCGCAGGGAAAAGGCCACACTGGGGCTGTGGTGCCCCACTCCTGCGTTTCCTGCTATTATTGCATTCACTTTGTGTTGTAGTAATATTTTATTAATATCTGGAGGCTCATTCGGGAGCTCGCATCTCCACCTGAAGTGTCCAAGGGCGGTTGGATGGAGCTCTGAGCAAGCTGGGATAGTGGGAGGTGTCCCTGCCACGGCAGGGGTTGGAATTGGATGATCTTTAAGGTCCCTTCCAACCCAAACCATTCCATGATTCCAGGACACTGAAGTTTGGATGTGGTTTGCTGTAGAAAAGGAACATAGCAGGGACATCATAAAAATGTCTGTGGTCATGAGTAAGTGAGAAGAAATAGGGCAAGAGATTTGGAATCCCTTTTTTTCCTTCTCACTGAAGTTTGGGAATGAAGGGATGCACAATCAGGGGTAACAGGAAAAGTCAGGGATGATTAAAGTACAATTTTTTTTCATTCTCCCAGGGAACCAACAACAGGAGGAGAGGGAACGGCCTCAGGCTGGGCCAGGGGAGGCTCAGGCTGGACACCAGCAGGAATTTCCCCATGGAAAGGGTGCTCAGGCCTTGGCAGGGGCTGCCCAGGGAGGTCTGGAGTGCCCATCCCTGGAGGTGTCCAAGGAAGGGCTGGAGGTGGCACTCAGGGCTCTGGGCTGGGGACAAGGTGAGGATGGGGCACAGCTGGGACTCGGTGGTCTCAGAGCTCTTTTCCAACCTCAGTGATCCTGGGATTCCGAGCAGAGAGTGGAAGAAATGTGCAACACCCAGGCCACACTGCTTCTCTTTCAGCTCTGAGCTCATGAATACCAAAAATTCCTCTGGGAGAGAAGTTTGTGAGCGGCCTCGTTCCTGGATTTTTAGCTCCGCTTCCCAAACGCGAAGCATTTGCCATCAAAGAGCTATTCCTAGACAGAACACACAGACAGGCCTCTCACTCAGGACTGGAGACTGGGTTCATCTGAGGAGAAACCAGCCAGCTTTTGGCGGGAGGAGAGGGAAGGGTGGAAAAGGAAACATTCTCCCTCCTGTCAGAATGCTTTTGGTAAAATTAAAGCTGGAGCAGATGGTGATGGTACAGGCTAATGTTCCCATATGGCAGGATCAATCAGGCACGGAATATGCTGCTCGAAGAGACGTGTGAAACTGATAGATGTTAATATTCCAAATATTTTTGCTTTGGATCTTGAGCGTTCTCCCAGGCTGTGGAGCTGGAAGAAGATTCTCGTGCTCAGGAAGGGTTTGCCCGGCCTGCAGTTGTGCCCCAGTGGGATATTCGCTCCTTCTCTCTCTCCTCAGCTGGCTGAGCTCTTGCTCTGCTCCCTGCTCGGTGCTGAGGGCAGGGGCTCAATCAGAAGGGAAATGGAGATGGGGAGAGGAGCAGGAAGGGAAATGGAGACAGGGAAAGGAGCAAGAAGGGAAATGGAGACAGGGAAAGGAGCAGGAAGGGAAATGCAGATGGGAAATGGAGCAGGAACAGAAATGGAGACAGGGAAAGGAGCAGGAAGGGAAATGGAGACAGGGAAAGGAGCAGGAACAGAAATGGAGACAGGGAAAGGAGCAGGAACAGAAATGGAGAGAGGGAAAGGAGCAGGAACAGAAATGGAGACAGGAAAAAGGAGCAGGAACAGAAATGAGACAGGGAAAGGAGCGGGAACAGAAGTGAGACAGGGAAAGGAGCAGGAAGGGAAATGGAGACAGGAAAAAGGAGCTGGAACAGAAATGAGACAGGGAAAGGAGCGGGAACAGAAGTGAGACAGGGAAAGGAGCAGGAAGGGAAATGGAGACAGGAAAAGGAGCAAGGTCTCGCTGCGCAGGCAGGGCAGGTGGCTGCCACTGCCAGGGGCTCCCTGCTCCATGGTTTTGTGGGACACCCAGAGCAGAGGCACTGTCAGGGACCAGGACCTGCCATGCTGTCCTTGCAGCAGTTCATTTCCACCCAGAGAAAACCAGGAATTCTTCCCAGCTCTTAGTTCCCACTCCTGACAGGCAGTGTTCATGGGTGAAGTATTTTGTGAATGATTCACTTTCCTAGGACGAAGCTTTGCACGGAAATGGGGAAAACACCCCAAAATCCCAACCTGAACAACCCCGCAGTGCGGCAGGACACATTCACACCGAGCTGTTGGACGGTTTCACCCGGCTGTACATCAAAATCTTATCTCTCCTTATCACTTTTACCTCTGAGGAGCTTATTTCACACGCGCTGTGCCTCTGTGGAGCGGCGGAATTGCATCAGGGATGCTGAACTTGGATCAAAACCTGTTTGGGACTCGGGACGATGGCATTAAATGTCCAAAACAATAACCACAACAAGAGATCCCGGCTGGTGAGCGCTGTTGTTTGTCCCTCGTGCTGGACACGGCCTCGGGATGGGGAATAGGATCCTATTGTTGTGTTCCCGATAAACAAAGGGGCGGATTCTCCTCGTGCCTTATTAGATGGGCTTTGTATGGGCGGAGGAAAATCGAGTCTGTGTGAGGCAGAGCAGGCGTGAGGGATCCTCCCGGGCCGGCCCTGCTGGGGACGTGACCTCCAGTGCGTGTGAGGAGAGCCCGGGCAGGGGGACAAAGAGAGAATCCAGGGATTCAGAGGGATAAACATCACTTTAATTTCGACCTCAACGCTCTGCAAGCAATTTAAACTGAAGGGATGCAGGGGTTTGAGTGGCTCTGTCAGGGTCGGGAGCCTCAAAGGGAGATAGGTCAGAGGTGGAGCTAAGGAGGGATCTCCAGTATTCCTACAGGAAAATTCCCTGTTGAGCTGTGATTAACAAGGAAGCCTGGATTTGGGACAGCTCACATCCCACCTGCAACGTGCTGACCAGAGATGCCCACAATAGGAAACACCTGACAAGATGGGAAAATGGTTTAAATATTGGTATTTATGACATGGGAGCATCATATTCCTGCCTGGGGAAGAATTAAAGATTTCTTAAATCTGTGCTTTCAGGCCCCTTGCTGCTGGCTCTGAAACACCCCAGCTTTTTGGGAATGGGAGCTGTAAGTGACCATTTCTGAGGCGTCCTTGGCCATTTGGCTTCACCAGTGTTCGGTGCCAGGGCTGGGGGCCGGGCTGGCTGAGCACAGCGAGCTCTGTCACAGAATCCCAGGAGCACCGAGGTCGGGAAAACCCTCCCAGGTCATGGAGTCCAACCTGATCCCACCTTGTCCCCAGCCCGGAGCACTGAGTGCCACCTCCAGCCCTTCCTGGGACACCTCCAGGGATGGGCACTCCAAACCTCCCTGGGCAGCCCCTGCCAAGGCCTGAGCACCCTTTCCATGGGGAAATTCCTGCTGGTGTCCAGCCTGAGCCTCCCCTGGCCCAGCCTGAGGCCGTTCCCTCTCCTCCTGTCCCTGTTCCCTGCGAGCAGAGCCCGACCCCCCTGGCTGCCCCCTCCTGTCAGGGACTTGTGCAGAGCCACAAGGGCCCCCCTGAGCCTCCTTTGCTCCAGGCTGAGCCCCTTTCCCAGCTCCCTCAGCCGCTCCTGGGGCTCCAGCCCCTTCCCAGCTCCGTTCCCTGCCCTGGACACGCTCCAGCCCCTCCATGCCCACCTTGTACTGAAAAGCCCAAAACTGGACCCAGCAGTCAGGGTGTGGCCTCACCACTCCAACTCTCCCCTAAAACATTACTTTTTAATGCATAAGCCTTGGAAAAAGCAATGTTCTTTGCCAAAAATAATAACAATTTAAAAAATCTCTGAACTTCCACCGTCTGTGTCGACGCCAGAAGGATCTGCACACGCCTTAATCAGAACAGAAACACGCTGAGCACAGGCAGGAGAGATGAAATAATTTGTGCCACCATCCTTCCAGCGAGGCTTTGTTCGTTATCTCTCACTTTGCATCCGAACATTTGATTCTTCCTGCCCGAGCCTGGGATTCTGCAATTGTCCCCGGCGAGTTTCAGCTGCCAGATCTCATTTTCCCCATTATCCAGACCCATCTGAATTCGGGGCCTGCTCTCCGTGTTGTTGGGGGGGGAAATCAGAATCGATTTGATGGGATTTGCTCCTGAGAAAGCCATGTTGGCTGTAATTTTATTATCTTCTAGGTGTTTATAGTGATTATTTCATCCTTTGTCCCACGACGTTCCCAAGAAATAGAGTTGGGCAGGCTGGGGGATCACCCCTGGGGCTTCTTTGTGTCCTTTTTTTCAAGCCAGGGCACTGTTTGTGTCTCCTGTCGCTCGTGTCCTGTCCCCACCTCCTCACAGATCCTCACTAACGCCTCAGAAACTCCCTTGGATGGTTCACAAGTGCTCTGGGATGAATTCCATCGGCCCTGCTGCCTCCAGGACATCCACGCATTTCCAGAGGTGTGTTCCAGCCTGGGCTCAGCGCCTCTCTAGCACCAGGTGAGGGAAAAGGGTGCAGCAAAGCAGATTTTCTCCGAAGCAGAGCCCACACAAAGACAGGCGAGTGCCCAAGCTGGGAAATCCTGGCCTCCACACCACGGGAATTCCACCTCTCCCACAGATCTGCAAGGAAAAACGAGGCTGTGATTTACAATCTCTGGTAATTGCTGATTTCCTGCTGCTCCTCTGAGCTGCAAACCACCCTTGTCGGGCTGCTGGGTGAGAGGGAAGCTCTCTGAGATGTTGGTTACGGACCCAAAATGGTCCAAGAGGATGTCTGGGAGCCATGGGAGGGTGTGGAGGGGCATCCAAGGCTTTCTGGCAGCTTGGAACTTGCAGGAACTTGGAGAAGTCGGAGAATCCGAGCACGGAGCACTCTCTGGGCTGGTCCAGGGGATAATTCCTGTCCGGGGCCATGCCACGACCTTCAAAAAAGACCAGGAATTCTCTGCATCTTAATTTGGGTTCATTTTTGCTGGTCTGAACCCATCAAACTCACACTGGTGCAGCTTTACAGAAACGAGAGATGCTGACTCTGAAACCAGTGCCTGGGACAGTCCACATCCTAATTTGGGGGCTTAATCTGGCCCACAGAGGCATCTGACTCAAAAAAAGAAAAAAAAAAGAAAAGTGAATTATCTTTGGGCGGGCAGGAGGGGAGAGCCCGGTGTCAGCTTGCAATTTCCAAGCAGTTTATTTCATTTATTAATTATTAACTCCCAGCCTGTCAGGAATACATTTACAATGGGAATGAGAGCGGGCAAGGTCAGATCACGCTCAAACCTTTGTGAACAATTCAGCTTTTCATTAAATTCCCGTTTATGCTGGTGAAATTACCGGAGGGACCGTTAAAAAGACCCACAAAAATCCCAATTCAGGGCAGCGGGAAGAGGAAGGCTTACGAGGTTTGTGAGGAAGCAAACACACCCCGGGTAGCTCAGTTAATTTAGTTTAGTTAGGTTGCTGTTAATTTAGCCGCTCAAAAGCGACTGGATGCCTTTTTTTTGTTCGTACTCAAATCACCCGGAGCGATTGCAGAGCAGGACTTCCAGCTCATTGAGCTTCAGGCCGCTAGAGAGAGCCAGACTAAAGCCAATGCCCGCAGTGGGAACGGCAGCTCAGATTCGGGGCAAATAAATCAAAACCTGAGCTCAGAGCTCCCGCCTGGGCTCCCAGGGCTGCACCCAAGGGCCCACAAGGGCAGCTCCTCTGCCTTGGAAGTCTGGATCCACCTGCGCCGAACGGATCCTGCAAATGCTTTGGAAATCTGGCCCTTTCCACGGGTGAGCTTCCAGCATCGCCCAGTTCTTGTCCTGGGGCTCTCAGGGAGATAAATCCCTTTGTTAGGTGTTTTAATATTTCATTTATTTCTTTCCGATTTCGGGGAGCTGATTTTCTGCGCCCAGGGAGCTCTCTGATCCCGAATCGGCTGTGCCAGGGGTAAAATAAACCAGCCAAGGCGGGCAGAGGGATGGAGCAGCTCCCCTGGAAAGGCTGGGAGAGCTGGGGTTGTTCAGCCTGGAGAGGAGAAACTTTGGGGTGACCTCAGTGTGGCCTTGCAGTGCCTGAAGGGGCCACAGGAAAGATGGAGAGAGACAAGGGATGGAGGGACAGGACAAGGGGGATGGCCCCAAACTGAAAGAGGGTGGGTTTAGGTGGGATATTGGGAATAAATTGTTGCCTGGAGGCCCTGGCACAGGGTGCCCAGAGCAGCTGTGGCTGCCCCTGGATCCCTGGAAGTGTCCAAGGCCAGGTTGGACGGGGCTTGGAGCAGCCTGGGACAGTGGGAGGTGTCCCTGCCCATGGCTGGGGGTGGAACAAGATGATTTTTAAGTAAAACCGTGCCCCTTCCTCCTCGTTCTTCCATCCTGGCCATCGAGGTGCTTTGCAATAACTCTCAGTGGAGAAAATCTCTGAGTGTTTGCAGCAGAAAACATTGAAAAGGACAGCGGGGCTCCCTTATTTAAGGAAAAACTTCCCGAAACCGTTTGAAACGAGCCTGCCAAATATTTGTGTGCAGCACCACACAAACAAACAGGGCTCTGGGGCTCCACAGGCAGCTGGGCAGCTTTAGCTTAAACACATTTCTCCCGTATTTCTCCTTCTTCGTGCTCTTCCAAGCCTGGAAAACAAAGCTGCACCTTGCTGTTCTTTGTTCAGGGCTCTTCCGTGCCTGATGTCAGGGAGTGCAGGGAATACAGCGTGGGAATCTGGGACGTTATCTGCGAGCAGAGTGAGCCCCTGGATCCTGGGATCCCGGATCCTGGGATTCTGCACTTCCCTCCCTGGCAGGGGCAGCTTTTTGCAGGCTCCGGGGTGGCTGAGCTGGTTCAGGGATTGCCTCTTCCCCTGAATCTCGGCTTTGCTGCGGCGCCACGGAGCTCGGGGAGTTTTCCTTGCAGTGGGAGATGTCCTGGGAGCCGTGGCCGAGGCAGGTCCTTGGTGGGCCGTGCTCTGCAGCACATTTTCCCTGTTTGACTCGTCTCCTGTGCTGTGAGCGCCCAGCTCAGAGCCCTGGGGTTTGTAAATTGATGGATTTCAGGCGTTTTTAGGAATCAGGGTTCCGAACCCTCCCCTGCTCTTTGTGACAGTGGGGGCTGAAAGGAGTGAGTTTAAGATTCTTAAGGGATTCAAACCTCACCTCTTCCACCTGTGACACTTCAGGGCGTGCTGCAGTCCAGGATGGAGATCAGCAAGGCAATTCCAAGGAAATTCCTTCTCCAAGGGGTGACATTAACACAGAATCATGAGAAAACTCACCCCAGGAAAAAAAACCCAGCAGTAACAGCAGGCTAAATGCAAGTTTTTAACTCGTAAAACAATATTTACTCATAAAAGCTGGCTGACAGCTCCAAGAAAATGCCATCATGAGCAGCCTGCATCCAGCAGAGCCGTTTTATTGCGGTTTGTGGCTCTGGATTTGAACAGTTCCATCACTGTCAGGGAAGAGACACTCAGTGCAAGGTGACACACATGGGATGAGTTAAATTCCAGCCTGTAAATGAGATTTTGGGGAACCTATTTTCACGAGCAAGCCGCCTGATTTTCTTCCTGAGGGAGGGGAATGAAGGGAGTAGAAACCCATAAAATCATCAGTTTGGTTTTCCTGGAGCCCCCAGGGCCATCGCAGAGGTCCTGGATGGTGAGCTGTGAACGATGAGAGGCACAAATCGCCTTCTGCAGTGCAATTCCCTCTGGGTGCTGTCCCCCAGCAGTAAAATCCGATTTACAGGGGGCTCCATGCTCCCCACCTCCATCCTCAGCCTGCAGGAGGGTGCTGCCCATCCCAGAGCTTTCTCCAAGCAGCAGAGTGGACCAAGGGGAGAGGTGGACAAAGCCCTCCCCAGCTGCCTCCTCTACCCAAGAGGGTTTAGATCATGCTCTCCTCAGGTCTCCTTTCCCTATTTCCCCGTGCAAATCTGTGTTTCCTCTCCCACCTCCCAGCACCCCGCATTTCTCATCCCTCCCGGGCGCTGAGGGAAGGCCCGAGGCCGAGCTGTTCCCTCCGGAGCTGATTCCATCTCCCAGCTCCTCAGCCACGCCGCGAGGAGCTGCTCCAGCCCCCGGGGCTGCCGAGCACGGCGCCGAGGAATGGTTTTTCCACTTTGCCAGGCAGCGGAAAAAAGGCTCTCCTGGCACTCCCGGAGCCAGGCAGAGCCGTGCACTTAGTGGGCTTTGGGGAACGGAACATAAATATTTCAGAGGGGTGCTTTAATAAGTGTTTGTTTGCTCAGGAGCTGTTGATTCCTTCTTGGGGAGTTGCTATGGTAAAACCACGTCGGTTTAAACAGGAATAATGATTCTCTCCTCGTGGCTGGGTGCGTGGGAGCTGTTGCAGGTCCCGGTGTCGCCAGCGAAGGGACGGCTCTGGGAAGGTGGGGATGCAAGGGCAGATTTTGACTGATTCTCTGAGCACTTTGTGGTACTGCCTGTCCCGGGCTCTGTGTCAGAGAGCAGAGGCTTCAAAACTCGCCACTGCCTCCCCTTGTGAGCACAGGGCTTTGAATTCCATCCTCTCAGCACGTTATTCCTGGATTTAGGAACACCCAGTCCGCCCAGGTGGCAGAGATGGGGGATGTCATCTGCTCCAGCATCTTTAGGAAAGGAGCTGGAGCGGAGGGAGGTGGTGGGGATGCAAGGACAGATTTTGTCTGATGAGATTTTGCCTGATTCTCTGAGCACTTGGTGGTACTGCCTGTCCCAGACTTCGTATCGGAGCACTGAGGCTTCAAAACTCGCCACTGCCTCCCCTTGTGAGCACAGGGCTTTGAATTCCATCCTCTCAGCACGTTATTCCCGGATTTAGGAACACCCAGTCTGCCCAGGTGGCAGAGATGGGGGATGTCACCTGCTCCAGCACTTTAGGAAAGGAGCTGGAGCGGAGGGAGGTGGTGGGGATGCAAGGACAGATTTTGTCTGATGAGATTTTGCCTGATTCTCTGAGCACTTGGTGGTACTGCCTGTCCCAGACTTCGTGTCGGAGCACTGAGGCTTCAAAACTCGCACAGGGCTTTGAATTCCATCCTCTCAGCAGGTTATTCCCGGATTTAGGAACGCCCAGGTGGCAGAGATGGGGGATGTCATCTGCTCCAGCATCTTTAGGGAAGGAGCTGGAGCTGGTGCCGGAGAACTGCTGCCAAAAAGCACAACAGACCCGGACAAAACACGGAGAGCCAGAAATAGAAGGGCTGCCTTAGATAAGGGCCTGATGGGCTGCGCCACTTCAGCTGGGCTTGTTTAAACCCATCCTTCTGTATTTCTGTCTCAGATTCCGGCGTCTCTCGCCGGGAATCTTCGGGAGCGCTGGCTGATTTCTGCTCAGCAGGAGCACACGGGCCTCCCTGTGTCCCCAGCACCACCACCAGAGCTTAGCAGGGCACTGCTAAAACCTGGCCAGGAGAGGGGATGTCCTTTGTGCTGCCGGAGGGTTGTTGGCATGGGAACGGGCGCTCATCACACGGCATGTCCTTTCTTTCACAGCAGCAGGGAACTTCCAGTATCCAGCCCCGAAAACAGGCTCAGAATGCCTTGTGCCGAGGCCAGGCTGTTCCCCTCCGTGATCAGCTGTCTCTGCTCCCCGATTGTGTTCCTGCTCTGGGCTGGCACATCCAGAGCTGGTTTGTTGGGATCTCCTGCTCAGCCTCCGCGTGCGACTCGGGAAGCGCAGCCTGGTGCTGTTCCCTGCTCCTCTCGGCCGTGCCTGCACTCAGGGCATCCCTCCAGCACCTTGCAGGGGATAAAAAGCCTGAAAATATATTGGATCCAAAAATGTTACCTGCGGGAATCAGGGTCCTGGGGGATCCGGGGAAGCTCGCTGGAAGCACAGCCTGGAATAATGGGATAACCCCCACGGCTGCCTCCCCACAGCACAGGGGCTGCTGCAGGAACAACCATTTCCCACATTTCCCCTCCACACTTCACCTCCCCGCCAGCTCTTCGTGCTAAAGCTCCACCAACGATAATGTGCCACCTCGGAGATCCCAAAAAACCCCCAGAGCTGGGATCACTGGTGAATTGGCAGAGCGCAGCAATCCCCCATGTTCGCTCCCGTCGCCTCCCAGAATGCGGGACAGAAATGGCACCGTGAGCTTGCTGTGCAGACAGAAAACCCACCCTGACACCTCCGCAGGGACACGAGGGGCTGGGATAACACATTTGTCGTGCCCTGTGTCTCCTTAATTTCAGCTTTGCAAAGTGGCACCTCTGTGCTTCACATCACAAAGCCCGTGCGGCTCTGCCTGGCAGCTGCTAAGACTTGGTTGAATTTACTGCCAGAAGCTCAGACAAACCCAGTGGACGCTCCTCAAACCCTTTTCACAATCCACACAACATAAACACGTCGTGTTTCCAGCGATTCCTTTCTCTCTCTCTCTCTCCGGGTTGCAAATTAACTGGGGAAGAAGCACTGCAAACATCAATAAATGCTTCATGCTCTGGCCTCTGGGCTTGGTTATCCACCAGCAGCTCGCAGGGCACAGCCAAAAAACACAGTTCTGTCTCCATGATGTTCTGGTGGAAGGCCTGGAGAGCAGGACAGGACACTCCCCTCCTGTTTCCCTCTGCTGCAGTAGCCAAAATTGCCCCTGACGTGTTCGAGGCAGAGCCAGGCAAGAGATTCCCAGGTGGATCCAGGGATGTAGCACAGGACAAGGTCTTGAGGGCTCTCAGGATATCAGAGCCTGAGACCACGGGGAATTTTTGGGAATTCCTCAGCAACAGCATTATTTTCTTGGACAGAACAGGTCCGTTTACTCAGACCAGAACTTTCGGTGGGAAAAGTTCCCAAGGGAATGCCAGAAGCATTGTTAAACCTCGGGTTTGGAGCTGGGAATGCTCGGGGATGGGATCCTCTGAGGGATTTGCTGGTTAAATCCGTCCCAGGTTGGATTTTAGCCTTCCCTGCTGCCCACCACCCTCCTCCTTTTCCACAGCGCCCCGCAGAGAGCAAAAGGATCACTGGGAAACCTGGATGTGTTTTCCATAAGGGGAAAAAAAAAATCCTCCTTTCCACCTCTGTTTCTGAGAATTTTCACCTGGCTTTAACCCCCAAAAAAGAAGAAGGAAAAAAACCAAAAGAGAGAGAACGGGGTGAGCAAGGAGCATCCCAGGCAGAGCAGGGATGGGAAGGGATTTTGGGGACATCCTGAGCTGGCTTTGGGGGCTTTGGCTCCGCTGAGGACTGGGTTTCCCTCGGCATCTCTCCCTAGAAATATTCCAGGCCCTCAGCTCCCCAGCAAATCCATTCTTGTGGTTTCCCCCCCGCAGCAGCAGGGCTGGCTCAGGTGGGATGTTGTTCAGGATCCCACAGGCTCAGGTGGCCAGGGAGAGTCCCCACTTCCTCCCAGAGAGTTTGGAACAGGTTTTGGAAAATAAACAAAGCCCCAAAAAAAAAGCCTGTCCGGGAGCAGGGCTGGCTGCTGACGCTGCAGGTGCTATTTTTACACCTGAAGTGTTTCCAAGCTCCCGAGAGCAGGTCCAGAGGAGACATTCCCTGGGGAAGGCTCTGCTGAGCAGGAGAGCTTTCTTCCTGTTTATGAACTGCTGACATTGTGTTTAAAAGCGGGAGGGAGCGACTTTGTGTCTCTGCTGCACGAGGAAGCCCTGGCTGCAGAGCGTTTCCCTCGCCTGGCTCGGTGGCCAGCAAAAACAATTGCAGAAAAAAACCCCAGTCCCTCAAAAAAACAACAACAAAAAGCAGATTTCTGCCCCAGGGTTCAGCTGGGGGTTGGTGTAGGGCAAGGATCCAAGATGGATCCCATCCCAGTCCTGCCCTGGAGATGAGGATCCCCGGGGTTTGTGTGCAGCGGCCGTGCTGAGCTGTCTCTCCAGGCACCCCAGTTTGTGTTCCCCACTGTCTAAAAACCTCCATTTACTGCTCACAGGAGGCCAGATCCATTCCTCACAGGCTCCAGCAGCTCCACGTCCTTCCTGGATCCAGCATNCCAGCAGCTCCATGTCCTTCCTGCACTGGATCCAGCCCTGCAGAGTGGAGCAGAGGGGCAGAATCCCTTCCCTTGGCCTTGTCCAGGTCCCTCTGGATGAGCCCATCCTTCAGGTGTGTCAGCCACGGCCTCACCTTGGCTCACCTGCAGGTGAAAATTCCTTCTCCCAAAGCAGGGGCTGCTCTTCCCCTTTCCCCCCAGAGCACAAGGATTTGAAGCATTTCAAACTAATTCCCTTTTCTCTGGACATCTGAGGGTCGCCCAGCTCCTCCTGGTGCTTGCCCAGAAGCCCTGGAGCAGTTTGTGCCACGCTCCTGAGCTCGTGGTGACCATGCCCCGATAAATCCCTGTGACTGCTCAGGGCCTGGCATCAGTGGCCCAAAATGTCCCTAAAAATCCCCCTCCTCAGCGTGGGGTTGTGGCCTCGTGGGTGCTGGGGGTTGGCCCTGGCAGGTTTTGCTGTCACCAGCTGCGAAATCCTCATTTCCCCCCAGCCCAGAGGCAGGCAAAGTGAAGAGGGAGATCTCTTTCCCTGGCTCCCAAACTTTCCCTGGCTCCGTGTCCCTGCGGGCTCTCCAGAGGAGAAGGACGAGGTGTGCAGGCAGGGCTGTGCTCCTCCTTTTCCAGGAAACCCGGGCTGGACGCAGCCAGGAGGGGAAGGTGCAGCCTCATGGGAGCTCTCCTGGCTCCCACCGACTCCTGACGGAGAGCCCACAGCCTCTGCCGAGCTCCCAAATCCCGGAAAACCAGGCAGTGCCTGCATTCCTGCGGCACCAGGCAGCGGCCTGGATAAACCCAGGTGGCATTCCTGGGAGCACAGCTCCATCCTCCAGCTCCCAGCGTGGGGAAAGCTCGGCCTGGATAAACCCAGGTGGCATTTCTGGGAGCACAGCTCCATCCTCCAGCCCCCAGCATGGGGAAAGCTCAGCCTGGATAAACCCAGGTGGCATTCCTGGGAGCACAGCTCCATCCTCCAGCCCCCAGCGTGGGGAAAGCTCAGGATGAAGCCTCCCAGGGCGGGGAGCGCCTCGTTCCTTCTGAGGGAGCAGGGAGCCCCCGCCACGTGTCCATGAGCTTCTCCAGGTTCGGATGCTGCAGATGGGAAGGGAATAACCCAGCTCAGCTCCTCATCCGAGCTTTGGAGAGCTCAGGGATGACTTCAGGGTCAGCAGCTCCTTCCAGCGAGGGCTCTCTGCGTGCGTCCAGCGCTGTCCAGCACCCCGGGGCTCTCGGGCCAAGGTCCAGCTCCCGGACGTGCTGGATCTCACACGAGGTGTCCTTTGGGAGCTTGCAGAGCATCAGGGCTTGGATGGAGCTCTGAGGCACCTGGAGCAGCTGCAGGTGACCCTCTGACAGCAGGGAGGTGGAATGGGATGAGCTTTAAAGTCCCTCCCAACCCAAACCATTCTGGGGTCACGGAGAAGCCAAACCCCACCCCGGGATGGTCCAAAGCACGTCCAGGGTCTCAGCCTGAAGAGAAACATTGTTCTAGTTCAACTCAAAACCTTCCATTTTGCTCCAATTTTGGATAGTTTAACACTTTCAAACCTCTTTTAAAAAAAAAAAAAATCTGATTTTGCTTTATGTTTTTTAAAGAACGGGACGGCTGCGAAAACGAATGATATTTCAAAATTTAAAATCCAACATTTCAAATTTCAAATGGCTTTGGTTTTAGCTCCTAAACAGACCACCTGGCTTTAAAAATATTGAAACAATGTGGGCTTTGACTCTACCAAGATGCTTTTTATTTCCACCTTCGCTTCTGTGAGTGGAAGGATTTGGAGAATTCAGCCTTTTTTGGGAGAAGAGGATTCCTGAGAAACAGTTCCCACAGCATCCTCTCCCAGCTCCTAAATCTTTGGCACGTCTCAGCTGCCTCGCCCTCAAATTCTGCTGTAATCACAGGCTTTTCACCCAATAATTGTTTACAGACAGCTTCTACCTGTTCCCATCTGTGCTTTATCAGCAGCCTCTGCTGGAACAGCATTTTCTGTCAATAACTGCCCGGAGTTCCCAGGATACCAGATCTGCTCGGGCCACGTGGGTGCTGAGAAGCTCAGAAAAAATCAGCCATCAGAAAAGTCCCTTCCAAGGGGAAAAAGGCCCCCAAAAAAGATTCAAAAGCACCACCAAGAACCTGTTTCCCAGCCTTGGTCCCTCCAGGGATGTGGGATGGGGCAGCTCTGCCCCATCAGGACCTGCAGGAAAAGGTGGGAAGGAAAAGGGAACAAGGAAGAGTGAAGGTCCCTCTGGATCCCCTGACTCAATAAAGGCAATAAATCCCCTTTACCCAAGAGGTTTATTCGGTTCCTCTGGGCTATTTTCAGCAGGGAAAGGGTTTTTATTGTGGCAATTCAATAAATTCGCAGGGATCGGGGTCAGGAATCTCCTGGCCACGGCAGAAATGCAAAGCTTCAGGAGGCACCCATCCCATCATGGCCCTAATTTAATCTCTCTGCAGATAACTGTGGTAAAGGGCCAGGTTTATCCTCTGTTTATCCTCTCCTCATTCCCTGCAGGACAGAGGTTTCCACCTCCCAGCCCCTCCTGTAATTTCTCCCTCTCCGCTGCTTCTCGAAGTGTGCTGGAAATGATTTTATTTATCCGGTCACATTCTCCTCCCCTGGGTCGCCACTGATGGGCTCTCTCTGCTCCTTTCTCCTCCTCCTCCTCTCTCCAGGGCTTTTCCTGCTGGGCAGTTGGACCTTTTCGAGTGTTCCCAGTGATCCTCCTGGAGGAACAAGGACAGGGGACAGGGGAGGAACCCTCTGTGCCAGGCTGGGCTGTTTTGGGGACATCAGTGACTCCCTGCACAGCCCAGGCTCTGTTAGAGTTATTTTATAGGGAATTCATGGGATAAATACACTTCTGCCAGGGCAGGGGTGGTTACAAATGGGATTGGCTGGCCAAACTGGGGTCAGAGTGGTTTGCAGGATGGGTTCCCTTCGTTGGAAACCCTTCTGGGAAGAAATTCTTCCTGAGAATTCCCTGAAACACCCAAACAACTCTCCTGACAGGGAAGGCAGGTTTGCCCTTGGATTCCTTTCCATCCTTTTCCCAGCAGCCACGGCTGCCCCTGGACCCCTGGAAGCGTCCAAGGCCAGGCTGGACGGGGCTTGGAGCAGCCTGGGATGGTGGGAGGTGTCCATGGCAGGGGGTTGGAACAGGAAGATCCTTCCCAACCCAGGCCATTCCATCATTCTGTGATGAACAGGCAATAAAACTGGATCTCAGAATGGTCTGTAGCTGCTAACAAAGAGCCTCTCAGTGCTCCATGCTGTTATTTTGCTGCTGCTGATGGGAAAATGGGCAGGGAGCAATCAGGAATCGTGGCCAGAGCTGCTGATTAGTGGCAAATTAACACCAGAGCCAAGCCTCGAACTGCAGAGCCCTGCCGGGCAGTGCCTGAATGTAACCCCAGCAGGGCACAGCTTCACAGGCCCCTATTTGCACCTCCTTCTGTAAAACGAAGCTTTATTTCTCTGCTTTGACCGAATCTGGGAGCCCAGCTTTATTCTCAGAGGGAGAATGTCATCTCCGGAGAGACTCTTGAGAGGCAGGGATCAGAGCACTGCACCTCCTCCATCCTTCTGGCCCCGTGCCATCCCCTGCTCGAAGCAGGAGCAGGAGACTTCGTTGGCACCTTCCAAGCCATGAAATAAACGATCCCAAGAGCCCAATATTGAGTTTTCACTCCGTGCAGAGCCTGGCTCCTGTGCAAACGAGAGCCCTCTCGGCCCAAGGGAGCTGGCAGCTGGCTCCCCACTCTTCCACTCGTTTTTTAATCAAGTGTGGTGGCACTTTGGGGGGACCCGGAGGCCACAGGGCACCCCCAGTGACCCACGAGCGGGGCTGGTTGTGAAAGTGGGATGGAATGAGAGGCAAACAGCAGGGCCGTGCCAGGAAATGAACGTTCTGTCCCGGCCAGCCTCCCCTGGGCCGTGGGGAGGAGGGTTGGTAACTCACCAGCTGCTCCTCACCACAGAGCATTTGCAGTTGCAGAATTGCTCATTTGGAGCCACTCGGGGCTCCGGGAGATCCCAGGAGGTGCAACAGCAACAGATTGGAAGGGCTGTCCCTCCCCAGCTTGTCTCAAAACCCTTTTGGGACCCCACAGTGTGTGTTCCTCTGTCTTGCAGCTCCATGGGACGTGCAAAATAAATTCCTGCACTTTGAGGAAGGATCATTAAGCTCCCCTCATTGAACTCGCCACGAGGGGAGGAGGGCGTGTATACGAGCACTGCAGGGGTTTTGTTCATTCTCCAAGCAATGCGGAGAAATCTTTTGCTCCAATTAGAAATTAAAAGCTGATTTTCCTGTTTACTCTTACCCCAGGCTCAGCCTCGGGATGTGGAGCCTTGCAGGTCACCCCTGCCATGAATGGCCGTGGCACTGAGCTGTGTCCCAGGATTTGGGTTTCGGTGGTGGCGTGGCCTTGGCCACTCTCCTGGGGCTCTGCAGGCGGAGGAGTGGAGGCACAAATGTGCATTTGTGGGGCCTCTGCAGCAGTGCTGAGGATGTGGCTGTGTCCCGGGTTCCTTCCCGCTGCAGGTGAGCACAGGGATGGAGCTGAGGGAAAATGCCTGAAGCAATCAACAGGAGACAGGGGATGGGCTGAGCCCTGCAGCAGAGGCTCCTTCACACGGACATTTTCACCTCCTTTTCATAGAACGAGAACGGTCTGGGTTGGGAGGGACCTTAAAGCCCATCCAGTGCCACCCCTGCCATGGGCAGGGACACCTTCCACTGTCCCAGGCTGCTCCAAGCCCCATCCAGCCTGGCCTGGGGCACTGCCAGGGATCCAGGGGCAGCCACAGCTTCTCTGGCACCCTGTGCCAGGGCCTGCCCACCCTCACAGCGAACAATTCCTTCCCCATATCCCATCTAACCCTGCTCTCCCTCAGTTTGAGGCCATTCCCCTTTGCCCTGTCAAATTCAGCGTGGAAATTTGGTGTCGGGGCCAAGCACCCGAAGCAAGCCCAGGGAACGGGCCAGGCAGCCCCTGGCTGTGGCTGTGTTTTACCTTCTGGGGCTGAGCTGTGCCAGGGGCTGCAGTCAATGTAAACAGCAAGGTGAGGGCAAGCCGGGCTGGACCCACGGAAAACAACCTGGCATTTAATTCCTGCCATTATTAATTCATCCCAGCACCTGAATGTGAAATGAGAGAGGGATTCAGCTCCTGAGTGACCCAGAGCTGCTCCCCGGGCCTAAGCAAGGGCCTTTCATGAGGGGAGGTCACTCCATCCCAGCTATGGATACCGGACAGAACCTCCTGTGCCACGGTGATTATCCAGCTGTCACAACAAGTCCTGTCTCCTGTGGGTCTTGCCAGGCAGGATTTGTCACTGTCCTGCCCCAAATACCCACCCCAGCTGCCAGGGGAGCAGGCTGACTGTGCCCATTCAGCAGCCTGCTCTCCGTGCTGGGCACTGAACAAACCAGCCAGTGTACCAGGGCTGGGCAGCTGCCACCGGCACCGGGGGCTGCAGCAAAGTTCCACCTTGGTCTTCCCTGCTTTTCCATCCCTCTCAGGAAGAGCTCCTTGTTTCCATGCCAGGTTCGGTGCTGGCGCTGGCCCTGCTTTGGTTGAATGCTCTCCTCTGAGAGCAGCTTCCCGGGAAGGACAGGGACAGAGCCAGGCTTTTATTTCATGGCCGAGACAGAGAGGCGGTGGCCAGGTCCAGCTCAGTGCTCGGGTGAGTGGCTGGGCCCAGAAATGAGTGTCACCACGTCCCTCTGGCTGTGCTGCACACAGAGGGCACAGCTGGCAGTGCTGGGGAGCAGAGCTGGCACCCTGCTGCAGCACCCAAACCCTCCCAGACACCAGGGCTGGCTTCGGGTGATGCCCAGTTTTGTGCAGTTTATTCCCCCACAGCACAGCTGGGTTGAGCCTGGGGTGACAGGACAATTGAATGCGTTCACACTGGCAGAGAGCAGGGTTTAGATGGGATACTGGGAGGAAATTATTCCCTGTGAGGCCCTGGCACAGGGTGCCCAGAGAAGCTGTGGCTGCCCCTGGAACCCTGGAAGTGCCCAAGGCCGGGTTGGAGCACCCTGGGATAGTGGGAGGTGTCCCTGCCCACGGCAGGAGGTGGAACTGGATGATCTTTAGGTCCTTACAGTAACGTGAAGTAAACCAGTGCCCCTTTCCTCCTCAGTTTCCCATTCTGCCTGCTGAGGTGATTTGTAAAAACTCGCAGGGGACCATTAAGAACCACGTGGCGTTTCCAAATCTAGAGGGGGTGAAAAACACCTGGATCATATTTCTGGCCTTTTTTCCTCTGTCTCAGACCAGGTGTCCTCTGTCCCACCCTGCTGACCCCGCTCGGCTCACTGGTGGTAAACAGGGATAAACTGGGCAGAGAGAGAGAGAGGCTTTGCTGGCTCAGCACCCCTGGCACAGACAACATCTGCTGCCACTCCAGGGCTCCTCCGCGCTGCTGGGAGAGGGGATCTGCAGCACAGACCTGCCCGAGGGCAGATCCCACGTGTCCCTGGCTCCTGGCCCTCTGCTCAGGCTCCCAGGAGGGTTCAAATATAACCTGGTTCGTAGCTGCTATTCTGGGGGCTCTCTGTTTTCCCCTGCTCGAGCTCTCCAGGCATGTGCTGCTATTTTTTCCGGTAATGCTCAGCATTACCCCACACATTTCTTTTTAGAATAGACACTTTTAGCCCTGATTATGCAATTATTGCTCCCCGAAATAATTCGCCGGGTGAGCTGTATGTTATTTTTCTAAATAAAAACAGCAACAGATTTTGCTTCATTTTCTAGCACTGCTGAGTGGCTTTCCCCAGGAGTAGAGTGGCTTCTCCAGGGAATGTGTGCTTCCCAACACACATCACTCCTATCAACGTGTCTAGCTCTGATCCCTGCAAAAATCACCAAACAGTCCCAGCTTTCATAGCCTTGGACAAGCAGAAAAATATTTATAGGAAAGGAGGACAAGACCACACGGAACTGCGGGACAATTGCAGCATTATTCCTAAACCGGGAGGCTGGAAAACAAATCCGAAGCAGAGGAACTCAGTGTCTCAGCAAGGTGTGATGGTGAAAAAGCACCATGGGATGAGTTTGTTCTGTCTGAGGGGATGAGAGAAGCACTAAAATGCTCAGCAGGGCTATCCCAGCACCCTGCCCGTGCTGTGCTTCAGCTCCAGCCCCTCTCCCAGTCCAGCTGTGCCCTCTCCCAGTCCACCTGTGCCCTCTCCCAGTCCAGTTGGGAGCAGCAGCTTTGTGGTTCCAGTGCTGGCGTTGCTGCCAGGCATTGAGGGGGACCCACAGGGACGGAGTTCGCTGTTGGTGGGGGAGAAGAGTCTCCAAACCTTGTGGGGTTCGGTCAGAGCGGCAGAAGCTGAGCCCTTGAGACACTTTCACTGGAGACAGGTCCTGGTGTTGGGACAGACAGAGTGGATTTGGGAATATTCACCAGCTGGATGTCCCTGAGGAGCCTGAGCACAGCCCAGGGTGGTGGCAGATGGCACATGGGCCTGCAGAGAGGTGTCTCCTGCTTCCCAGCAGGGGCAAAGTGAGGGCAAGGGGTGCCTGTGCATCGATATCCCCCAGGACAGGAGCCAACGAGTGCCATTGACGTCAAAAGTGACCCCGCCAGCGCCGAGTGTCCCGTTACAGGCAGGAGCATTTAGCTCCAGGAAAATGCCTCCCTGCTGGAGCTCTTGCTGCTGCCAAACATGCCAGAGCTCCTGGTGGACTGGATCACTCCAGAGTCCTCAAAGGAAAACAGCACAGAACTCCTTCAGACGAGGGACAAGATAAAACTCCCAAGCTGGGCGAAGCGAAGCAGCTCCCGATAAAACTCTGGAGGTCAATCTGCCTCCACGCCCTCCCCGTCCTCCCAGAGCCACTGTGCTCAGAGGCTCTGAAATTCAGAAGGCCAGAAGGCCCTTTATCCAGGCCTGGAAAGGATGATGCTCTCCCATGTTGGTGGGATCTATGGACCGAGGCCAGCAGAGGAATCTGCTCCTCGGGGTTTGCCCCAGCACCTGGATGGAGCCGAGCCAACAGGACAGGAGATGGTGCTCAAAGCCTGAGCAATCCAGGCAGCCCTTCACATCCCTGCTGCCTGCACGTCCTAAAGCTCCCTGGCAGGCCGTGGGAATGCAGCAGTTTTCCTGCAGGGCTGGGATGGGGCTGGGATTCCTGGTGATGCTCCCTGGATGAGCTGGGTGCTCTTCCCGCCGGGACTGGAGGTGAGGAGCTGGGGCTGTGCTCTCCAGCTGGACACTCCTGCTGCTGGGGAAGGGCTCCAAGGTGAAAGAAAGGAAAGAAATATTTTAGACTGTCCAAGGAATAGCTTGTGGATGTCTGGGAGAGCTGCTGGAGGCACCTGAAGCTCCCGTGCACTGTCTCAGGTGTGACACCCACAGCAGCAAGGAAACCACGTTTGATCTTTCCTTTTTTCTTACCATGTCTCGCCTTTGCACCAGAATCCACTTCCAGCCCTGTCAAGAGCTTTTTCTGGGAGAGGGATGATGTGCTGGGTGCTGCCCACCCCACCCTGGCTGCCAGAAAATCCAGCCTGGTTAAATTTAGGCTCTGAGGGAGGCCTTGGGAGCAGCGCTTCAACCTGAGGTCCTCAAACATGGCTGGAAAAATTCCACTTGGCATCAGGCACTTCACCCTCTGCTGCCATTCCCTGCTGCTTTTATCCACACAGGACCTCCAAGCTCTGGGCTGCGGAATCGCTGCTATTTTTGGGGGGGGCATTCGATACCTTTCCATTCCCTGGCCATTCCTGAAGGTGCTGTCCTCTCCTCCCGGCTGGGACACGAACAAACTTCCCAACTGGATTCCCCGGATTGCAGTGGGGCAGGACCGAGGGCTGGCTGGGGAGGTGTTGGGAGGCTGAGGCTGACGGGTACCCAAACATTCCCCATCTGCTTTGGGATTTTTCTGTCACAACCTGTGGGGCAGTAGCTTTCAAGAGCAAGACTCCCACATTTCCGTTTCAAACTGCTGCTTTTCTGAGAAGGAATTCTTGCACCTTCTCTTTCCACCCAACAGCCATGGCTTTTGTCAGAAATTTTGGCTCTCAGAAGAGCAAAACGCTTTGAGCATCTGTTCTATCCTCACACCAAATCCCACCTAAAGCACCCACACAGGTCTGTAGCAGCCAGGGGGGTTGGCTGGGATCTGGATGTGGAGAACGTGGATTTCACAGCAGGCCTGATGCGAAGGTGCCGCGGGGAACCTGCCACAAATCCTGGGGGAACAGTCCAGCTGGTTTTTCCCTTGCCCATCACTGCCAGGCAGCTGGAAGCAGTGAGCTCTGCCCCGTGCACGTGTGCAGCACAAAACCCCTTAATTTAAAAGTGCAGGATAAGCCTGGCCTAAAGCTCTCCAGACAAACACAGACTTTTCCAAGGAGAGGGGAAAGGTGCCTCCTGCAGAGGTGTGGGAGGTGCCTGAGGGTTTCTTTGGTGACATTCCACTCCTCTGATCCCAAATTTGACAGACTTGCAAAGATCCTGCTGCTTTTTCCTGAGCTGGCTCCCATCTCTAGGCTCGGTCCTCACTGCTGTGAACTCACACTCCTAAAATCGTGAGAGCACGAGGTGGAGAGGATGCAGCAAACACCAGATGAGTTCTTTCTCAGGTTTATGGGAGGGAGTTTGTGTTGTAAAGCTGTCAGCAGGGTGGAACACGCAGATCTGAGGAGTCAGGCCTTGCTCCACCACGCTGGCCAAGCTCCTGTGCTGTCCTGGTGTCACTGGCAGGGTGGAGGCAGGGCCTGCCTGGGCTCTCCATGCTCTGATTTTTATTTGTTTGGATGCCTGATGTATCCCCAGCTGAAAAAATCCTGCCTGTTCCTCAAAGAGCTTCCTGAACTCATCACTGCTGGGGCAAGAAATCCAGATTTCCCTCACTCCCCAAATAAACACAACCTAAATGCGACCTCATTCATGCCTGCAGAGCATCCCTCTCCTCCTGCTTCCATGGAAAATGCTATCAGGAGAGCATTTGGGTATTTTTAGCTCCTTTTAATTGAAGTGGCAGCTGGAAAGCAGGAGGACAGCCAGCACCACGCTGCCAGCCGTCTCCTACAGGTGTCCAGCAGCTCCCACACCCACACTTGGGGATGCAGGACAGATCCCTGGGACATATTTGGGGCAGCTCTGAGAAAAGCCACAGAAGCCAGGAGCTGTAAAAACTCTGTGTCCTCCCAATCAGCAGCCTGAGCCACGAGTAATTCAGGTTGTCACCCTGCTGTCCCCAGCCCCAGAGCACAGGCAGCACTTTTCTCTCCCCTGCTGGAGGCCTGACGAGTCTGGAGTCAGTATTTGCCACCCCTTGTGCTTGTTAGTGGGAAGAAAACATCTCATCCCACAGTTTTGTTGTCTAATCTGTGTAAATGCTTCTCTTTTAATGAGGGACAGTGAGAAGTGAGAGCTCTGCAGCTCTGCTGTCCCTCCAAACCTCCAAACCACCGGGGTGTCCCCTGTTTTCCCCATGGAGGATCCCCGCAGTGGGAAGGGCACCTGGAGGGCTGCAGGCAGCTCTGGGGCTTGTCTGGGTCACCCATCTGAAAGTCAGAGAATCCCAGAATATCCTGAGCTGGAAGGGATCCACGGGGATCATGGATTCCAGCTCCTGGCCCTGCACAGACCCCCCAACAATCCCCCCCTGGGCATCCCTGGCAGCGCTGCCCAAACGCTCCTGGAGCTCTGGCAGCCTCGGGGCCGTGCCCATTCCCTGGGGAGCCTGGGCAGTGCCCAGCACC
Organism: Gymnorhina tibicen; assembly: GCA_013399875.1. Taxonomy (NCBI): domain Eukaryota; kingdom Metazoa; phylum Chordata; class Aves; order Passeriformes; family Artamidae; genus Gymnorhina; species Gymnorhina tibicen. The sequence continues at coordinate 82,058 of VXAZ01007127.1, read as the reverse complement.
CTCTGGGGGAAGAACCTTTCCTGATATCCAACCTAAACCCCCCTGGCACAGCTCCAGCTGTTCCCTGGGTGCTGTCCCTGTCCCAGGGAGCAGAGATTGGAGCTGCAGACCCTGAGGAGTCTCCTCTTCTCCAGCTGAACATTCCAAGTGCCCTGAGCAGCTCCTCTGTGTCCCCTCCACACCCTTCCCATCCTCACATCCCTCCTTTGGATGCTCTCCAATAGTTTTAGACCTTCTGTTGTGCTCTAGCAAATTTTTCCAGGATTTAATGCCCATTCCCAAGTTTTTAGGACATCTCCAAAGCTCTGGGGAGGCCGTGTAACCATCCATGAGCACTCCTGGGCAGCCAAGTGTGGCTGTGCTGGGCTCGGTGCTGTTCTCTGCTGTGACATTAAAAGCAGCAGAGCTTTTATTGCTGTCGGGGATGTGAGGAGCGTGGAACATCCAGCTGGACTCCTTCTGTCTGCAAAATGAGCAGGTTCAATCTGGAAACAATTGGGAAGAAAACAAATGGGAATCACTGAAATGGCTTCTTTCTGAATTTACCTCGGAGGGGAAAACGTCCTTTCCCAGTTCTTCATGGTAACAGAGGAAGTGTTCACGCCTCTGAAATAGGGTGGTAAATGTGGTTAATCTAAGGACTACCAGCCACAATTAATTCCCTTTGCAGTTTCTAATGGCTGGAGAGGATTTCATCTCACAGGATAAGTCCATTCCAAGGCAATTTCCTTTATTATTCCAGCTTGCAAATTGCCTGTTCCTATAGGGCTTCAACGCAGGTCTTGTGAAGTTTAACACATCTGCCAGTTTATAAAGTCATTATTTTTAATTAATAGATAAAGTTCCTCCATTATTCTCCGAATTAACTCCGGCTGAGGAGCAGACAGAGCCAATAAGTGGCTGTGTGTATGTACTGGGAAATTCTCTTGAAATGCTGTGATTAATGGTGGAGAAAGGACCTGGGCTTTTTTTTGGCAGATAAATGGAAAAGCAGAGCAAAATATTCCTTGCAGATGCCAACCTGCCCCGCTCCCATGCACCAGAGAGGGGGAATGTCAGGAGAGTGGCCTGGGAATGGCAGTGCCCATTTTTTTTGGGAGCACTGGAGAGTTGTCCCTCTCCTGCTCCCCACCTCGGGACCCTCCCCATGGGGCTGAGCTTGGCCTGGGTTCAGAGCAGCTTCTCCTCCGAGGTCTGGACACTCATGGAAAGGTCTGGGAAGAAGGAGGAGGTGGAGTAAGGATGGAAAGCTGAGGTTCTTGGCTTTTGCTCAGGCTCCACCTGTGGTGCAGGTCTTCCCCCAGTGTCCTGGCATTCCAGAAAAGCAGTTTGGGAGAGGGATATCCACTGCTGTGCCTGTATTCCTGGAGGATTCTGGAGGGCTCTCCTGGCTCCTTGAGGGCTCTGTGATTAAAGAGCTCCACTTGACCTGGCAGGTTTGCTGTCAGCGATGGAAAGATTAAATTTAGGACAAATTGATTATTCCACAGTGATGTGTCTCAGTAGTGAGGCAGGAGTTGAAGGGTAACAGAGTCCCTTAGAACAGCTGAAAAAGTACATCAAAATATTTGTACATCATATTTGTACATCAAAACATTTGTACATATCATTATTTGTACATCAAAATAATTCCTGGATCTTCCTTTGCCCTGTGCTGCTCCATGGCTCAATCCATCATCATGGAAAGGGTTTTTCCCCAGGAATAGTCCTGGCTTCCAAAGGAGAGCTCACAGTGATGGAGGAATAGGGGAGAAGCCCCCAAAATCCAAGTGGAGAAGGCAGGGTGTTCTCACAGAATTCCACCCTTGGGGGAACAGGAGGCAAGAAGGGAAAAAAAAGAAAATAAACAGTGAAGAGCTGGCAAGGTTTAAGAATCTGTTAAGGTCAAACATCATTTTAAACACGAAGTCCAGCCCAAGCACAGCCAGATCTCAGGAAATCACAACTGAAATATAAACCAAAAATGAGATTGTTTATTTGGCATCAAATTGGACTTTCCAGGATATTGTTTTCAAGTCATAAAGATGACAAAATTGTCTGAAATTGAAGTGGCCAAAGGAAGAAGTGCCATGAACAGGTCAAGCCGTGGCTCAGTGACTGGCCAGGCTGGCTTTATGAGCTGAGAGTATTTCCCTGGCCGTTCATGGGGTGTCAAATCCTTCCACAACTTTACAGATTCAACACGGGAAGAAACCACGGTTACCATTTGGTTTTCAGTGCGAGGCGTGAAGTTTCATGGGACACCTCCAGTTCTGGTCCCTCCTGCTCTGCTCCTGCAGCAGCAGAAGTTTTCAGGGCCATGTCTGCAGATCACTGGGACCCGAAGGCTGCTGAGAAAGGCACTTTCACACATTCTTCACAGCAAACCACATATGTGACATGGAGAAAAAAAACCCTTTATCTTCACTGGGAAAGTTTTAGCTGTCCATAAATGAAAACACACTTGAAAAGCTCTTGGAAAGACATCAAAGTTTAGGCCAAAGGCCAAAAAAGGACCGTTTTCTTTGCTGCTATAAAGGGTGAAGGAGCCAAGCCGCAGACAAGGACTGTCGCTAAACCATCTCAGAGGACCTCAGGGTGGCAAAGCCAAGAGCTTTGGCCCTAAAATTTGCCTGAGATGGAACTGGGGATTGGACCTGGGTGAGTTGGGATTGTTCAGCCTGGAGAGGAGAAGCTTTGGGGACCTCACCGGGGCCTTCCAGGACCTGAAGGAGCTCCAAGAAAGATGGAGAGAGATGATTTCCAAGGGATGGAGTGGCAGGCCAAGGGGGAATGGCTTCAAATGGGCAGAGCTGCTTCATCAGGCTGGAGCTGCTCAGAAGAGGTTCCAGTCTGAGGGGGTTTCGTGTTTAGAGGGAAAACAGATAAACGAGGGGAGAAGTGCAATTCCAAGGCTGCATTCGGATGTTTCAGGCAGTGGCACATCTCAAATGTATAAACAGGCACTGCTTTTACTGCTCCAGGATGTCACAAGAGAGGGTCTGCACAGCTGAGGGGTGCGGGGACCTCCGGGGCCGAGACCTGGCTCTACCTTGGCGTTCCACTGGCTCCTGGATTTAGGAAGTAAATCAGGAAGATAAATTGCTTGGCAAACAACAAAGGTTTATTTAATCCTAATCAGAGGTGCCAGGGCCTCCCCAACCCCACAGCAAAGAATTTCTTCCACATATCCAACCTCAATTTCCCCTCTTTCAGTGTGCAGCCGTTCCCCTTGTCCTGTCCCTCCAGTTCCTGATGAATTGTCCCTCTCCAGCTTCCTTGGAACCCCTTCAGATACTGGAAGAGGCTGAGGGGTGTCCACAAAATCTTCTCTTCTCCGGGCTGAATATCCCCAGCTTTTTCAGCCTGTCTCCATAGGGAATGAGTTCCAGTCCCCTTACCAACCTCGTGGCCCTGTTACAGAGCAATTATTCAGAAAATTTTGGGGAAAATTCAGGGGAGAAACCATAAATTACATCCCCTGAAGAAGAGCAAGAGCGCTGTGAAAGCTCGGAGAGAGGAAGGGAATTGCTGAAGTGCTGCAGCGAATTCCCAGCACAGTTTCACTCCATCCACCCTCCTCCAGATGTTTGCCTATAAAAGGTTCACTTAAGCTCCATTTCTTAGCTAAAAGGGTTGATAGCAAAGATCTTTATCCTCTGCCTGGCTACTACTCTGATGAGCCAAATAGACAAGCCCAGCCAGAGCAGAGCCTGTTCTGGGAGCTATATTTGTAGCTGTGAGAACACAAAAAGCTATGCCTTTGGAATAGAATTCCCTGATTTCTCAGATGTCCTTCTGGACCCTGGCCTGGCAGCTCATTTCCCTATCTCCACTCTTCATCTCCAGATTCCTCCAGTTGAGCAGCCTGAGGTTCCGAAGGCACTGGCACTCCGAGTTCTTGCTGCCCTGGAGAAACTCATCCTCAGAGGGTTGTTAATCACTGGGTTTGTTATCCTGCAAGCGGGGGCAGGGATGGAGGGGCCTGGATGGATTCTGGAGCTGGGGAGCCTGGGCTGAGCTTGCTCCTTTCCAGAGCACCACAGAGACAAAGCTCTCCCGGTCGTGCGGCTGAAATCCTGCACAGGCCGGAGGCTCCGTGGCCTGAGGAGCAGGGATGAGATGCACCCATGGGACACTGTCCTGTTCCCAGGCACATTTTAGGGCCAGGTGAACACACGGCCCTGTTTAAAGAACCAGAGTGACCACACTGGAGCCTCAGCACGTGCTGGGGATGTTCTCTGCCTCCCTATCCCGTTGTTTTGTTATTCCCTCATCCGGCCCTGGCCTCATTTCCCCACCAGCACCCACAGACTTGCACAAAGCTCCTCCTTTCCACCCACTTTATTGTTAAACCCAAAATCCCAGACCAGCAGCTCAAGGGACACCATTTAGGTTTGGTTTTTTGCTTGCCCCGGGCAGGTGGGGAGGAAACTTCCCCTCCTGCAAACAGCTGAGATGCCTGCTCCTGGATCCAGTGTTTTTCCATTTTCCATGGAGTCACTCCCAGCTGTGAGGGAATGGACAGCTGCTCCTGGCCCCGGAGGTGAGCAGGAAGGAGCAGCCAGGGAACATCTGTCAGTGGAGAAGGTTCAGGGCACGGAGCTCAGTTCGCTCCCTGCAGCTCCCGGCTGCAAGCACAGCCAGGAAGAACTTGTTCTCCCAGGATGAGCCAGGAGAGGGGATACAGGGGAAGGAGGGTCAGTGGTGGCAGAACAAAAGACACTCAATGCTGACAGCCTGCAGGGATGGGCCAGGGAATCCAGCAGTGCAGGAGAGGCTGCAGGGAAGCAGCTGGAGGAGAGGGGCTGGAAGGGGGATATCTGGGAAGAGCTGGAGAAGCACTGCCTGGAGTGTGTCCCTCCTCCTGCACCGAGGGGGATCTTTAGCCTGGAGAAAAGGGGGATCAGGGGGGACCCTTGTGGCTCTGCACAAGTCCCTGACAGGAGGGGGCAGCCGGGGGGGTCGGGCTCTGCTCCCAGGGAACAGGGACAGGAGGAGAGGGAACGGCCTCAGGCTGGGCCAGGGGAGGCTCAGGGTGGACAGCAGCAGGAATTTCCCCATGGAAAGGGTGCTCAGGCCTTGGCAGGGGCTGCCCAGGGAGGTTTGGAGTGGAGGTGTCCAAGGAATTCCTGGAGGTGGCACTCAGGGCTCTGGGCTGGGGACAAGGTGGGGACTGGGGACAGCTTGGACTCGATGGTCTGGGAGGGCTTTTCCAACCTCAGTGATTGTTTGATCCCAGCATCTCCCCAAAGCCAGGGACCTATTCCCAGTCTTTTCAGGGTCACAATTCCCCGACTTTGAGGGTGCCAGCTGCTCTTGCTGGAGGAAGCCATTAATTTGTTTTTCTATTGAAGTTTGGAAAAAAAAGGTTTTCTTGCAACCATGACCAAGAAAGGAGGCAAGGGCACCAGGCAAATAAACAGTCCTGAGTGTCCCTCCGAGCTCTGTTTATGCTTCTCCCCTGAAAAACAGCTTCTCCCCAGTGCAACACTCCGGGATAGAGCTGGGGAAAGGGGGAGAGCTGGGAAAAGCAGCCCAGGCAGAGCAGGGGGTCCCTGTCACTTGTCCCTGTGAGGGTACAGCCACCCTGAGTGAGGTGGGGTCGTGTCCAGCTGGGGACAAGTGTCCTGCAAGAGGCATCTCTGCTTCCCTTTCTCTTTGATGGAGGGGCTCGTGCAGCAGGGATGTGGGAGAGGAAAACTCTCCTGGATTTGCCCTGAGCCATCCTCAGGGGACGGGAATGTGCCACCTGCAGGAGCAGTGACGTTCAGGGTGGACAGGCCAGCATTTGCCAACATCTCCCCTTTCTTCCTGCTTGGAGCTTGGCTGCCTCTGCTTTTCCTCACGGTGCCAGAGATGAGCACAGTGGTGCCAGCTTGGTCTGAGAGCAGAGGGAAGTGGCCAAGCCACCCCCAGCGTGTCACTGTCCATGTCCCCAAGCAGGGAGAGCAGCAGGGACAGACAGAGAGTGCAGGGGCGAGGGGCTGTGCCACACAAGTGGCACCTGAGCTGGCAGCTCAGTCCTTTTTGCCCTTTTTCCATCTCTTGGGACCCAGCCGGACAATATTGACCCCCTTGGAGGTGAAGGGGTAAATGCTGGCACTTGCAGCTCTGGTCGAGGCAACCCAAATCCTACACAACCCATCCCAAAAGGCAGCGCTGAGATTCCTCCCTGGGCTGGGTTTGTTGGCAGCTCTTGCCCGGTTTAGGTGGCACAGGTGGGCACATCCTGGGAATCAGGGGCTCTCCTGGCTGGCTCTGAGTTCCTCTTCCATGGCCTGGCTGCAGAGCAGACACAGAGAAGATCATTTCCCTGAACCAGAGCATTTCTGAGCAATGCCATTCCCAGTGACTGTGTTTCTAATCCCTGAGGGGACTTTACAGAGATATTTGGGAAGGACGAGGCTGGATCCATTTTGGAAGAGCTGTGATGGTTTGTGAGAGCGGAAAAATCCTGGTCCTAACCAGCACATTCCTGCAACTGCTCTGCATTTCCCATAAGAGGAACTGGGCCACAGCCTGCTTGAACTGTCCTCAAATCTGTGATTTTCCCCCCAAACTGTAATGTCCTCTTCACGAAACCTCCCAATTCCTGACCTAACCCCCCAGCACAATCTTTGCCTTGCTCCTCCTCGCTTTCAAAGCTGTGTTTCAGTGCTGAGCGAAGCAATGCCCGCTCACAGACTGTGTTTACAGCAGGATTTTGGATCTCCCAGCATGAAAAATGCTGCAACTATGTCAGTTATTCCTTTTCCCATCAGTGCGGAGCAGAGAGTTCAGCCCCCTTTAGGAAACTCTTCTCCATAATTAGGAAAGTGTCACGGAAATTGTTTATCCTAATCAGGGAGGCTGGCACTGGGAAGGCTGTGAACTCTGCAAGCTCCCCAAAAACAAACGGAGCTTTTCTGAGAGCCCTGGTGGGGTTTAGCAGAGAGAAGGGCGCTGAGGGAAGGGTGTGTGGCACTGCTCGGGCAGGTGGAACTGTTCTGATGCCACCGGCCTGGCAAGGATGGTGCTTTGCCAGTAAAAGTCCTGCTTTGGGGCCATTTCCAGTGGGTTTTGCAGTGAATTTTCCTGAGGGAGCTGGTTCTCCTCCACATGGGGACAGAGGTGAAGTGAGCCCAAGCCTTGCAGGGAGACTTCAGCTTCATTTTGGTTGATTGGGGAAGACCAGTGAAACAGAATTAGAATTTTGACCTTAAAGTTCATCCAGTGCCACTCCTGCCATGGGCAGGGACACCTTCCACTATCCCAGGTTGTTCCAAGTCCCGTCCAGCCTGGCCTTGGACACTTCCAGGGATCCAGGGGCTGCCACAGCTTCTCTGGGCACCCTGTGCCAGGGCCTCCCCACCCTCACAGGGAAGGATTTTTTCCTTCTTGAAGACTTCAGAGTGCTCTTCCTTCCCCTGCAGAGCCCAGGTCACCCTCAGAGACACCAGAGTGGTGGCAGGAGGTGGCCGTGGGACAATGGAAATATCCCAAGCAGATCAAGCTTGCTTTTTCCTCTTTTTTCCCTGGCATCACAAATGGAACCTGGAAGCAAAAGGTGGAGAAATGAGCAGAGCGGGAATACAAAAAGCAAACGTGGGGATTCTTGGTTTGTGGTGGGCTGAGCCATGGCCCTGCTGGCGAGGGACACTCGGCGGCACTGCAGAGGTGGTGAGGTGGCAGATGGCATCTCCAGACCGGCTGGTGGGGAAGGAGCAGCATTCCAAGGCCAGTTTGTGCGGAAAGGCTGCGTCCCTCGGGATGCAGCTCGGGGGATGTGTGACCTGAGTCATGCCAGGCACTCCGCCAAGGGGCTCCGTGAGCTGGATCCCTGTCCTGCACACCCCAGCGATTCCCATTTAAACCTCTGTGCCGACTCCCCGCTCTTGGGAGAGCCATTCCAAGGAGGAATCCCACCTGGGGGACGCAGGAGCGGCTGATGTGTCAGGTGGATCTGACGGAACACGTTTGGCTGATGCGGATGTACTCAGAGATGGTTTTGGCCTTTTTATTCCACTGCCGTTCGTCAGCCCTCATTAAACCCAACCCTGCCCTGACAAAGCACTGGCATCGAGACTGCAGAGCTCAGCTTTGTCCCTGGGACAACTTAATCTTCCTTCAGGCTGTGGCTGCTGTGGAATAATAAAGCTTCCCTGCTCGGATGTGCTCTCCCAAAGGTCACATCCTTTCCCAACACCCTCTCCAGTAGCCGCGGGCTGTTGTGGGAGGGGAAGGGAGTTTCTGTCCCCCACGAAGGGATGTGCTGCCAGGCCCTGCTCCCATTTCAGAGTGTTCCCCCTGCCCTGCCCTTCCAGGCTGATGCAGTTTTGGACTGGCTCCACTGCTGGAGGAGCCCCAGCGCAGTCTGAGCACCCAGAGCATCACTGCAGCTTCTTGCTGGACTCGTGTCCCTCAGGGTTTGCTTCTCCCCATCCTGTGCGTCCCTGCACTCCCTGGAAGATGCTGCTGTGAGGGCTGGTGAATCCCAGAATCCCAGAATCGTTACAGCTGGAAAACACCTCCCAGCCCATCAAGTCCCAGCTGTGACCCATCCCCACCTTGCCCCCAGCCCGGAGCACTGAGTGCCACCTCCAGACCTTCCTTGGACACCTCCAGGGATGGGCACTCCAAACCTCCCTGGGCAGTTCCAATGCCCGAGCACCCTTTCCATGGGGAAATTCCTGCTAAAATTCCTTCTTTTCTCTGTTTTTGATAAGCAGCTTCTCAGACCTGTTTAACTTTCACCCTGCTCTTCACGTGGCCTTCATTTGTTCTCAGCTCTGCAACAAATCCACCTCCTCTGCAGCGCTACAGCCTTGATGTGCCTTTGCAAAGTTTAATTGTCCGGAGAATAATTAAGCTGAGCTTCTCTTTCCCTGCTGTGCAGCAGGAAGGTTGGGAGAGCAGCTGAGCTCTGCCACTGGGGTTTGTTCCAGCCCTGTCCCTACACCGCACCTGCCCTCGGTGGGGTTTGGGCATCCTGGCACTGATCCCTCCTTCCCACAGGACACCTTCTGCTCCTCACAGGTGGGGCAGGAACGACAGCAAAGCTGCAGCTCCACAAAGATTTCGTGTGATGCTTCCACACCACAGTGGTCAGTCCTGAATTCCGGAGGGGAAAACACCTCGTTTGACCCTGTTTTGGGGAAATGTGCCCTGCACCAGCCCTCGCTGGTGCTGGTGAGGTCCTTTCTGTGTAAACCCAAAACCTCTGTGCCAACTGTGGGACAGCTGAGGAGGGGACAGCTCACTGGCCACAGCCTTGGAGGTCACTTTGACTTTGGCCCTACAGTGGCTTGATGCAGCAGAGGAAATGTTTAAAAGTAGGGAGCAGTGGAGATGGATCAGGATCCTCCCACAGCTCTGCGCCAGGGGAGTGTTTTGTTTGCCATTTGAGTTATTTCTTTTATTCTTTAACTTCATCAGGGCTCAGAGAGGGATGTGGAGGCTCCTCCTGAGAGCCAGCACTCCAGAGCCATTAATTCCCAGGGAACAACTGCTGGGAACTTCACCTGGCGTGGCACAAAAGCTCTGCTGGTTGGCAGCGTGGATAAAACCTGCATGGATAAACAATATCCCAGGAATGAGAGGTCCAAACAGCTGAACCCTGGCCAGCCCAGTGGGAAAAACGCTGGCATATGGATATGAAGGGCCTGACAGGGAGCAAACTCTGGTGCTGCCGACCCAGTGGGCATCCCTGCAGGAACTGGGATGGAGAGGTTTGGAGCAAGGATGTGGCAGGGAATGCTCCAAACCCACTGCAGTGCTGAGATTCCGGCTTGCTTGGGCCTGACAGCAAACGTCCCCCACGTGTGACTGGTCCAGGCCTCAACACCCAGCCCTCAAGCTGTTTCCTACATCCCCAAGGCTGCCCGGCCCATTTAGGATCCCAATCCATGTGCTGGGAGTGTGGTGGGAGAAGGCGGCACTGAGGGCTCAGCTGTCCCCTGCAGTCACCTCAGGGCTTCTGGAACACCAGGGCTGACTTGAAAGGGGCACAGCTTCTTCAGAGCCACAGCTCGGGGGGATTTGTTTTCACATCTTGGGGGGATGCGTTTGCTCTTCTAGCTGGAGGAAGTGGTCAGAGCAAGGCTTTTCTCCCAGGGCATTGCACACTCATGCTTATTTTCAAACCCTTAAATTCTACATCATACTCAAGAGACTTCTCCCAAGGAGCCGCTGTGTTTGCGAGAATTGTGAGGCTGTGAAAAGGCAGTTTTGTCAGCTGGGAAATGCTGTCCCCAGCTTTGACGGATCGCTGATAAAATCTGAGCCCTGCCTTCCAGAAGACAATCAGGACGGTTACCGTGAAAGCAGGAAGGTTTGGGAATGTTGGGTGCGAGGGAAATGAGGACATCCGAGGTTCTTTCCTGAGCCTGAGTGAGGACCACGAGCTGAGCCGATACCTGTGGAGAGCTGAGTCACCTTTTTGTGAGGTTTCTGGGAGGGTGTGGGGGCCCTTCTGCTCTAAACCATCATTTCAGTGTGGAGAACCCTGCCAGGCTGGTATTTCCAAGAATATTTCGTGTTTAATGTGAGCCAGAAGAAGGAGCAGTGCACAGTCAGCTGTGAGTTCACCCCCAGGAAATGGGATCGCTTCAGAAAACACATGGAACACGGCACTGCTCATTAATTATGCAGAACTTAATAAATTGCTGGATACAGACTGAGCTCAATTGCTCCATGTTTCCCGTGCACAACAGAGTGGAACTAAGCCCTGCCAGATTTGGGTTCCTTGTGTTTTAATTCCTCTGGGGGGAGCATGTGGACATTTCTTATCAGAAACTTGGAGTGAGAAATAACCCTCCCTGCTTATCAGTGACTCCTGGAGCCTGATCAAAGGACGTTTGCTGTGCCAGGGAGTTCAGTAGTGCCTGACTTGGAAGGAAACTCGTTTCCTGCCATGAGTTCTTCCATGCCTCGTTCTTGGATGGAATCTTTATCCCTGGACCTCCTTGTCTTTCTACCAATCCTCTGTTCAGATTTATCCCTTCTCCAGGGGAACGCTGCCAAGGAGATCTGGGGAATTTTGTCCTCGGTAGATTGAAAATTTGGGGGAAAACGCTGTTCATGGGAGAAGGAAATGATTTACACATTTCTGGGTCAGGCTTTGTCTGTGTTTGTGTCCCACAAGGATTTCCCTTCCCCCAAAAGTGCTGGACTTTTTTATTTTGACAACTTGAAAGAAGCCTCTCAGCCTCATCTTTCAGAATCACTGCTTGGTTTTTCCCTTTTGAAATATGACCTATATTTTAGAGAGAGTGAAAAAGAAGAGCCAATGCTTCCCAAACAAAATAAATCTCTTGTTTTGGGTCCAGTTCATCTTCTCCGTCACTGCTGTTTTGCACAACAGCAGAGGGGAAAATGCAGCTCTGCTCGGGCTGAGCTAATTAATTTTCCTCTGCCTTCTTTGTTCACCCACCAAGCTGAAAAATTGGCTGTTCCTACAGCTTTATTTGGAAATGGGCTGGGAAAGCTCCTTATTCAAACAGTGAGACTGCGGGGAAATACCCCAGGGATCTCAGGAGGAATAACACCAGGGCACAGCACTCGGGGCTAGGAGCATTCCTCCTGTTCTTTTTTAAAATCTCGGGGTTTTTTGGTTTTTTTGGTTTTTTTGCGAAAGAGAAGCAGAATCCCCGGGAATTAGCGAGGGCGATGGCTGCTCTTTAAGGAGCAGGGTGGGATAAATGACCCGCGGTGCCGGGAATGGCCCCGCGGAGCGGGAGGAGCCGCGGGCCGCGCAGGCCCGGGCGGAAGGGAGGGAGCAGGGCCCGGGTGACCGAGGCGCTGCCCGGCTGGGCTTTGGCTCCGTTTCCCCGAGTTATTTTTTGCTCCCAGCGAAGCCGTGGGCCGGTGGAAATGAGCTCAGGAGCTCGGTGCTTCCTGCGGTCACCTGCCCGGCCTGGGGGGCTGCAGGGCCCGGCCGGGCCGTGCCGGCGGCCCCTCACGGCCCTCAGGGAGCGGAGCCGGCCCAGCCGCCCCGGCTCCCGGGCCGCAGCCCCGAGCGGCCCTTCCCGGGCTCCGCGTCCGGCCCAGGGCCCCAGCGGCCTCCCCAAAACCTCGGCAGAGCCTGTCTGCGTCCTCCCCGGGGGACCTCCGCATTCCCAGACCGCTTCCCGAGGGAGCACTTTGCTTTTTCCTGAATTGCTGTGTGTATTCCAGAGCAATTCCACAGAAAGCCTGGAATAAATGAATCTTTTCCTCTGTTTTCCACGGCTTCATTTAACTCTTGGGACGCTGAAGTCGTGGGAGGTTTAAGTTGTTTGGGAATGGTGCTGCAGGAGGTGGGGAATGGAGGTGGCTCAGCAAGTCCTGCTTTTCCTGGGGATAACGTGCAGCTGGGTACTGCCAGTGGACATGGAACACTGGGCACAGGTCTGGTGCTTCCAGCATAAGAAGGACTTGGAGCTGCTGGAGCAATTCCAGAGGAGGCCACAAACTTGATAAAGGGACTGGAGCACTGACTCCTGTATGGTGACAGGCTGGGAAAGCTGGGAATGTTCAGCCTGGAGAGGAGGAGGTTGTGTGGAGACCTCACAGCACCTTCCAGAGTCTGAAGGGGCTGCAGGGAAGCTGGGGAGGGAACTTCACCAGGAATTGGAGGGACAGGACAAGGGGGAATGGGTTCGCACTGCCAGAGGGCAGGGTTAGATGGGATATGGGGAAGGAATTGTTCCCTGGGAGGGTGGGCAGGCCCTGGCACAGGGTGCCCAGAGAAGCTGTGGCTGCCCCTGGATCCTTGGAAGTGCCCAAGGCCAGGTTGGACACTGGGGCTTGGAGCAGCCTGGGACAGTGGAAGGTGTCCCTGCACATGGCTGGGGTGGAATGAGATGGTCCTTAAGGTCCCTTCCAACCCAAACCATTCCATGATTCTAAACCAGACCAGCAAAGGGGGAGAACAGGTTCCTCTTACCCACCTGGTGCTCTTCTTTTCCTCCCCACCATCTCAGTTTCAGCTCCCACCCTTGGGAATGTGTCCAATGGATCTCTCCAGGGACAAGATGAACACGGTGTTCCCACTGGCCTGGGAGTCGCTGCCTGTTTCTGTCTAGGGATGGGAAAACGAGCAGGGAACACTTCAGTACCCTGATCTTTCCCAATGAACCTCTGAAGTGCTGGGTGTGGGACGGCTACACAACCAGGTCAATGCTTTTTGGGCTACAGCAAAAGTCCTCTCTAATTCCCCAGCTCCCAGGAACATGGAACGCTTATCCTGGAGCAGTTTCCAGCAGGGACACCATCAACAAGTCAGGCTTAATTTTATTATCTCAGTGATGCTCTTTATTAGCCTAAATCAGCCTGGCATCCTTTTGATGTGTGTCCAGGATGGATTGTATCTCTCCCTGTTGGAAAGGCCATGGAGAACTCTGTTCCTGGGCTGTAAATAAGGAGGGAAAAAAAATCTTCCTCGTTGATGAAGTGTCTTAGTGGCAAACTGGCTGCCAGCACAAGGGGAACAAGGGAGAAGGAGGAATGATCAGAGGTCAGACCTTCTGAAAATGGGGTGACTTTTGGGGAACAAAGCCCCTGCACTCCGTGAGGAAATCCCAGGCACCAGCACAGGCTGGGATGGCCCTGCTGGAGCAGGGAGCTGGCACCAGTGACCCACTGTGGTCCCCTCCAACCTGACCCATCCTGGGATTCTGGGATGCTCCCAGGAGTCCATACCTTCACACCTGATGGTGATAGGAAGCAGCTTTCCCCTTCCTCGTGCCAAAAGGAGCTGAATGAAAGCCCTGTGTAATTCCAGGGCGTGGTGGGTGACAGCACCATGATATCACTGCCTGGCAGTGCCAGCACCCTGCTCTCATGGCACAGCCCGGTGCCTTTCCAGGTGTGGCAGCAGGAGATGGGATCTCACCTGCCTGAACATCCCGGCGTGGCACCGACGCCTCACCCGGGGGAGAGAGGAGGAATTTTGGCTTCAGCCCCACGCTTCAAACTGATCTCAGCAGGGGTGTTGTATAAGGATCTTTTATTTTTTTTTAAAGACATCATCTCACAGGGTTATTTAATCAGCCTTTTCACTGCTGGATTTGTTGTCTTCGCAAAGCTTGAGCCGAAAAAAGGGATGGACCAGAAATGAGGGTGAACCTGCCCAATCTCCCTGCTCAGGCCACAGAACTAAAAGTCAGCAGAGAAAGGAAAGACAGGAAGGTCGATCGGGTCTGCAGAAGTCTTTCCATGCCATGAGCATGGCTATTCACGGACACTGACAAGGGAAATCATTCATTTTTAATAATCAGGATTGCTGTCTCGAGCACATCCCTCCAAAGTTCATTTTGCGTCCCCCGTGCTCACTCATCCTTTGGCTGAGTGAAGCCCCTTTGTGAGAAGGACTCAGTTCCCATGGGTTTCCAGCTTCCCAGCCCTAAACGGGGACGCTGAGGTTGCTCAGAGGGTTGGGGCTGCTCAGATCCCTGGATCTGTTTCCATCCAGGAGGGTTCGGGGCTGTGGGTGAGGAGAAGAGCCTTGCAGGAATTAAAAATAGGGAGGGCAATCCAGGCTGCAGCTGGTAGGTGAGCAAGGGAGATCAATTCCCAGGACTTTTAGGGTTTATGGGAGAGAATAATTCCCAGTTTTTCTCTAGGCCTGGAGGTCTGAGCATCCTCTCTTGTTCCAGTGCTGTGGGTGCTGCCTCTGCTCGGAGCTGTGCCTCTAATTGTTGTAATTAACTCACAGAGTGAGAGTTAATTGCGACACATCATTGCCTCAGAGCCTCCGGAGGGAAAAGGGACCTCCTGGCACAGCCCATCCCACGGGATCAAATCCCTTTGCCATCGATTATCAGCTTTCCCAGGGCACCGATTTGCCAGAAATTCCCCTCTGGACTCCGGGGTGAGGAATGTCCCCGGCCCCAGGGGATTTTTGTCCCTCAAGTGAGAAACTGCAGCAGAGGGGAAGTGGAGAAGGGACATTAATTCATGGGACAGCTTTGCTGTGGGAAGATAATTCATATTTCCCTCATGCAAATGCTCCAGGAATATGAACGACCTCCTGCAGGGACCGCTCTCAGAGTTATGTTTTGTTGTTGGAATGAAAATTAGGGAGTGAATTTGCCCTGGACACAAAGTGGTGGGCAGCAATGGGATTGCCAGGAGCAGGAATTTGTCCCTGTTAGGACAAGAATATTCCGAACGTGACATCTCATTAATGAAAACCAATAACTTTAATTAAAAATACAAACATTTGTATTTTTAATACAAAATACAAACATAACAGGTGGAGATGCTCATTTGCAATGCAGATCCCTCCAGTGCTTTTATTTGGGAAGAAAAGGAAAAACGAGCCGGTTCCAAGGGATTGATTTTTTTATTTTAACTTTTCATAGAATCATGGAATCATCCAATGGCTTGGGTTGTAAATACTCAAGGCCGGGTTGGGCAGGCTTGGAACAACCTGGTCTAATGAGAGATGTCCCTGCCCGTGGTAAAAGGTTGGAACAGGAAGAGCTTTGGGTCCTTTCCAACCTAACCCAGCCTGGGATTCTGTGATTCCAAGAAGGAGAAGGCAGCCATGGATATTTGTCCTCGTAGCTCTTGATGTTTATTAAAGATAAAGGTTGGAAGGAACAATCTTTTCAAAGCCAACTCCACACCAGCAGGTCTGGGAGAAAAGCACAAACCTTCAGGGACTTGAAAAATGGTTGAGGAGCATTAAATTGGTGATTTTTAGACATGAGTAGAATGAATATATATAATATATTCTAATAAATATAATATAACAATATGTTATGTGTATATCTAATATATATCGATAATATCTGTAATATATCTACATCTAATAATATATTATATGTAATATCTATATGCATGGCCTGAGTTATTTAAGGTCTTAGATTATATGTGAATTATTTGATATTTTATATATAGCACATGGCATTAAAAACAAAAACCCTCAGCATCTGCCAAGAGAGCCCAAAACTTGTCCCTGGAAATAGCCCAGATCTTTTCCAGTGCATCTATAAAGAGAACCTGCATTCAGTGGTCAGCGAATGTTGCCCAACTGATGGCAACTGTTGTCAACATCAACAAAAATAGATGGAATAATGAAAGATTTCTGCTGACATTCTCAGATACAACGTGTGCAGCTTCCACCCGGCCACAAATCCCGGACAAATTCCGTTGGCTACAAGCTGGACAGGTTTTTTTAGGGAAAAATTATCTGGGGAGAAGCTGCCAAAACTCACATTATTCTCTTGGTGACTTCATTATGGCGTTGCTGGTATTGTTCACGTTGCTTTTTTAAATGTTAGCATGCTCATATTATATTTAATAAGATCATATTTTGTTCTAAAAGATAAAAATAGATTTCAAAAAGCATCAGGGGCCAATACCTCTTCTTGCACTGCAAATGTTCCCAAGCCTTAAAGAAATCCCAAGAGTCCCATCAGAAATCTGTGACACAAAAAAAAAAGGGCTGATTCCTGGTGCATCTGAACTGAGCTCAGAGCCCTGTGGAAGGATGAGCCTCTTCCCTAAACAACTGATCCATGTGTTGCTGGAAGGGAAAGGAGACAGGGAATAAATCCTGGTTTTTCCAACACTTTTATTCAATTAGCCTTTCCCCCACGGTGTTATTGCCAGAGGTGCCTGATTTGGGCTGGGTGAAATATTCCAAGGTGCCACGATTTCCCCCTTTATTCACCGTGGGAATTTGATTCCTGCTGCCAGGTTGGAATTCATTAGGATAAACAAGCTCCTTAGGAAACCAACCCATCCTGGTCCGTGATAATTGTTGTGTAAGTTCTTGGCGTCCTGAAAAAATAAATTAATTAAATAAATAAGTAAATAAAGGGGGGGGAGGGAAGTAATTAAAATAATTGGCTTCCTAATTCGCTTGATCAGAAGCAGCAGCGTGGGTTTGATTCCCTAGGACAATGTGTCCTGCTTTGGAAAAGGAGGAAACATTCCTTGTCCTGCTCCAGTGGGAGCTCCAGAGCAGCAGAACGGGCTCGGTTTGACTCCCATCCTGCCCTGAAAGTGCTGGTGTTCGCCCTGAACAAATTCCAAGGCTGGAGGAACCGACAGATGAAGTCAACAGCCACGGAGAACACTCCTGGAAAAGCCTCTTGGCCTCAGGGGTTTGAGAGGGAACTAAAGCAGGTGCTTTTCCCGTGGATTTTTGGCAGCAGGAGTTGCTGGTCCCTCGGGGTGGGATTGGCTCCGCAAAGATTGGGTGCTCTCAGACCAGTGTTATGAGGTTGGAATGTTGGGGGTTTTTTTTCTCCAGCCGTGAACTGTTTTCTACAGTTCAGAAACTCTCAGCAATCAGGAAAATTAAAGGACAGGAGGAAAATGAAGCATAAAAACCTCCAGGACTTCGAGAGCTACAAGATGTGAACACTGGCGCTGTTTTCATGGAATCACAGAATTATTCAGGTTGGAAAAGACCTCCAGGTTCATCAAGTCCAAGCTGTGCCCCATCCCCACCTTGTCCCCAGCCCAGAGCACTGAGTGCCACCTCCAGGAATTCCTTGGACACTTCCAGGGATGGGGATCCTGGGCAGCCCCTTCCTTCTGCAAATCCAGCTCTCCTGGAACCCCACCTCCCACCAGATCCCTCAGGATTGTGGCAGGAGTCGGTGCCTGTTTGCAGGGACTGTTCCTGGGCATTGATTCCGGCTTTAGAATCCCCACTGGAAGCCCACGGTGTGTGAAGATGGAAGAAAATTTCCCCATGTGCTGCCACGAGGATCTGCTCCAATTAATTCCCAGGGATGAGCTGGAAATGCTGCACGCTCAGCCCCCCCACCCTTGACCGAGCTGCTTTTACATCAAAAGCCTCAAATCCCCACTTCCCAACCCTCCTTTTCCAGAGGTTTTCTTGCCCAGGCTGGGTGAGCCTTGCTGCAGGGGAGGACACACGCAATAAACAGCTTTGCGAGGTTGATTTAATGCCTCACCAGCTCTCCAGTTATTAATCTATCCACAGAGGAGGTTTATTGCTGTGTCTACCACAAACTGATAAAGATTATCACGGAATTAATTCCCAACAAGTGTGCTGTTGGGCTCGGAGCCAAACGCTCAGAGTTATCAGTGTGAATAAATACTGGAGCATAATTTCTCAATGAGCCTGTCTGAAATGGACTTCTAAGGCCAAACCTTTGCAAATAAACTGTGGGGAAAGTGAAAAGAACAAACGTCACCGGGTTCTTGCATCACATCTAACAGATCTGACGCGTTCGGTGCAGGGCTCAGGGTGTCTGCGATCCAGAAATACCGCCCAGATTTCCTGGAATGTGGCAGAGCTTCTCCTCTGCCCTCATCGCCTTCATCCTCCTTGAAGAAGGAGCATGCAGGGAATGTTCATCCTTCTCGGTTCTTGACCTTCTGTCTTCCCACTTTCTGCCCTGCACTTCGCAGCAGAGCCCTGAGACTTTCCTTTTCAGTGAAATTCTCCCGCACTTTCATTTTCAGTGAAATCCCCTCCTTTCGTGCTGCTTCTTTCCACGGAGTCACCAGCTCAAAGAGACACTGAAGCTACAGGGGCTGGTGATGAGCACAGAGTTCAAAGGCAGCCAGAAACGTCTGGGCATTGGCCAGAACCGTTTTCTGTTTGTGCAAGTGACAGAAGAGTTTCCATCATCTGTTGAAAAATGATCCTAAAAATAACTTTCCCTCGAGTGCTGCACAGCCAGAGACCTGTGCAGAGGACACGGGCGCTGGCAGCTTGGGGACCTTCACCTGGGAGAGGCAGGGGAAGGGATTCAAAAATAGGGAAAGGCCGGGACCTTTCAAGTACTTCTTGGAATACTTCCAATCCTTCTTCTCTCCAGCTCATCTCCTGCCTGGGTTGTACCTCACAGTGTCAGGACCATATTCTTGCTGTCCTTGTGGAATAATCTTGCATTTCCTTCACTCTGCATGAGTTTATCCAACCCTCTTCCTTCCAGGAAGCTGCTGCTACAGGGAGTGTCCCAGGAGGCTGCAGTGAGGCTGGAAGAAAACCTTTGGGAGCATTTTGGAGACTTGGAAGCACCTCCAGCTTCTGTCTGAGCTAAAGGCTCCTTCATTCAAGGTGCTGGAGCTATCCCGCCTGGGTGATCCCCAAAAACCATCCGTAGGTTCCTGGAGTGGCCACAGCAGGGTGGAGGTGGTGGGAGAGAAAAGCGTCCCTGGGCTAATGGTTTTTTTGCAGCAGGGCTTCACAAACGCTCTCCCCAGTCAGCCCATGATTTATGAGGAGATGGGAACTGGGCCAAGCTGGGCCCAGGCCCACTGTGGAACTGGTTTCTGTATCTTAAACAAACCAGTCAAAGGAAAGCAACGTCTCGTCTTTGTGCTGGAAGAAGTCCCAGCGCGAGGTCTGTTTGCCTGGCCGTGGAAACCGTGGCTGAGGAGGAATTTGGGAAGGGGAGCGGCAAAAAAGTCAATGTTTTGGGGCAGGAGGGAGCCAGCTGACACCTCCATCTGTCCAGCGGGTCAGGCCGTGGTGACATGGGCCACCGTCCAGCTTCAGGGCTGGGGGGAAGCTCTGCCTGTCCCCAAACAGGACAGGAAGGAATGATGGAGACACTCAGATGTATAAAATGCGGGATGTGGTCCAAACCCTGGCACCGGCAGGAGAGAGGAGCTCAGATTTGGCCAGTCCTGGTGATCTGAGCGTTTGGAGAGGGCAAATGTGGATCCACCTCTGCTTTGAGGGGCAGAATTGTTTGTGGAGCCCGCCAAGGCTCCCAGCGCAGCTTCCTCAGGGTTTAAAAGAAGCTGTGACACGGCCTGCCAATAACTGCAGGAGAAAAATGACACAGTTAAGTAGAAAAAGGCCGGAAAAAATCCCGCTGGCATTCCCAAGGCAAGCAGAGCAAGGAAAATGTAAGACTGGACAAGCAGAAGATACTTAAATCTGTGACACCCGTGGGCTCTTCCCTGTGGGAATCCTGGGTGTCACATCAGGCAGTTCACAGTGTGCTCTCACCAGGAGTTTCTCACCAAGACTATCTCCCTTCTTCACCCGTAAAACTGTATTTTAAGAAGAATTTTTAATGCTTTTAAAAGTCCCCAACTGCCACAGAGGGTGGGGAGCAGCCACACCTTGCTCCTCCTGCCGCTGCCTGGAATGACCTCGGCAGCCCTGGCAGCACCTCCCGCCCCAGCAGGAGCGGTGCTGCTCAGGGAATCTTTATGGCCTGTTTCAGGCAGCAATAAAATGTTCTACACCTGGATTTTGGATGCCTGACTGAGGGAAAAACGCTTGGGAAAGCCGCTGGTGAAGTCCTTTAATTACGGCTATTTTGGGGCATCGCCACAACAAACCTCGGCCGCATCAAAATAAATAAAGCAACAAATATTTCTGGTGCCATTATTGCCTTGAAGGGCAAGCTCTCCAAGGTTTCCTGAGGGCACTGAGGGTTTCCAGAGGCTGAAGGTGGCCAAGCGGCCCCACAGCTTTTCCCGAGAGAGGAAGGCCGTGGGGCGAGGCAGGGTTGGACCTGAGCCCTCCCGGCGCAGCTCAGGCGGGGTTTTCACGCTCCGGCTGTGGCCCCCGCGAGCCTGGCTTTGTCCCCATCCTCTGGCTCTGGCTCCCGGGCTGTCCCCGGCAGGGACCGCGTGTAAATCGCTAATTAACGCCTCCATCCCATGGAGCTCCCCGGAGAGGGATTCCCTAATCTGTTCCTAATCACCGAGGCTTCAAAACCGCTTCAAAGGCTGTGCCAGGGACTCGAACATCCATCACATTCCCTCCGATGCCACGGCCCGGGATTCTGCGGCGCGGGGGAGGCTTTGGGAGCACTCGTCCGGCATTCCTGACGTCCAGCCGGTTTTATTGGCGGTGGTGACGGTGTTTTAGGAATTCCCTGCTGTTTGGAGGGGATTTCAGGAGCAAACAGGGCACCAAGGGCAGCGGTTTTGAGTGTTAAGTCAGGCTTAATGCTGCAAACACACTGGATATGAGTTAAAAGTTTTGGGAGGCCACGATGGGACCAGTGTGTTCAGCATCAATCAGAAATAGAGGGGGTGAAGTAAGAAACTCAATGAAGACATTTTTTAAACCAACAAACTGATTCCCAGATAAACCCAAACCCCTCCCTGGTCAAATCCGAGGTGTTACAGCAGCCTTTAGGCATTTAAAACTTTAATATTAATATAAAAATTTGCCATAAGAACTTACTGAAGTTGAGGCAGCAGCAAATCGCGTTCTGGCTTAAGCTCAACTTGGCGACACGTTCCCATGGCAGGGGACACACCCCAGTGAGGGTGATCTGGGAAAAAATCACATTTCTAATTCCTCTTGGCACTGCTGCTGGTTGCCAACCTGCTGGAAAATGGCATCACCGGTGCTCGGAGCACAGTCCCAGTCTGTCAAACCAGTTTGCCGGCCTGTTACTGGGGGGAGTTTTCCGTCTGTGCATTTATCTGTCTTTTCACCCTGAAAATTTTGGATACCATGACCAAAAAAATAAATAAGCTCTAATTCGATGCCTGCAATCAGCTGTGAGCATGAATTTTCCCCAGCAGCATTTAAATTTCCATACACCCAGTATTTTCCTGAGTAACTGAGAACCAAAATTTCATCCCCAGCAGGGTTTTGATGGAGGCAGCCTGGCTGATTTCTTTAATTAGTGGCAATCACACAGCATTGTAATTAAAATGTACAAACAGCAACGGCTGGGGGACTCATCTTGGGCCAGGGGCATCTTTGATGATTCCAGATGTGGACATTTCTTTGCCTCACAGGTGAATTGGGGTTTTGGCTCAGTTCTGGGGACCAAATCCAACCCTTTTTCCGGGGGACACCCAGTGCTGGAAGGGACCTGAGCAGGACTGTGCATCCTCACTCCTCCTGAGCCACCTCACAGAGGGGGGCTGGAGAGCCTGAGCATCACCAGGAGCATCCCAAACCAGGCCTGAAACTCCCTCCCTTTTGTGAGAACCAAAGCAGATCTTTTAAAAGTTAGTTATCCTTCCCAAGAGATTCACTTTCAGCCAAAAAAAGAGATTTTAAAGCTGTTTCTGTTGCCAGCTGTTTGTGTGGACGTTGTGAGGACACCTTAACGGGCTGCTGCTCATCTCTGGGGTCTGTGGGACTCAGGACACTCTGCTCTTCACATCCCAATTTAGGGCAATTAGTCCTTAATTTGCCCCCATAAATGATGTTTTTTCCTTCCGAGTTGCATCATTTTGGATGTGATCCTCCTCGAGAGGCAGGGACCTTGTTCAGCAGCTTCCTAGGAGGGGGAAGGAGCCCTGGATGAGTTTGGAAAACCAAACTGGCTGCTCCCAGCAGTGATGTGGGGACAGAGCACAGCAAAAGCCCTTCCCGCTCTGTCCCATCCCCGTGGGAACAGCCAGCCCACCTCCTCCAAATCCCTGCTGGGTTCTGTTCATTCCCTTTCTCCCGTTTTTGGGGAAAAAACGCCCCAATCCTGACCACCCCTCAATTTGGGCAGCTGATATCCAGCCCTGCCTGTGCTGGAAGTTGGATTTTTGCAGTGTGGGAGGGCGTGGTGGTGTTGAAACTTTTTCTATTCCTTCATCAGCATTCAGTTTATTTAAAAAACAAATACAAGTCCCCGTGAGCCGCAATGGATTGTTTGATCAGCGGAGAGGAGCTGGTTAGCAAAGGAAAACGGGTGGCTGAGCCGGGTGCAAAATTCTTGGAAATAAATCAGGGATTGCACTGGAAGGAAAAGACCCCAGGGCAGATGTGACCAGAGCGGGGTGGAATCCAGATTCCGCTCAGTTCTCGCCATAAATGAGGAGTGTCTGGGTGGGTACTCCAGAAAACAGAGAGGAGCTGTGAATAAAGGCACTGAGGCACCTTTCCCACTGGAAGCTGGTTTCCCTCGGAAGAATTTTATGGGATAAGCTGGGAGATAACGGCTCTGCGTGTGTCAGAGAAGAACTGAGCCTCACTCCCGTGACATGAATGCTCACTCCCGTGACTCCCTGAATGCTTTCATCTCCCAGCTGTTTATAGCCCAGGATAACAAAATCCCAAAGGATCCAGGGGCACCTTGTCAAGCACAAGTGCTGGACGGAAGGAATCCAACCCCAGATGCATCCATGGACAACTGCTCCTGTTTTACGTGGAAATTGTGCCCGCAGGCAAAACCTCTGCACCTCTGGCACCTCTGGGAAGTTTGTTTGGCCTCAAAGAGTCCTGGAGCAGCCCAGGGATGCCCATGGAGAGCCTCTGACATTGAACTCACCCTCAGCAGACACAGGTGATAACATCAGGAGGCTCTGCTGCTGTTAGGGAGCACTGGAATTTCAGGAAATTGTTGCCAAATTGACTTTTGTGCCTGCTCACCATCATCATCCCTTCCACAGCGGGGTCTGAGCACGGGCAGAGATGAGTCTGGGACAGAAGGTGAGGACTGGGGTGGTTTGGCAGGGCTCTGCAGGAGGATTTTGCACAGAAGCTGCACATCCTCCACCGAGTTTGGCACAGTCAGCTCTCTCCAACACCTCTGGCATTTTGCAGAGCAAAGAAATAGATGCCAAACTCGTGATGGCTCCTTTGGATGCGCAGGGAGAGCCAAGGGAAAGCAACCAGCCACAAAATTCCTGCGTGAGGATCTTTTTTCTAGGCTGGGAGTGGAAACTGAGAGAAGCTTTGCAGGATGGGGCTGCCAGAACGAGCTGCATCCATCACCAGCTCCATCTTTTTCCCTGGAAGAAGGGGCAGCTGTTCATTTATTTGTTTGTCTCTGCTCCATGAATAGGATCAGGGAAAAAGCCTGGAAACAGTGGGACAAAGTGCCCCTGCACGCGGTGATGCACACGGAGATGGAGGATTGATGTTTGAAGCAGTGGAAGAATTCCAAACGTGTTTTCATCCTCTGCATCCTGCCTTTCATGCCTGCAGCAGTAGGAAAAATGTTGTCTTTACACTTCTGCCTGGAAAAACAATTAGGAATGTTAATTGCACTGCCCGGGAGGTGGAACAGGGGCTGGCCAGGAAGGGATTTTTCTTTGCTTGTAAACAGGAAGACTCAACCTTTCCCGCCATTCTCCGAGAAAGGTGTCGGGAGCCTTTCAAGGAGCTGGAAAATGGGACTTCGGTGGGAAAAGCAGCACAAGGAAGAAATGAAAATAGGGAACAACAAAGCCAAGGCGCCATCCAGGAGCTCCCCTCCTGCTGAGGGGCAAAGAAGGGTGGAGGCACCTCAGCTGCTCTTTGGAAGTTCTCCAGGATTTTCCCAGCACCCAGGAGCACCCAACATTCCCCCCTCTCCCTAAATAAGAGTTTTCGTGGGCAAAGTCTGAGTTATTCACAGAACTCCGTGCCCTGCTCATCTCCACCATTATGGACTGATGGGGATCCCACGGAAAGGGATTTTTGGGGAGGAAACCCTTCTTTGCTCAGGTTAAAACTCTGAAACCCGGTGTTTCTCCTCAGATTTTGACGTGGTTGTTAAACCTTGAGGATTTCTTTCAGAAACACGACTTTTATGGTGAAAAATGTGACAGGTTTTCCTGATTTCAGGTCTGCACCTTCATCCCTGTGCCGAGTGCAGCACGGTGCAGGGCACTGGGAATGTGAACTCTGCCCCTGCAGGCTCTCAAAGCACCTGAGTTGGGGCTATTTAATAAATTTACATTTTTTTTCCTGCAGAATTTATGCAGCCTGGCCCATGATTTTCCCCGCCAACAATTCCCAGCAGAAATACAGATATCAAATATGAGCTCTGGTTATCTGGGGATAATTTGTGCTCCAAGAAAAGGGTGAAGCTGAAAATTTTGAGCCTCCTTTTCCATTGCTTTTCAGGTCATTTATCCTCGGCTCTTCCCAGGACACAGGGAACTAGGGCAGGGCAGTTGGAAAACACCAAGCAAGTCATTTCCCCTCGCTTTGCTTTCGCTATTCCCATCAGGAAAAGGGGAAGGAGGAATATTAACTTCTCCTCGAGGGGGTGATGAGCCGGCTGCGGGCTCCTGAGCTGGCCGTGGCTGGATAGCCCGTGTGCTGTTATTTAATATTGGATAAACAAAGTCATTTCCCGAGGGGCTTTGGGATAACACCGCCTTTAGGGAGTGTTAATCGACTTCTCTGTGAGGCGCCCAATTTGCGCCTGGATCCATTAAAACCGTAACAACGCGGCCTAAACCGTCAGCAAATATTTAAAAAAACCCAAGTTTCCGTTCTGTCCTGCTTGCCAAAAGCGGTGTTTTGTCCCTTTTTGCAGTGATTCAGAGTGCCCGTTCCCCTCGCTGCCTCCTGGCAGTGCCGGCCGCCGGCAGAGCGGTGACGCCCGGGATGTTCTGGAAGCAGCTCTGCCCTCCGGCCCCTGCCAAGCAGGAATTGCTCCCGAGGTGTCCCTGGGACCTGAACCCCGTCCAGAGCCGAGGCAGGGCAGGAGCAGAGGGTGCTGTGCTACGGCTGAGGTTTGTGAATGGAATCACAGCCTGGAGAGGCAGATCCCCAAGGACCTGGGTGCCATTTCCTTCCCCGAATTCCCAGAGCCACCGGGGAATTGTTGGCAGGGGAAAACCGTGGGCCAGGTTACATAAATTCTATAAATTCTGCAGGAAAAATAGATTAAAAATTATTCAATAGCCCCAACTCAGGTGCTCTGAGAGCCTGCAGGGGCAGATTTCACATTCCCAGTGCCCTTCTCTGTGCTGCACTCGGCACAGGGATGAAGGTGCAGACCTGAAATCAGGAAAACCTGTCACACTTTGGCCCTGTCACATGACCCACTTTGGGCCATGGCCATCCTGGATGGAAACAGGTGGATGAAGACAGATTTCCTGCAGGGATATTCGGCTGTTCCGATGTTCCCCCTCCTGCTCGGAGCAACCCCAAGCTTTTGGAGGATGTCCGGGAGCACCAACCATAGGGATAATATCCAAGTGCAGGAGAAGCCCTTGGAAAGGGGCTGTTCATCCAGGGACATGCCTTCATTTGTAACTTTTGGGCAAGCGCAGATGGCTCGAAATCCTGGGATTCCAACCAGCACTTCCTGAATAGGGAACAGAGGTGTCCTGGCACCAAGGGGAGCTGCCCGGAAAGGAACATCCCTGTGGAGAAACTGAGACTCTTTGTGTGCTCCTGGCACAGCCCCTGGCACAGACCTTGCACTTTTCAGGGGGCTTTTTCTTCCCTTCCTGGCGTTCTGAGTTTTCTTCCCTTGGGAAGCTCTGGGAAGAGCCCGGTGCCAGTGGTGCTTCCGCCAGCTTTCATAGCGTTGCACCCAAGGATTGCTGGGGGGGAAAATGCAAATTCCCAGCCTACAGAATTCCTTGGCACAGGCTGTGCCCAGTGCTGAGACCCCCTCCAGCCCTGGGTATCTGGGAGCAGCTGCTCTGGGCTTGCCCAAAATCTCTCTTCTTGGTTTACATTCCTTTTTATCGAGGCACACAAAATCAGAATCCCAGAATCACTGAGCTTGGAAAAGATCTCCAAGGCCATCGAATCCAGGCTGTCCCTGATCCCCACCTTGTCCCCAGCCCAGAGCCCTGAGTGCCACCTCCAGCCCTTCCCTGGCCACCTCCAGGGATGGGGACTCCAAACCTTCCCGGGTCCAGCACAAAATGAGCCTGGTCTGTCCGCAGGGACAACATCCAAAGTTTATCCCTTTAGGTTCTTATTCCAAACCATGGTTTCTTTCAGTCCCTGGCCTTTCCAGGGATGGATTTGTGAGCTGTCACCTGGGGCTGGCCCAAAGCCCCCTCCATGTGCCATCACAGAGAGAGCAGAAAGTCCTTCAGACGTGGATGATTCCTGACTGCCGCTTTCCCTGCTCCAGCCCAACCCTGCCAGGCTCTGGCTTTCCCTGGGAGCCCGCCAGGAATCATCTCCCAGCCTCAGCTGCTGCCCAGCAAACTCTCCCTTGCTTGTTCCTCAAAAGCAGCAGCTTGGTTTGTGACCATCACGCTCAGTGTCCCTGTGGGTCCAAATTATTCCTGTCAGCCCAACATCCCACTCAAATCCAGGTGATTATCCATGGAACAAATGTATTTACACCAAATCCACACGCCCAGGCTCAGGAATGGAATAACTCAGGCCTTGGGTGATCAGCAATGATTTTATGGCCTGAAGGCATTTCTGGGACTCCAGGGATGGGTTCAGAGGAGTCAGCAAGGACTTGACTCTTCAGGAAGTTTCTGGAAGTACCAGTGCACTTCCAAGGGTTTTGCTCAATCCTTGACAGCTCTGAAGGAAGTTAATTCACTGCAGGAGGTAAAACTGTCAGGAAAGACTCTGAGGCCATAAAAAGCCTGTCTGAGTATTTAACTGGAGCTCGTGATTCGTGCAGCTCCTGGAAGGACAAGGAAGGATTTAGGACTGGAAACCCTGTGCAGGTACTTGGAGGCTCAGCTCCATCAGAGCAGTTTCAGCAGGATAATTCCCTTCCTGCTCCCCTTCCCGGGCCTGCTTTAGGCACGTGTTACAGTCTAATCCTCAGTGTTCCATTTTTCTCCTGTCCCAGAAATACGAAGGTTCGGGATTTAGGAGTGTGAGGCTCAGTGGGCTTGAAAGGAGCTTTCCTGGAGAGTCAGACACACAGCAGAATTTCGAGGATTCACTTGCAATCCCTTCCAATAAGGCTCCTGCCAAGTCTATCCAAAGCAGCAGGAGCTTTTCCATCAACCCTGATGAGCTCTGGGAAATGCTCAGTGGCACAGCAGGGAGCTCTTGTCTGGCAGAACAAGCTCTCCTGAAGAGAGATTGGATATGGGAGCAATCCAGGTGACCCTTGGCGGCCCTTAATTCCTGGTGCTCTTTTATTATTACAAAATAAATGTATATCGAGTTATTAGTGCCCAAAAAAGGGCTGGGAAGGTGGCGAAAGCCCAGCCTGGAGTGCAGCCTCCTCTGACCACCCCTGCCCAATTCACCCCCCAGAGCAGCGGGGTGTGGAATTGGGGTCCAGGCTCCGGCTCTCAGCCCTGCCAGTCTGAGGTGCAGCTTCTCCAGGGGGATTTTCTCCAAAATCAGCCCTGAAATCAGCCCAGCTCGTGCTCGGAGGGCTCATGATGGTTCCCTTCTCCAGAGGGAGGGCAGAGAGGCTCTGCTGGGAAAAGGCTGCAGAAGGACTGGGATGGGGCTGCTCAGGTGAGGAGGTGATGCCACATGGGGGGAGAGATGCTGGAAAACAGGCAGGAGCTGTCTTCCCAACTATCCGTGCCACTTCATTTGGATGAGATCCATTAGCTGTGTGAGGGAAAAGTCAAAGTATTTTGTGCCAAGTTGGTGAGGATTTGGAACTGGGCAGAGCTGGTGACTCCCCATGAAGGGCTGCAGCTCCGGTGCCACGTGGAATAGCAGCAGTGGGAGGCACTGGAGAAGGGCTGTGCGTGCCTGCTTTGGACCCTTGGAATGATGGGTCAGTCCTTTGCCACTCGCTGATGTCCAAACACCATTTCCAGCGGCGCTGAAGAGCTCATGAAACGTTCCCATTTCCCACTTCCCCAGGAAGGAGCATCACAGAACTCCGGTTCTTTTGTGCCTTCTTGTGGCTGAGCTCATTCCAGAGGTCAAGTGGAGCGCAGGAACTGTGAACATCTTCCCTGGGATGTGGACATCCCTGCAGGAGCCAGGAATTCAGGGATATTTATAACCTGTGCCCAGGGAGAGGAGAGAGCTTGTTTTAATGGAAAATAGGCAGGGACAAGCAGAAATATTTGGGAGAACTCTGCTTCCTTCAAATTCCAGAGGCTACCAAGGAGGAAATCTTCTTTTAAAAGCTGCTTTTTAAGGCCTCTACTCCACAAATATCCCAAAAACTGCAGGGAGGTGAAGCAGGGGAAATGCATCCTGATAATTTGTTTGTGAAGTACCTTGGAATGACACAAACTTCTCCCTGGAGCCCGATGTTCCCGGAGTTGTTATCCACCTCCCTGGCTGTCAAATAATCAGGAGAGGCAAAGAAGAGAATTTTGGCTCCTGGCATGACCCAGTTTAGCATCCCACTTCATGGGAGAAGGAGAGGCCCGATCCCTCTGGACAGAGGGAAAGGAGGGCTCGCAGAAATCCCCCCAGTAATGCAGAGGAATTCCCAGTTTGGATTTGTGGGGGCTTCTTCCCACTCACCCAATGGGCAGTGGCTGGTGGGAGGACAGTCCACATGGGAAGCTGCAGGGGAAGGGCTGGAAAGTGGAGGAAGAGGGAACATGTTGGTGAGCCAGAGGGAGAATTGTCCAGGAAAAGGACTCTAAGGAATATAGGAAAGAAGGGAAAGAGCAAAACCAGGATCAGATGAACAACGTGCTCAGTGGGAGATCGAGAGCCTGGAGGAACAGAGGCAGAAGTGAGGCACCTCACCCTGACTGCCCTTGGACGCTGCCACAGCCAGCACGGATTTGGGAACGGCAGCATCCAAAGGCCGGGAACGCAGCAGATTCGAGGGAGTTGGCCGAAGAGCAGCCCAGGGATCCATCCCACTCCCAGGGAATGCGGGCAGCTCTCCAGCCCTGCGGGGTGAAGGGCACTGCACTCGCCCCAGGAAGACGCCAGGCAAGCCACCAAGAGCACGAAAGGAAACAAAACAAAGTCATCGGGATTCGTTCGGGACTTCAAAGCCCCGCGCCACGCCCGGGCCGGTTGTTGCTGTGCGGGCCGGGAGCCAGGGCTGCGATGAAGAGGGGAAAAGCTGCTTTCTCTTGTTCTGCTCCAAACCTGTGTCAAATCGAGCACCTGAGAGATGGGGAGAGAGGAGAAGGGCTCAGAGTTGTGTCTCCGAATGCGTCTTAGGGGCACCAGACCACGTTAAAAGCTGGCCCGGGTGACTCCTTGTCTTCTACATCGCCTCGACCCCAGCACTTAGCACCCAAACACGGGAAAATTCCAAGTTCCCAGGCTGCTGGTGCATCCCAGAAAACACCACCTCACAGCCAGCCTGGAGCTGAACTTAGGGAAGAATTGTTTGGAGGGGAACGGTTGGAAAGCTGCTCTTGCAGAAGAGGTTTGTTGACAGAGGAATTGGGAGTCCAGAGCTTGGTAAATATTAAAAAACATTAAAAGTCTGACTCATGTTCACAAACGAGTACAATTAAACTGCTGAGATTATTCCCAGGAGCCTCAAGGGGACTCACACGGAAAACTGCTATGGAAAGTTTGTAAATGGTGGCATCAATTATTAATTTTATTAAAACGTGTGCCCGCAGAGCAGCACTCGGGAACTGCTGCCTGCTGGGTTTTCAGGCAACCTGCTGCAGTGGAAGGTGCCCGTGGTGGGGGGCTGGAAGGAGCTGACCTTTAAGGGCCCTTCCAACCCATCCCGGGATTCTGGGATTCCAGGAAGCAGCCAGCAGAGGAGCCCAGCAGAGGTGAAGCCAGCACTTTCGCCACGGCCCTGTGGTTTGCCACGTGCGGGATGTCACGCCCTGACGACGAGCAGCGACTTGTCGGGATACCGTGACTTGTCCTTGTGCCCCGGGGCTCCAAAACCATCGCTTCGGGCTGCGGGAGCGGCGGGAGACGCGGCTGTTCCCGGCTCCGTGTCCGCCTTTGTGTGGTTTGGGGCTGTGGGGTTGATGGAGCCTCCCCTCGCGCTGCGATTCATCACCTGCGGCTGGGATTGTGTCACCCCAGGGGCTGCGCCGGCGTGGGGCTGGCTCTGCCTCCTGCTCCGTGCCGCTTTGGGCATCACAAGGTAAACGTATATCGAGTTGTTAGTGCCCAAAAAAGGGCTGGGAAGGTGGCGAAAGCCCAGCCTGGAGTGCAGCCTCCTCTGACCACCCCTGCCCAATTCACCCCCCAGAGCAGCGGGGTGTGGAATTGGGGTCCAGGCTCCGGCTCTCAGCCCTGCCAGTCTGAGGTGCAGCTTCTCCAGGGGAGGTGGCAGCCCCCAAAATCAGCCCTGAAATCAGCCCAGCTCGTGCTCGGAGGGCTCATGACTCAGAGGTGTGAGTAAACGTGAGAACTCTGTGCAGCACAGCTGCTCTGAGGGGAACACTCCCTCTTTCACACGCTTTGGAGGTGATTTTTTTGTTTAAAAATAAAATCTAAAGGAGCAGAATATGAGCAAGAGCCAAGGAATTTATTTGCCCACGTGCTTCCTACCTCTCTCTCGCACCTCTCTTCTCCTGCAGCTTTGCCCATGGTGCAGATCTGGGTGGAGTGGAGAGAATAAAGGTAATTTTCTCCCTGGGAATCTGTGTTTTTTCACATGGGGGTGGCTGCACTCACACACTTCGCTCAGTGAGGGAGGGAGGCAGAGCTCGGGGGGGAAGTGGCAAGAAGAAAAATGCAGGTGAATGTTTCTGAAGCAGCATCTGCTCAGAGGAAAAGGTTGTAGGGGTCTTGGCTAAATATTCCTGAGACAAGGACACGTGTCTGTAAATGGAACTGGACTTTAGAAGGAAATTAATTTGGGATTGAGGGAGAACAGGGCAAAACAGGAGTGGGATGGCTGCAAGAGGTGATGGAGAGAGCCTGGGAAAGGATGTCCCTGGAAAAACAGTGCCTGGGGCATCTCATCAGGTTAGAAACCAGCTCCAAAAGGGAGTTTGGGTTCCCGATGTCCCCGAAGAGAGGCTGGGTGTGTCTGGTGCCCGGGCTGGCACGGGATTCGTATTTATGCAAATCCCCCCAGCCGTGGCATCTCTTTGCCAGCTGCCGGGGTGGAATTCTCGTATTCCGAAGCCCTCACAGGTGGAACATCAAAAGCAGGAGCAAGGACTCTCCAAGCTGAATCCAGCCCGGCAGAAACCAGTCCCTGCGTGAGCTCAGAGAAAAGGCTGTGCGCTGGTATCTGGGTGGAGCTGGGCTCGGGGATTAGCTGAGATCAGCTCCAGCCAGTGACTCCAGGGCAGCAGGAGCTGAGTCTGTGACTGGGGCCTGTGAGAACCAGCTGGGACTGACTCAGGCAGGCGGGATCCCTTTGGAAACCACCACACTTTGCTTCCCTGCAGCGCTGTGCTAAAGGCTGAAAGCAGAATTGTCCAGCTGAGGTGGCAGCCCCAGGCACCTGGGACATCCTCGGCTTTCATCAACCAGACCAACTGCCCTCATTTTTTACCCAAAACAGGGCATGGGAATGGTCTTGGGAGGGCCTGTGATGTTTTTATCCAAGGCACAACAGCCTGGAGAAAAGGGGGATCAGGGGGGCCCTTGTGGCTCTGCACAAGTCCCTGACAGGAGGGGGCAGCCGGGGGGGTCGGGCTCTGCTCCCAGGGAACAGGGACAGGAGGAGAGGGAACGGCCTCAGGCTGGGCCAGGGGAGGCTCAGGCTGGACACCAGCAGGAATTTCCCCATGGAAAGGGTGCTCAGGCCTTGGCAGGGGCTGCCCAGGGAGGTTTGGAGTGCCCATCCCTGGAGGTGCCCAAGGCATTCCTAGAGGTGGCACTCAGTGCTCTGGGCTGGGGACAAGGTGGGGATGGGGCACAGCTGGGACTCGACTTGGAGGTCTTTTCCAACCTCAGTGATTCTGGAATTCTGGAAGCTGCCACTTTTGTGTGTCACTGAGCCTGTGCTGACAGTGGGATAAGAGACAGAGCAGGCACTGGAAGGTTCTGTACGACCTGAGAGACAGCACGGAGAAGAAGGCCAGAAAAACACAATAATTGGGAGTAAATGGAAATAAATAGGAAGGCTCGAGCTGCTGACACATGAAGGGAAATGAAAGTGGCACAAATTAGGCAGTGACTAATAGGACACTGCAAACAGAAGGAGGGTCACACACCAACAAGGAAAGGAAAGCAATTAGGGGCATAGTTAAGAGAAATGGAATGACTAATTGAAGGAAAGTGTCAGCTGAATGTCAGGAAATAATTCCTGAGTGGGAGCAGCTCAGGGCTGTGGAACAAGCTCAAAATGAGATTTCCTGAGCTGTTCAACCCTGAGTCAAACACTCAGAATCCACCACGGACCTGGCAACAGCCCAGGCCTGAGCTGCTCCCATCGGAGCCTCTGCTCTTGTCACAGTTGTTTTGAAAACAAAAATGATGTTCAAGTCCATAAAACACAGCTAAATTTCCACTCAGCCTTTGCCACAGGAATCCTTCATTCCTTGAAACTCCTGGTCAGGCACAGACCTTTGGTTCCATAAAACAACCACGGAAAGATCTCCAACACTGATTGAACGTGTTTGCCTCGAACCCTTCCTTCTCCTGAAGTCTGCAAAAAGCCAAACAACCTCAAATCCTGATTTTATCTTTATTGTCCTCCCTGGAAGGTGCAGTCATTTTCTGATTCATTTACTCCTGTGGCCGGTGCCAGCTTGATCCCTGGAATTGCCTGTCTAGGAAGCTGCTGCCTGCCTGGGATGGGTGCTCTGGTGTTTTCCAGCTCGGATGGAGCTGATTTCCACTCGCCGTTCCTTCCTCAACGTCCCCTGTGCCATGGGAATAGGGAAAGAGGTGGAGTCCCAACAAAACTTGTGGAATTCTGGGAATCCCGGAACTGGTCATGAATTCCCAGCACAGGGAGCTTGTGTTGATCTGGAGTTTGATATCAAGAGATAAGCAGCACTTCCAGATCGTCGCTGCCATCCCTGATGAACACAGGACTGCTCTGCAAATCTGGGCTGGTTCCTGAAGTTTGCCAAGAGTTCCCACTGTCTCAGGACAGGAAATTCCCGGCAAACTCAGCCCATCCTTGCTTTCCTCACTTCCCTTGCTGTGTCCCACATCACAGCTTCTTTTGTGTCCAAGGAAAACTGGAGGTGGCACTCGGTGCTCCGGGCTGGTGGCAAGGTGGGGATGGGGCACAGCTTGGACTGGATGATCCCAGAGATCTTTCCCAACCTCAGCAATCCTGGGATTCTGAAGATTTCTCGTGTCGTTCGGAGATCTTGGAGCGGGAAGCTTTCCTGAATGGAAATTCCTTCCCAGCCTGCCGAATCCAGCCGCCCTGCGGGATGTTCAAATTCCTGCGGTGACCCAGGAGCGGCGGCGAGGGCCAGCTGAGACGTGTCACACACGGAGGTGTCACTGCAGGACTGACTGAGCTCTGTTCCTGCAGGCATCCAGGGACTGATTTCCAGCTCTCCTGCGGGCACTAGCTGCTGGCTGCACTCCGTGTCCAGCGGCTCTGTTCCCGTAATTGTGTGGAGCTGTCCGAGGGCCTCGTGCCCCCGGCTGCTGGCGCTCGGTCCTGGAAAGAAAAATAAACACTGGATTTTCACTACGCTGCTTTTGCCTTGGATGCTGTGCCCTCAGCAAGGTGTCAGCTCTGTTCTTTCACAGGAAAAGCCTGGACAGGGATCCCTGGGAATCTTGTCCGGAGAAAGATGGTGGTGGGGTCACTGGAGCTTGAGGGGGACCAGGCTCTGTCCTGAAGCACCCAGAGCACGAACCACGGTGCTGAATGATGGGAACTGATACACAGAGAGTTCCCCAGGGTAAACATCCCCCCATTCCTCAGGGAATGAACTCAAGCTGGCAGCATGGATCTGTGAGGGTTCTGGGATGTGCAGTGGGAGGTTACAGGGTCTCTAACCTGAGCAAACACCCCAAAATTGCATTTATTTCATGAAATTGGGGTCTTTTTTCAGCTTGGCCTTATCCAGAAGTTACTTTTGGTGTCTGGCAGTGCCTTGTGAGGGTGTCACTCACCACGTCCCCGCTGTGCCACCCTTACAGGACACAGCAGAGCAGCTCAGGGAGTCCCTGGTCCTGATCCCCCAGTCCTGATCCCACAGCTCCCACAGACGAGGGTCAAAATTCCACTGCAAGGGGCCTCTGAATTCCTGAGTGTCTCAGCATCCCTGAAATTTCAGTGAAATTCAGGGGAAGACTCAGCCTGCGTTGAGCTCTGATTTATTCCTCAATTTTCACCCGGTTTCCCTCAGGAGAAGATAAAAGTGGTGATAGCAACACTCCTCTGTGAGCTCCAGCAGCCCCTCCTGGCCCCACAGAAACCTTCAGCTGCTTCGCCTCTGTCCCTTCTCTAGAAATGAATTGAAGCCACACTGACGAACCTATTTTACCAATCCTGACCCCTGGCCAGGGCTGAAATGTGAAAATGTGGCTGCTCGGTTATTTTGGGCTTGGAATCCCCTCTCCTTTTCTATCCTGCTGCCCCAGCCAAAGCACTGAGTTTCAGGAGCAGGAGAAACACAAACACGGACAGCTCTGCCTAATCTTGTCATCATCTGTTCCTGGGAATGGCCTGACATGGGATACTTGTAAGATATCCAGGATATTTTATCCAAACTGTGGGTTCCTGTGCTCCCAGCTGCTGTTTATCCACTTCCCCAGGAGTCCCCTGGAGCACAGGGACAGTCTCTGCTCAGGGCCACACCAGGATGTGTCTGAAACCCTTCAGCTGCCCGGAGCAGCAGAACCGGATTTTTATCAATGTAAGCCAGGCGAGATTCTGTCCAAGATGTTCTAATAAAAACAAGAGGCTGCCCTGGGAACAAAGAGCCCCGTGAGAGGTTTTTTTCCAGCTCACTCAGCACCGAGGAGCTGCGAACAAGGTGGTGCTGCTGCCACGGAGGTGCTGACATTGCTCCCGCCCTTCGCACTGCAGCTCCAGGGCTGCAGGAGGCTCCTCATTCCTTAGGGATGGAGGTTCAGCTCGGAGATGAACTTTGGTACTGATGGACTCTGCAAATACCTCATGGAGCACACAGCAGGGGCAGGATGTCAGTGAACAGTGGGGAAATGTGGATTTGTTGCCTGCACTGACGCTCAGGGCACCGCAATAACAAAATGTCTGCAATTTCTAGCTTGGTTCGGTGTTGGCAGTGCCATTTATATTTTATTTTATTTTATTTTATTTTATTTTATTTTATTTTATTTTATTTTATTTTATTTTATTTTATTTTATTTTTACTTTATTTTATTCTCTGGGTTGAGAGAGGTCTAGTTAGGCAGGTACTGTCTGTCCAGGACTTTGAGGCTGCTGGTGAAAACATCACTCATGAGCTGCTCGTGGTCTGCTGAAATCCTCTGCCGTGGCTTCCTAGACTGGAGCAGGTCCAAGATGGGCAGAGGGATGGAGCAGCTCTGCTGTGAGGAAAGGCTGGGAGAGCTGGGATTTTTCAGCCTGGAGAAGGGAAGTTTCAAGCTGAGCTCACTGTGGCCTTGCAGTGCCTGAAGGAGCTCCAGGAAATATGGAGAGAGAACATTGACAAGGGCCTGGAGGGACAGGACGAGGGGGAATGGCTTTAAACAGAAAGAGAGCAGGGTTTAGTTGGATATTGGGAAGAAATCCTTCCCTGTGAGGGTGGGGAGGCCCTGGCACAGGGTGCCCAGAGAAGCTGTGGCTGCCCCTGGATCCCTGGAAGTGTCCAAGGCCAGGTTGGACGGGGCTTGGAGCAGCCTGGGACCTGCTCCCGGAGATGCCAAGCTTCACCTTAGAGCTGGAAAAGATCAAGAACAGCTTGGGGGTCTGTGACCCCATCACCTTCCCACTGCTGAGTGGGGCAGGGCGGATAAAATCCTTTGGGATTTGCTGTCCCGTGCGTCACCAACCAAGGATTGGCTTCTGCTGGTGTCAAAGCTGCCCAGTGGGGATTGTAAACCCCAGTTTGGGGCAGTTTCCATCACGACAGAGATGCTGAGACTTCTTGGTGTGTTGCCTTTAGACCTTCCTTGGAAAAGGTCTGGTCTGGAGCGAGGTGGGCACACACTGAGATCCCCCTGTACAAATCCCTTGGGAATTTCTAAACAAAGGGAAGCCAGCTGAGCACAGAGGGAAGGAAAAATGATCCAGCTCTGCATCCAAGCACGAATTGTATCCTGCTCTGCATATCTATGGAAAATTGGTGGTCAGCCCTCCTGCTGTGGGAAGCCCGTGGGGTGACAGCTGAATGGGACATCCCAAGGGGCCCTTTGGGGTGCGGGTGACTCCAGCCAGCCCATCCTGAGTGACCGCCCCGCCACCGCCCCCCGTCCCTGTGCTTCCTGGAAAGCCGGGAGCCGGCTGCGGGAGCGGGGCAGGGGAGACGAGGACCTTCCAGCTCGCCCTGCTGAGCGCAGCGCCCTGCTCCACCTCGGAAAAACTGGTTTGGCCTTTCCCAGAGCTGCCTCCGGAGCTCTCAGGGTCACGGCGGCTCCGGGGCGGGATTTGTTCCGTGGTGAGACCCAGCGGGAATTCCAGGGCACGGATCGGTGGGAGATCCGTGTGCTGCCAGAGTGGGGAAGCTGCACGGAGCGAGCTGGGGATGGACAGGGAGGCTGGAGGTTCATGAACTGGGGGCACTGGTGCTACAGGGTGGGGGAAGAGAGCAGTGGGACCATCCCAGGCCTCCAGCTCCGGGGATGTTGCAGTGCTGATGGTGCTGAGCCTGTGGATAGTGGGAAAACACCCAGGAAATGACGGGAGTTTGCAGGTTCTGTGAATCCAGATGTTTCTGGTGTGGGTGTCCAGGTCTGGTCATGAATATCAGCCTGAGTGTGTCACCCACAGCTGGCAGCACACACGTGGTGACGCGGCCTTGGCATCATTTAATGCCAACACGCACAAGTGTCATGCTCTGATTCTAATTAACGAGTTCTAATTCAGATCTCATCCAAAAAACTCTGCCAGGATGAATTTTATTTGCACGGGCTTTCTGCTCATTCTCCTTTTAATGCCAAGACCCACTGGATATCTCCCAAACCCGTTTGAAATTCAAAAACATTCAAACAATTCTGCTTCATCGCTGCGTTGCTTGGTCTCCAGGATCTACAGAAGTTTCTGCTTTAAAGATGTGAAGGAATTTCTTCCTGACTTTTCCAAAGCACTTCATCCCCAGGCACACAAGTGGGAACGTGGCAGTGAAGTGTTCTGGTGCTGTTCCAGCAGTGACCCCACTCTTAAACAATCCACTCCCAAGCATTCCCCTGATCCAGTTTTCCCACCTGGGCAGGGTGTTGATAAGGCAGGAGGCTGGGATGATGAATTGATGGAGGTTTCCCTGCGGAATCAGACCGTGCCATGACGGATTCCTGACGTCAGCAGGCTGTGGAAAAACCTGGAATCCCAGAAAACGCGGCCAGATCCTGCTGGCCTGCTCTGAGAGAACGGCAAACAAACACAAATGCCCGGGATAATGCCTGGAAAAGCCTTACCCTGGGCACGGAGCTGTGCTCCTGCTCTTTTCCTGCCGGGACTGGAGCGGTGCCGAGCTGGCAGCGCTTCCCTGCCTGGTTCAGAGCTTCAAAGCCTGCTGGTATTTCCTTTGAGTCATCTGGGAGAAGAGGCTGATAAGGCTGGGCCGAGGCTCAGGGAGGTGTCAGAGCCTCTCTGTGCCTGCCTGGAGCTGCAGAGCCCTCCAGGGACATTCCAGGGCTGGATTTCGGCTCCCCTGGGTACAAACTGGGATGGCTCCTGGCAGGAAAAGCTCCCTAGAGAAGGTCAAGCCAACAGGAACCACTTGAAGAAGGCGTTTCACACCATGGATGAGGGTTAGGATGTTCCAAACCCCGTATCCCAAAGTTTTGCAAACTTCCTCGAGTCCCTCTGTGATGTTTCCTCCTTCCAGACCAGGTTTGATGCACATTTCTGACCCTCTGAAGGTTTGGGAGCACTTTAAGGACTTTTTAAGACAATTTTGCTGTCCCTGTCTGAACAAGTCAAAGCGAGCGTACAAAACACGCGGGTAAACTTTGGGGTTGCATCCCTGGGCCTGGCTGTGCTCTGGGTTGGGTGGAATTCCATCGTTTTTTCAGCAGGGAACGCGCTCGGTGCTCTGATAAACGTAACAGGGATGGAGCCAGGACTTTGCCTTTCAGCACAGGGTTTGTCCAGAGAGGTCCAGGGAAGCTGGAGGAGCGACCGCTTCCACGGGGGTCAGGCAAAAACTGCATGGGGTCACTTCCACCCCTCACTTCCGACTTCCCCGGTGATTCCCTGAGGTTCTTCCCAGACAAACAAACCCCTGCTGGCTTTCCCAACCCTCCCTCTGACACCAGAACCCTTTAGGGGAGACAAATTCCCTGAAGCTGTTTGCAGCAACTGCTCCTAGGGGCTCTCCTGCTGCTGCTTCCTTCCAGACGACTCCAAGATGCCAGGAGATCCTTCCTGGCCCATCCGGGTGGCTTCACCCTGGATGAAGTTGGAGAAAATAAATGGAAACCCCAGCAAAGCTCCCGTGTGCTGCTGAGGGAGCTCTGCTTGGCATTAAAGGGCGACTGCTGCCAGGCTGCTGCTGAATTCCAGAGTTTTATTTCCTGGGATAACAAGCGAACCAACAGGGCAGAGCTGCAGCTGGAAGAGGTTGGAGTGGGATGGAACTTCCTCACTGCTCCAGGTCCTGTGGCAGCGGGAGAAACCTTCCAGGGCACACGGAGAGCACCTGGGAAATGGGAATTGCTCTGCTGCTGATTTCCTTCGTGTCCCTGGGCGTAATCTTCCCATATTTCCTCTTCTCTTGGATTAAAAAAAAATTCTATTGGTTCTGTTCCTCTGCTTCTGCAGGGAGCAGTGAGGACCTGAAGGGGTCTTTGGTCTTCCAAGTCCTGTAGATAGAAATTTAAATTCATGTGTCAGACACAGAACCTGGTGCCAAGCAAAGGGATCGAGCTGGGAGAGGTCATCACAAAATTATGTCTCACTCTGGATTGTGCCAGAAATTCCCTTTGGTTTTCCTTCCGCGGCGAGAGGCTCCGTTTACGTCAGAAAGAATCTTCAGCCTTTCTGCACCAGGCTGGGAAGCTCACAGAAATCCTGGGATGAGGCTGATGCTGTCCAGGGTCTCGGCCAAATGTGCTGTACAAATCCCGGAGTTTCCCGCACGTTCCAAGCGTCTCCAGATGAATTTAAGATGTTCAGGATCGAGGAGACGTGGAAAAAGGAGAATAAACCATGGATGATCTCCTGTAACATCAGCAGAACATCCATCCTGCACGAGGAGTTCGTAATTCCCAGATGGAACCACCAAACGAGGGGAAAAATTCCAGAAACTCCCTGTGGTTTCAGCTTTAATAACCCTGATCCCCATTCCCACCTTTCCTTAGTCTGGAAAAGCAGGATTGTGATGTGTAAAGGTCCTTGACACTGAGCTGACATTTGAATTTATTTTCTTGTCATCTGAAGCATTCCCAAGTCTCGTCTTGCTCTCCCCCTGAGCAGCCTTCAGTTGGACAGGAAAAGGAGAATTCCAGAAAACAGCTCCCAGCAGAAAGAAGGAACATAAAGAAAGATGTCAGGGAGGTTTTTATACAGCTGACCAAACTTTTACCTCCATGGGCAGTGTGGAAGCTTTCCCCAGGTGCTCTGCACACCTGGAATGGGAGGAAAAGTGTATTTTTTCTGAGTTGGTTTTTTTTTTTTCAGGAATCCTTCTTTTAAATGAGTTTTGGATAGAGGAGTTCAGCACTAAAAACCTTTATCTGTCAGCCTTATCATAACCAGGCATCAGTAAATGCCTTCTAAATCTTGCCTTTATATAGAAAACAAACCTATTTTTCCATATAGAATAGATTTGTGTTAGTGCTTCAGTCTGTGTCCAAAGCAGGAAATCCCCAGTTTTTAGGGATTTACCTTTCAGATTATGAAATACCCCTTAGAAACCCATTCAGTTCTGCTTTTCTTGTGGCAAACAAGAAAATAACTGAGATATTTTTCTTTTCCATTAAGTGCTTCTTAGGGAAGCACTTCTTCTTCTGCTCCTTAGGGAAAGCAGAGACACATCCAAAAGGTCCTTCCCATGCATTTTTTAAGGCCCAGTTTTCCCCATCACCTGTAACCTCAGAGCCCAGCCAGGATTTCCAGGAGTTCTCCAAGCTACAGCCCTGAAATGCTGAAGGATTTAAAACACGAGGAGCAATTTCTCAGCGCACGGAGCAGCCCCGAGCTCTCTCCAGTGCTCACAAACTCAAACCTTCCCTGGATGCAGGAGAAGGATTCCCCTTCCCTGGGTGCGGGGTGTGGATTCCGCGTTGTTTTCCTCTGAAAAACACTTTGGGACTCTCGACCTCCCTACCCTACATGGTCAGATATGAAGACAATTCCCTGCTCGGAGCGCTGCCAGCTGATGGCCCAATCATTCCTCGGGGCAGCGTGTTCCATGCCCCGAGGATGGAGCGCAGGATGGAAATCCAAGAGGACGAGTTGGATTTGTCCCCCGCGGAACCGCTCCGAGCGCGGAGCCAAGCCCGGCTCCGCCGGGATGGGGGGATTTTAGGGATATCCCGTGGAGACTTGGCTGGAAAGCCAGCTTCTCCTGCTGCCTGACAGGAAGCTGGAACAGGATCCGAGAGGAATCACCTTTCCCCGGCAGGGAGAACACAAGGTTCGTCCCATGGAATTACCCCTTAGGGAGCTCTGGAGCGGGCAAACAGAAGCTTGAATGTCCTATAATTACAGGTGCTGCATGGGCACTGACTAATTAATTATTAGACAGCGCTGGCCTGTCAATATTGCAAATATCCCCTTTAATTGCACATTGCTTCTTCCCTCTCATTCCACCTCTTCCTCTGCCTGCATCCATGGGAACATTTATCCCCAGGATTCCCTCTCTGTGAGCTCACACATCCCATCCCAGTGTGCTGGAAAATGAACCTTTAATCTGAGGGGGAGAAATTCCTTCCAAAACAACGAGGAAGGAGCTGCTCCTCTCTTGGAAACAGGTGAAAACATTTTTGCTGCAGCCATTTCGTTGCTTTCCTCTTCGTTTTTCCTACCCCATTACCACGTTTTGAAGTTAATTACGATATTCCAGAGCCTGCTGTCAGCAAGGCTCTGAAAGGGACTCGGTGCATCTCTGGTCCATTCTAAGGCAAATTTTCCCTTCTCTCCTGAAGCACTGCAGGGATAAATAAAAAAAAAAAATCTTCCACGGGGCATTAAAATTTTCCTTCCCACCAGGAGCTGTGAGTCAGGCCCAGGCACAGAGGTTTTCCCTGGGGAATGGGGGAGCTTCATTAACGCCCTCAGCAGCTCCTCCAGCCTGCAGTGCTCAACACCCTCACTCATCCCATTTGTCCCTTCAGCTCCAATCCCTGCAGCTCTGACATTACTGAAACTAATGTTCACCCTCAGGTGGACTCCTGATTTTCTTAAGTCTTGTGTCTTCTTCCGAGAAAGGCCCTCCAGGCTGCTCTTTTTAGTCCTCGGCCCTCCTGAGCTATAGGAACAAAAGGGGTTTTAATCCATATCTCCCAGCTATTCCGAGCCTGGAGCAAAGAGAGGTGCAGGGAGCAGGTGCAAAGGTGTGGTTTGTGAGTTTGGGTGCAGGCAGGCACAGATTTGCTGACATGAAGGGGTTAAAACGTGAAAAAGTGGATGGATGAACCAGGAAAATCCAGAATATTCAGGGAATCCCCTGCCTAGAGGAGAAAGCCCCAGGATTTTCCCTGTTCCTCTCCTGCAGAAAGGATGGCAGCGGTGCCTTCCAGGCCTTTCCCTGCCCCGGGGCTCTCCCAGCTCCCTGGCTCCGCATCCATAACATCTCTGGTGTCACTGCTGGCGGCTCAGGAGCAGGAATCTGGGGATTAAAGGAGCATTTCCTGTGAAAGGGATACCCAGGTGCACATGGCCTGGGTCACAGAGCCCTCCTGCACTCCAGAGCTGTTCCCTGTGGTTGTTGGAGGGCTCATAACCAAGTTCCTGCCCCATTTTGATGGTGTCTCACAGAGGGCTCCAGGCAGGAATATTTTCTTGCCCTCCCCCATGGCACTGACAGGATTTGAATCCCCCAGCTCCAGGCCCTGCACAAATTTGGAAAGGTTTTATCTCCAGAGAAGCACCAAAGAGCCGAGGGCTGGGTCTCTCAGGGCTGGGCCAGACGCTGGAATTCCTCCCCCCACAGCGAAATTCCTGTGAACTGGGGTCTCCCACATCTCCCACAAAAGCTGCTGGCTTCACTTAGAGCAACAATAACCCAGACTGTGAGGACTGGGTAATTAA
Organism: Gymnorhina tibicen; assembly: GCA_013399875.1. Lineage (NCBI taxonomy): Eukaryota > Metazoa > Chordata > Aves > Passeriformes > Artamidae > Gymnorhina > Gymnorhina tibicen. Next base: position 39,405 of record VXAZ01007127.1, on the reverse strand, counting down.
TGAGCTTTGAATCTCCGGGGGGAAGGAAAGCGTGGGTGACTTGGCTGGCGGTGACAGTGCTGGGGCCAGACCCACGACCTGCTGGTCCCACTCCTGCTCTGAAGGAGGAGGTTGTTGCTCTTGGCACCACATTCCAGAGAGATGCAGCCCCTCCGAGATCCTTCACCTGCTCCAAAAAACCATCCACGTCCATGGCTGGGAGTGCTGGACTCAAGCTGCCAGCAGGTAAAGGAGAGGGGCACTGTTTATTTTAGTTTAGCTCATTTAAAGCCTTGTAATTGCTTTTCATATGGCTGTATCCATAATTATTTACTTTGGGCTTCGAGCAGGATTTTCCCTTTTCAAACTGCACCCACTTGAACTCGGCAGCTGCCTTAACTCACGCCATAGGAATGAGCTGAGATTTCCAGGGAAAGGGAATGCAAACCTTCCTGTGAAACGTTTCTTACCAGGGTCTGTCGGCTACAGGGTCTCTAAATCCGGACAGGGACGAGGCTCTTTTCCAGGTGAAAAGCCTGGGATGCGCTGCCCGACATCAGACACTGGATCTGTCTCGCACCTCCCCGTGCCTGTAAAATCCCCCACGGCCTTTCAGCCTCAGCCAGGCCCTCAGGAAGCGATTTCAGATGTTGTGGAAACCAAAGGAGTGAGCTGCTCTCAAATGACAGGGACAAGAGGTCCTTCCCCTCGGTCACCTCTTGTTTTTGTGGGACAAAGCCTGGTGCTCCCACCAGTTCTCGGCAGTGACAGCTCCTGCCCTGCCTTAGGCCGAGCTGAGTGCCCAAGATGTGTCCCCAGCCCTAAAGGGGACATCGTTTGTGTTGCTGTCATCTCCTCAGTCTCTTTATTTCAGCAGAGCAAGAGCCGCTTAGGAGACAAAACCAAGGATCTGTGCCAATATCCGGTGAGAAAGAAGGGATTTACGAACAGGTGGCAGACAACAATTCCTGCTCCCTGTTCCCTGGTGTCCCTGCGCTGTCAGCTCCGGGATGGAGATGCTGCTGCTGCACCACACCTGAGCCTTGAGGGCCAAAGCAGCAGCCGGAAAAGGGACACAAACCTGCCCTGGGTGCCCCGGGAAGTCACCCCGAGGTGAAGAGTGGGAGTAGGAGAGGCAGGAATTGCGGGTTCTCTGGTGGGACTTGGATCCACTTTTTATCCCAAATATTCTGCCCGGGAGCCGGCGGAAGGGGCGAATTTGAGCCTGCCAGGGCTAATTTTAGCACGAGACAGCCTCACACCGTTTCCCTCAGGGCTGCCAACATCCAAAAAAAATTAAAATAAAACCAGCCCCAGATTAAAATCACCCAATTACCACCGTGCGGCAAATAAAAACCCTCGCCAGAGATGTAATCGGCCGTGCTACGAAATCCCGGTGCCACACAAAGTCCCGCTCCCAGATATTATCTCCGAGGTGGATGCCGCACACAATAGCCCATCTAAAAGCAATTACTGGCATTGTTTAAGGAGTTAAACTGGGTTTGTTTTAAGGAGTTAAACTGGTTTGTTTAAGGAGTTAAACTGGGTTTGTTTAGGGATTTAAACTGGATTTATTCAAGGAGTTAAACTGGGTTTGTTTTAAGGAGTTAAACTGGATTTGTTTAAGGATTTAAATTGGGTTTATTCAAAGAGTTAAACTGGGTTTGTTAAAGGAGTTAAACTGGGTTTGTTTAAGGAGTTAAACTGGGTTTATTCAAAGANGTTAAACTGGGTTTGTTCAAGGAGTTAAACTGGTTTGTTTAAGGAGTTAAACTGGGTTTGTTTAAGGAGTTAAACTGGGTTTATTCAAAGAGTTAAACTGGGTTTATCTGACGTTCCAGAGGGGCTGGGGAAAGAGCCGTGGTTCGCTCCCAGGGGCTGCTCTGCCTTCAGCGCCAGTTCTCGACGGAGAAAATGAGGATGGAATCGAAAAGGTGGGATGTGCCACAGGGGCTGGGAATGGGCTGCGGAATCCCCCCGGAGCGAGGGAATGGCTCAAACAGGGCTCCCATCATGGCCAGGCTGAGAGGGAGCGAGGTGGGAGAGTGGAGACGGAATTCTGCCTCACCCGGACACCTTCGTGCTTCCCACCCTTCTTGCGACCAGACTCGGCTCCCAATTAAGCAAATTAGGTGATGGTAACCAATTAAACAACTGTCTTTGCACGGTCTGGGAGTGGCTGGGTCCAGCATTCTCAGTGTGATGGTTTTTTTGCAAACCCAGTCGCTTCTAAAGGATCCTCCCGTCCCCCAAATCTTGCAGAACTCAGCCAGTGACTTTCTTTTAGGGCATCGAGTCACTTCCACGCCCAGAGCAAAATCCCCATCACAATTCCCACTGGAACTGTCCAGTGCCTGTGTGAAATGGGAAGATTGATGGTACAGCCAGGCTGAGGCTTCACAAAGAATTCCAACAATTAACCTCAGCCGCTTTTGAATTGTGATTTTCTTTTTCCAGCCAGGTTTTTAGGGAGAGGATGGGACCCTTTATGTTGCAGCCACAGAGAAAAGTGAAATTTTTAGCACTATTTTGTGAGCTGCTCCAAAAGCACTGGCAGACAGCAGTGGGTGTCCTCTTAACGTGCCCGGAGGAATAAGGAATTGCTGATTGTGCTTCACTGAGGGAAAGCAGAAAATCGTGGGCACAGTGACTGCAAAGGTCCATGGGGTCCAGGAGGAAAAGGTGATTAAACCAAATTAAACCCTCTTGGTCTTTCCCCAGAGGAAGAACATCCCCGCAGCACCCACCACGGCCACCCCACCCTGCAGCAATTCCTCCTCAACCCATCCCCTCGGAGCTGAGGCAAAGCTCAGCAGCCACTCAGCTATTTTGGGTTTGATCCGAGGCAGATTTGATAAGAAAGCTCTCAGGAAAAACCAAATTTCCTCTTGGACTCGGCAGGACTGGGCACACATTCCGGCACACGGAGTTCCTTTTCCTACAAGCTCATGAAGCAGCCTTCTAAAATTAGGAGTGAGGTGGAGGTCTGCCCTCCCTGCACTCAGGGAGCTGCGTCCTCAGCTCCGGGACTCGCCCTGGGGGCACAGCAAGGACCCTCCTGGGTGGAGAGGCGGAGAGGGCAGAGCTCCCTGTGCTGTTTCCATGGAATATCTCCTGTATCCATGGCCATTTGCACCACTGGAGGTGCCACATAATTTGCCTCCTGCCTAATGACACTGGGCATTGTCTGAGCAGCTCAGGATCTGTCGGGCTGCACACAAAGGGCCTCACTTCTGGCTGGGGTCCTCGCTCGTGCCCAGCGGTTCCCTTTTCCCTCGGCCTGGTCGGAAGCACGGGAATTGCTTCCCTGCAAGTGCTGGGGCTGCAGAGGTGAAAATCTGGGATCTCCCGCACTCGGATACCCTGGAGATGCACAGGGAGGACCGGAGCATCCCCCAGCCCTGCTTTGCTCAGTTTCCCTTCCCTCGGGCGGGATGAGGTGGGGACGGTGGCACCTGTGGGAGCTTTAGGGAAGCTCCAGGGTCAGGCGGGAGCTGTCCCAGGCACCTCACACCATCCTGCAGCCCCCAGAGTGCAGCAGAACCCCCCCATTGCCCCCTTCCCCGCAGGGCACAGGGTGGGCACCGTCCCTGGGGGCAGAGGTGGCAGCGTCTCCCCCTTCCAACGAGGCAGGAGTGTCTCTGTCCCTTCTACTGCCCCCCCTGACCCAGGTGAGTGCAAAGGGAACCCTGGGCTTCCCTCGCTGCTCCTGGAGCAAGGACACAGCCCAGGGCTCCCTCCCGCCATGCAGGGAGCTCCAGAGAGAAACGAGCAAACAAAAACCCCACTTTGTCACTCAAACCCTATTTCTGATTGCACCGTTCCTCCAACAAAGATAAAGGAGAGGTTAACAGGGAGCAGAGAGTCAGGGCAGGCTCCCTCTCATGGCTTGGAGGGCAAGAGGGAAAAAGAAGTGAGGAGCCAGGAGGCTGCACTCTGCTCTCCCAAAAACCTGCCCAGAGCACCCTGACCCTGCCAGGCTGCTCTGAAGCAGGAGCTTGAGGGAGCCTGAAGAACCATGGAATGGGTTGGGTTGGAAGGGACCTTAAAGATCATTGAATTGCAGCCCCTGCCATGGCAGGGACACCTTCCACTATCCCAGGCTGCTCCAAGCCCCATCCAGCTTGGCCTTGGGCACTTCCAGGGATGCAGGGGCAGCCACAGCTTCTGTGGGCAACCTCCCCACCCTCACAGGGAGGGATTTCTTCCCAATATCCCATCTAACCCTGCTCTCTGTCACTTCGAGGCCATTCCCTGTGTCCCATCTCTCCGGGCTCTTGTGAACAGTTCCTCCCCACTTCCCTGTAGGTTCCCTCGGGTGCTGGAGCGCTGCAATCCCATCCCCAGAGGAAGGCAGGGGTGACCCACACAAAGCGTCCCCGTCCCTCCTGACGCGCGGCACATCCAGAGGAACGCAGCAGGAAAGAGAGGGAAAAGAGGGAATCGCAGCTGCCAGGTTGTCCGAAGGGTGCCCGGTGTGGCCGGGGATGGGCAGCAGGGGCCGGTGTGAGATGCAGCCGGAGGAGGAGCGATCCCTGCCCGCTCTCCGCATCCCGCTGCTGCCTCCTCACACCCTCCCCGCGGCGACACCGCTTCCCTGCAAGGAATTTCGCGAATTCCTCTGCCGCCAAACGCTGGTTTTGTTCAGGACCATCACCTCCAAGCGCTTGCCAAGAGCCTGATCTGGCCGGGCCGCTTAATTCCAGAGTGTTTGTGATAAACATCTGGGCAGGCCGGGTTTAAGGAGCTGCCAGCATCCAGCTCCTCACGGTCCTCAGGAAAGCCTTCCGTGCCCAACAGCCCGGCTGTTTGTTCCAATTAATGTCAGTTGGGCTGATAAAAGTGATTATTTCTCTCTCCCAGCCCTGCTTTCTCATTGATCCCACAGGCCGCTCTTCAAATGTCACCCAGCGAGGAGGGAGCACACATCCAATTATGAAAAGGGGAAAGAGCAGCGTGATGACAAAGCACCAGTGGGGCATGAAACAAATGAGATGTGTCTGGTTTTGACACTTTCCGAGCCAAAGAAACCCAGAAGGAGGCATTTTGGGGCTTCCCCCCCACCAAAAAAAATTCAAACTGACCTGTGTTCATAACATCTCCGAGGTTTGGCGTTGTATTTGTTCAAATAAGAAGCCTTGAAGCTGCTGGACGTCTAATAATGACTCAGAAGCACAGGTAAAGTCACGCAAACCTCAAGAGCAAGTCAGACTCGGGGTGATGGAATTTATTTCCATGTGAGGCAAATTCCTGCCTTTCTTTTGAACCTGCGGTCACTTGTCCCACTCGGTGTGGGCCACGGGCTGTGTAGCCAAAGGCAAAAATCAGCTCAAGCCATGGGCCCACCCCTGCCACAGCTAAAAGGTGAGCAGAGATTGCCAAAGAGGAAATCGAGGGAGAAAATCAAGGAACAAAAATCTGCTTCCTCCGGCACGGCCTCTTAACCAAAGCCCGGGCTGAGGTTTGTTTGAACAGAGCACAACAAAGGCAAAATCCCAAGCTGTAAACGGGCCTGGCTGATCCCTGCACCCTGGGCCACGGATTTACAGAGTCCTGCAGCAGCCTCTGGAGAGGGACTGCCAGAGACAGGGATTCCTGGATAAAACACTTGCTGCAAAGCAGAGAGCTCGGCTTTGTCTCTCTCAGAGCTGGGGTTTCCCACCACATCCCCAAATCTGCTTCTCCTCCCGGCAGGGCCCAGTGCTTCCCGCCAGGCTGACCACCCGTAGGATGAACATCTGTATGTTCACTAGGATTGGGAGCTTAATTCTTCTGGACTGCTTGGATTCGGTGCCAGAATACTCAGAAAACTCACCTGCAAACTCACCTGGTCACTGCCTGGCACCTCAGGTGCCTCCTGAGCTGTCACATCAGCTCTTACAAAAGAAGGGGGGACAGGGAGCTGAGATGAGATGTAGCTCCCACAATTTCTTCTTCTCCTTCTGGGTTCTGCTCCGTGCTCCCACTGCTGCATCTCCCCCGTGCCCCTGCTTTTCCAGCGGCTTTTGGCCGTGTTTTCCCCGCAAGGTGAGTGCTGCTGGCCGGGGGCAGGGGGTGGGGGTGGATATTGCACCCAGCCAGGGCTCTCTGAGCCCCTGTGGGCCACAGCCCTGCCGGGGTGAGGTCTGTGAAAGCCTCGGTGCCACAGGCTGAACCCAGCGGGTCCCAGCTGTACCTGGGCGTGTGTTCGGGGAGCCGTGGCCCCGTTTATCTTATTTATCTTCCGGACAGGGGAAGCTCCAGGTAATTAGCTCAGGTCATTAGCTCCTCCCAGCGCCCCTGCTTTCCCAGATGTCTGCAGTGGGAGGGGGGTGAGCCATGGATCTTCTCATCCTTGTCTCTCAGTTTTAGAAGTGTGTGGATGCAGAGGGGAGCGGGGAAGGAGCGGGGAAGGGGCCGGTTCAGGGAGTTCCCTGCTGAGACAGACACTTCATACCACCGAGACTGCCCCTAATCTCATTTCCTGATTTCAGTGCTTCATCTGCCCCTCTGCTTTAAACCACAAAGCTTCCTCCCATCTCTATAAATATCCCCAGCACAGCCAGGGCTCAACATGGACACCCAGTGGGGTGAAGACAGCAAAAACTGGGGAACCCAGCCCTGGCACCCGGCCCTTGGCACCTCAGTACTGCAGGAAAAATGAGGCAGAGTCATGCAAACCCATCAGACCCCAAGAGCTGATGAGTTTCAGATAAGATTCAACATTGATAAGTGTTTAATTGCTGACAAAGGCAGGAGTCTGGCGCTGCCTGTGCCATGGGGGAGGGTCAAAGTGCTGCATCCAGCCGGGGACGGACCTGCAGCTGCTGCTGGTGGCACTGGGGTAATCTGGGCAAAAACGATTCTTTATTTTCCCCCTTTCTGTGGCACAGGGAAGTTTTAGAACCACAGCTTTCAGCTGTCACCTCCGAAAGCCGCCACAGCAGAGTGAGATGTGTCTCTGGGAGAGCAGCGTTGGTGCAGAGGGATGGCAGAAATGAAACTGCAGCGGCAGCGTTATCTCCTGTCAGGCTAAAAGGAACTTTTCAGGATTCCTTCGCCCTTATTTAGCAAATTTGTTTGTTTTAGAGGGAAATACTTGTGATAGTGCCTGGCTCTGATCACATGCCTGGCTGCAGCATGGCTGGCCACAGTGGCCAGTGGTCACTCCCTGCCCGGTCAGTGCTCCCAGGAGTGAGGGGGGGTCTCTATCTTTGACCAGCTCTGGGATTTCTCCCAGAAATGTTCCTGCACTTGGATGCACCTCACAACTGGGGTGCAGCAACAGCACGGAGCCGGGGACTGACAGGGATGGGGACCTGGGTGACATCCTGTCACGAGGTGTCACCACCGAGAGTGGGCTGCCAGGGGTCCTCCAGTGCCAGGAGCTCCAGAGCCCTCAGGATTTTCCTGGTGCCGCGTGTCCTGGTGACACCCGGGGAGCACACAGGGGGCGTGGGCGGGGTGGGGACACCTCCGGGCAGGGGAGCGGGGTGGCGTTTGCGACACAAGGGAGCGCACGTGTGGTGGCACTGCGGGCAGAGGGCACGGGGACACGGCAGCGCGGGGAGAGCACGGGGGTCACCCTGGGGCGGGGGACAGGAGAACCCCGCGAGCGGGGGGGCACACGCGGAGCAGGGAGAGGCCCCGGGAGGAGCGGGGACACGGCGGGGACGCGGCAGCGCGCGGGGCGGGGACGCGCGTGGGGCAGGCGGNCGCGGCCCCCGGAGCAGCGCCGCGGCTGCCGAGCCCTGAGCGCAGCCGAGCCCTCCCCCCCGCGCCCCCGCGTCCCCGGGGCTGTCGCCGGGCCATGGCCGCGGCGGGGACGGAGCTGCCCGGCGGCAACGCCAGCGCCAACCAGAGCGCCGCCGACCCCACGGTGTCGCGGGACGTGTGGGTGGTGGGCATGGGCATCCTCATGTCGGTGATCGTGCTGGCCATCGTCTTCGGCAACGTGCTGGTGATCACGGCCATCGCCCGCTTCCAGCGCCTGCAGACCGTCACCAACTACTTCATCACCTCGCTGGCCTGCGCCGACCTGGTGATGGGGCTGGCCGTGGTGCCCTTCGGGGCCTGCCACATCATCATGGAGATGTGGAAGTTTGGGAACTTCTGGTGCGAGTTCTGGACCTCTCTGGACGTGCTGTGCGTCACGGCCAGCATCGAGACCCTGTGCGTCATCGCCGTGGACCGGTACTTCGCCATCACCTCCCCGTTCAAGTACCAGAGCCTGCTGACCAAGGGCAAGGCGCGCGTGGTCATCCTGGTGGTGTGGGTGGTCTCGGCCCTGACCTCCTTCCTGCCCATCCAGATGCACTGGTACCGGGCAGACCACGAGGACGCCATCCGCTGCTACGAGAACGAGATGTGCTGTGACTTCTTCACCAACCAAGCCTACGCCATCGCCTCCTCCATCATCTCCTTCTACCTGCCCCTCGTCGTCATGGTCTTCGTGTACGCCAGGGTCTTCCAGGTGGCCAAGAAGCAGCTGCAGAAGATAGACAGGAGCGAGGGGAGGTTTCACACCCAGAACAAGGAGCAGGAGCAGAAAGGGGGAGCCGGGCACCGCCGCTCCTCCAAGTTCTTCTTGAAGGAGCACAAGGCCCTCAAGACCCTGGGTATCATCATGGGCACCTTCACGCTGTGCTGGCTGCCCTTCTTCATCGTCAACATCGTGCACGTCATCCAGGACAACATCATTCCCAAGTACGTGTACATCCTCCTGAACTGGCTGGGCTACATCAACTCTGCCTTCAACCCCCTGATCTACTGCCGGAGCCCCGACTTCAGGTACGCCTTCCAGGAGCTGCTGTGCCTGCGCAGGTCCGCGCTGAAGATGTACGCGAACGGCTACTCCAACAGCAACGGCCGGAGCGACTACAACGAGGAGGACAACGGCTACCCCCTGGCCTCGGATAAAACCTGCGACTTGCTCTGCGAGGAGGGCTCCTTCCCTCGCCCCGAGGACTTTTTGCACGGCAAAGGTACTGTGCCCGGCGGGGAGGGTGCTGGGGGCTCTGGCGCGGCACGCGGGGATCGTACGGAGGAGCCTTTCCAAGGAAGATCAAGCTCCTTTAATAACAACAGTGATTCTCTTCTAGAGACTGCCTGAAACCTAATGGCTGCAGGAAACCCCAAACTCAAACTCTCTGCAAAGCGGGGCTGGCCCCGGGCAGGGCGGAGGGGCTGCCGGCAGCCCCCCTGCTTTGGGGCGCGACCCGGGGGTCCCTTAGCGGGGTGGGGGACGCGAGGCTGTGCAGAAATGCTCGTCCCTGGAGGGGCTTCCTGGCCGTGGCCGGGACTGAACTACCTCATGACCTTGCTGGGAGCTGGGAGCGGGGCTGGACACCCCCCCCTACACCGCTGGCAGCTCCGCGGGACTGCTCCCGGTCCCCTTCTCACAACGCAGTGGCGGCCGTGGGGGTGGCAGGACACCTGGGGAGGGGGTGGCAGGACACCTGGGGAGGGGGTGGCAGGGCTGTCCGGCCCAGGGCACTGTGCGGAGGTGGCACTGTGCGACAAAACGGCGGGGAAGGGA